>JMRQ01006283.1:0-344552 GCA_000688715.1 Glossina pallidipes | reverse complement strand
TTGCGGGCCTAAATTCGCGTCGACGTTCCCCCATATATATACTACTCATTATAACCCTACATCTAAAGAATGGCATAGAAATTTTTGGAAATATTAGTTTGTGTGATTAGATTGTGTGACTGGCCAGTGTTTGAATGAGAAAGAACAATTTTCGAACATTTTTGAATTTTCATGCATTCATTCATTTCATTCATTAATAAATTACGCTTAGATTAACTGATCGAAAATATCTTGCGTCAGTCTCTAAAGAATGTTGTTTCAAAGATGCTCCACAAAATTCGAATAAAAAAAAAGAAAATTGTTATAATTCCATGTCTATGTGCCATTTTCAAGAATCGCTTTTCAAGATTATAGTGTCTAAAGTTTTAACAAGTACTGTGGACCTGTTTTTCTATCACAATAATTTTGCTTTTCTTTTATTTTTTCCATTAATCTGTAATCCCAGTTCTATAAAAATGCCCTTTCATGTTCAAATGTTCTTCATCATTTTATTCCTCGACGATTTTTTGCTCGTTAATGCCTCTTTTGTTGCATCTATCAAAGACAGAATCGTACGCTTTACACTTTACATGTTGCGAAATGGTGGAAGAAACTGCGAAAAACAATTAGTTCTTTAGCTGAATTCATAACTCACTCCAAAAATTTCATTCCAATCTTCGAACGTCTTGGTTGAAGCATCGAAAACTTCGGATTAAGTAAGTAGGCTGCAACTTCCCAAGATAGATTCTTTCGACGTAAGTATTCTTGTCGTAACGCTTGGGAAAGTGCTCGAAGCATTCAAGTTACAGATAATGCATTTTTCCTTACATATTCGAGAAGATTTAAAATACCTGTTAAGTTAACAAAGAACAAAATTGCTATTCTCAAAAATGTACATTGATGTTACCCCTTAAAGCCGGATTTCCTTTTGTCACGAGAGACGCCGCAAGATTGCATTCCATTTTGCTATTCCCTGTGCAAGACTCAGAAATATGTCTCGCAAAAAGCTCACAAATTTATTTCTAAAAACGTCGGGCTTGAAAAAAACGTTAAGCTTAGGCAAAAACTTAATGTTGTTTCTGAAAAACCAAAATTACAATACACTTTGATCAAGTAGCGACGATATATAGAAAACACGTGCAAGTGCGGAGAATAGGAATAAAACTCTGCGGCCTTTTTATTAAAGAGAGAATCAACGCTTACACAAAACCTTTTGAGACTATGGCTATGTATGATTCTCCACAACGCAAGTACATAGACATATTTTTTTGTTTTTTTTTTTACTTTAATAAATATAAAGCACAACGTTATTATAGACTTAATAAATACACAAAGAATATCACAGGCCGACCAGTGAATTTTTACAGTAATTTGAGCTTAGCTGAGCAATTTATTTGTATGCGCACTGTTCAAAGCAATATTCGACAAGCAAGAAAATTATATTCGTTCGTGACCGAATTTCCATTATCGTAAAAAAAGGAAATGAACAAAATTTTCACACTCTATAATATTGACCGGACGCGGCTGAGTTTTTCTACTTTCAGAGTAAATGTGTACTTTATGAGTAAAAAGAATCAAAACAGGGAAAGCAAGGGCATTCACAATTTTTGTTAAGTAGAAGTGTGGGCATTGCAGACATATTCTTTGAACAGTTTGGAACAATTTAAAAATCTTTTGCAAGTTTGCCATAGATATCACACAGTTGCGCAGATGGACAGATGGACATGGATAAATGCACGAAAATGCTTAGGTGCATTCCGAATTTGAAAGTAGCTGAGAATTTGTATACGTTATGGGGTTTTTGAACCTTGGATTTGCGCATTAAAAAGTTGTTAAAAAAATGGTAAACTTTAACTGTTTTTTCTGCTTTTGAATAGGTACTACAGCATCGCCCACAGAATATGCTTTTAAATATTTGTACATTTATCTGTTGCAGTTTATGAGTAAACAGCAGAAACTCCATTTTTTATTCCTTTCGAAAAACGAATATGCTCCCACTTACGTAGTACTGTAGGCGTGCCCTTTGACCAATTTGGCCCATTTTCAATATCAAGTTGCGTGTAACAACTTTCAATATTTTTGCCCAATTTGAAGTCGTTAGCTTCACACAGACAGGCAAGCGAACATGCTTAAAATGATTTAGAATTTAATGCTCATCATGAATGTATGTACTTTGTAGAGTCTCTATAGCTTCTTTCTGGGCGTTGGAAACGTTTTGACAAAATGAGTATGCCCTCATTCTTCGGTAACGGGTATAATAAAATTGATTGAATTGAAAATATTTGCTTAAAATAGAAAGAAGAGAAAAGTAATTTTCTGCGTCAACAGTGAAACCAAAATTGAAAAAGTATTTGAAATTATGTCCTAAGCTAAGAACAAATTACTGTATTACACAATAAATTCACATCTATACGTAGCACATGTATTTAAGCAAATTTTTAGTTGGTTTTTTCCTGCCACCCTAAGGTATTATGAAATTTGTAAAATATGTTGTGGAAATGAATTTAACCATGATTTTTGTTGTACATGCAAAAATTTATATATGCACTTATACCTATATATACAAAATCATGCATTAATATATGTATGCATGCGGTTGAATTTGCAATGTATTTGTTACTAAAGAAAAAATTAAAACAAAATAAAATTTTTGCATAAATTTGGCCAAGTGCCAAAATTTATTTTAACCATTAGAGTTTTGTTCAAATATAAGTATGCATATGTACGTATAAATGGTTGTACGATGCACATAGCACATATTAACGGTATAATTTACATACACTATCTTTCCCCTTTCTCCCTTTTAAAAGCATGATTAGGATAAGCTCGTAGCGCACACAAACAGAAAACATTTACATACACGGAATGCTCATTTTCAAAAAGTTATTTGATCTCTAACAAAATTAATTATCACTAATGTATAAATGTTGGTTATTTTTTGTTATGCTCATCACTAAACGAATCTATTGGTCTTATGATGCAATTTGCAACATATAAAAAGCAACCAAAAAGCTCCTTTCGATTAAAGATGAAAAACTTAAAAACGCGGGACGCAATGTACTTATGCTAAAATTTATTCAAAATTCAATTCTGTAGCGAATTCGGTGCAGAAACACGCACGCATTAATGCAATTAGTTTTCGAAGGTAAAACACTTTCTTCCCTCTACAAATCGATTCACCTATGAATTATAATAAAATAAGATACAATTCTTTCCTCGTTATCTAATAATTTTATCTACTTACACAAGGATAAAAGAGGAATAAAAATAAAAAATAGGAAATGCCTCAGGCTAATTTATAAAATGGCCGAAACGAAAGAACTTTGCAAATTGAATCACTTCCAAGCCTCTTTTATTGGACATGGGGATACAACATGGATAATAAGGAAACATTGGTTTCAGTTGTAAGGGAAATACGATTTTTTGCAAATATCTTCAAAACAACTTTTGATCGAAAAATGCTTATAATAACTTACAATATATTAAATAATAAATTTATATAGGTAACCTTTGTCTATACCTTTGCATCCACACTTTGTTAGAATAGATATTATTATAGCTCAATCATTTTTTAAGTGCAATATGTAGGCGTAAAAAAAGAAAAATAAATTAATAAATCAAAAGAAAAATACATCAAAAAAAAAATACGTACACTTTCGATATCTGTATATCTGTTTGCAAGTATTGGACATCAAAGTTTCGAACTAAACCGATGTTGTATATATGTATATATATATATATATATATAATCATCATTCTCATATTTTTATTTTATTTATTCGTTTGTTCATTCACTATTGTTATATCATATGGAAAATATGAATTTTCATTTAACGTTTACCTTGCAAATACTACTCAAGGGAAATGCATACAAATTTTATAACAGTTATTACGCAAAATGTTCTCATTATTATTATTATTGTTATTGTTGCTGATGTTGTTTAAATAAATTCGTAGCTTAATTTATATTTAGTTGGAACAAGTTTCACATGTACTTACTTATTTGCACACACACTATCCATGTACATACAATATACATAAATTAATATATATTTTGGCAAAACAATAAAATAACAGCTTAGTTGTTTTTTCGAAAGACAATTTAAATAAACATGAGTATAGTTTATCAAAGTGAATTATGTATAATTTAAAAATTTTGTAATTTTCTCTCTCATACGTATATATACATACATCAGTTATTTGGCTAATAAAATATTAACCAAATGTATCAATTTCCATGCAACCCAAAGTTCAGCGTCAGATTACGACTGATGTGAACATATGCTTTTTTTTTCTTAACCTATATGTCCAATATGTTTTATAGGCATAAGATAGATACATGGAATTATTGTGCAATAGCAAAAGTGTACGCTCATGTTATGGCAAATTCTGAAATCTCATGAAAATCTCTTAGTTCTTTATAAATTGTATAGAAAGATACTATATATTCTTATTAACGTCTCGATTACTTCTGTTTGCTACAAATGTCTACATTTAGACGAAAGTGTTTTTTTAAACTTCCGAGAGTTTTTAGTCTTTGTAAGCGTATCGGCATATATATGCAAATAAATCGGCACGGTACGCTTACTTAGAGTATTTTATTCTATAGATGTGTTACAGTCTTTAGTTTTATTGATTGATTGATAATTTTATCTTATACAAAAAAGTGATTTTGGATCACCTTGTCAACATATTTCGTGTGTTGATAGTCATGCTATGCACTAAGCCGTTGGTCTTGCCGACAAATATCCACTCAGCGGGCAAAGCCTTAATAAACGCAATTTAAGAATATTTAATTATCGGTGCATGTAAAAGCTGCGTAGACGTTGAATTTCGCACAACGTGACTAGCGTTCAATGAAAAAATAAACTTTTCATTGATCTCTCTCACGCAAAATTATGGGCCGAAAGAGATCGCAGGTAGAACAGGGTGCAGCATAGCCCAGGGCATAACAACAACCCGTCCGATAAGAAAATTTTGATCATCCGTCTGTCACCGTAAGGGTTTCTGCGCGTGTATATCTTGAGTTTAATCATCTATGAAATGTATATTGGATAAATATGTGAATTGTGGGTTTCTGTTACACAAAAGTGACCAAAGTCGCCAAAAATACAATTGCGAAGAATCTTTGACTTTGAATATCCAAACGTTATACTCGCGATCGTTTGAAACATTTCGAAACAAATGATTGACGATTCTCTCGGGACAAAGATAATAAAAAGTGTCATTCCGTTTAGACAGAACGTGTATTTGAATGAATCCAATCAGGACTTGAGTTTTTTCAAATGGTTCAAGAAATACTTCCACACCATTTATGCCGTCAAAGTGCGGCCAAGGCTTATGAGAGCGAAGACTTTCAAATCTTCCCTAGAAGCGTTCGGCCTTATACTCATCGTTAACCAAAATGTATTCAACATCATCTAAACTTGTGCATACATATAAAATTGAAATCATTCATCCCTCCTAATTGGCCTTTTAGTGTTTTTATTAACTTGCCCCAAAGCTTAGCTGTATACCTTTCGTCGTACTACCACGATTGCCCCTTTTTTCAACACGTAATCCACGTTTAGAATCATTTATCTGCTATATTCTGCCCCTCGCATTCAAGACCCACCTTCTCGCTTCTATCTTACCAATAACTCTTCCTAACCCCCATTTATAGGAGATGTTCCCAGTACAAAACTCAAGAAACGATAACGAATCATTTTCGACCACGGTAATGGGGGCTCAAAGAACTGACTGCGTAGGCACTTAAGCCCGATATTTTAGTTAATTGATTTGACTACTTGAACTATACATAGCTTTTCTCAAATTTATTTCACCAATTTACTTCATTTATTTTTAGCATTTAACCGCACTTTATTATTTGAATTTACATATTACTTATGGTAGTCTATCCAGAGTTCCTGGGATTTACTACACATTTCTTGTAAAGTCTACCGACAATGGCCTTGAGTTATATCTTGATTACAAAACAGTCGCCATTTTGTCTGTGAGGATTCTATAAAATTTTATACAATTTTGAAGAAAATATTTATTTATTTTAATATTTTTTAAATTATTTATGTTTTTCTTTTTTCTTTTTATATATAGAAATATTCCTTTTCCTATTTAAATCAAAAGAAATAAATAAATATCAAGTAAAATTCGCCTAAGGGGGAGTACATTTTCCTCATTTCTACATTCTGTTTAGGATATTTTACGATCCAATCGTTAATCTATCTTAATTTTCTTAATTAAATGAACAAATATTTTATTAATAAATTATTACCGGACTGTGTTTACATACTAAAGTAGAAATACGCGTGCAAATACAAACATACAAACACATTTGTAAATACATTATGTACATAAGTGCACGAATGTATACATACGAACGTCAACAATCCACAGAGTTTTTATATTTACAACCTAATAATGATAATGAAGGTGCAGGTATATTAAAAAAGGCCTTCCGCCTGCTGTTTCGAGAACCGCTTCCAGTTCCGTCTAAATATATTTCTTATTTGGATTAGGTGGACAATATAAATAGGGAAAGATTTTCTTAACGTTTAAGTTGAAGAAAAACTTCACAAACATCTGTACGGTCATGTCAAACGAACATACAATGGGAAGATGACCCAAATTCAGACATCCGGTATTTTAACTGCCGATAAATTCGAAGATATATATATAAGATAAGAAGAGATCTCTAAAGTAACAGGGTGACTGCTTGCATCATTTAGAATATAGGTGTAATTTGCAGAACACATTACCTGCATACGATCCACATCCACAAATCTTGCGCAAGAAGAGTTTGATTCCAATGACTTCCATCAAATTCATCTTAGTTGGAGCAATACATTCATGTTTCATATCCTTTTTTACTAAAATTGCGATACCGCTATCACTTGAATTTTCGCGATTTTGGCGAAAACAAATAAAACTTAGATTTTAACCAGGCCTCAGAAATAAGGCAAACATGAATATTGTAATTAAGTAGGAATCATAATAGTTGTTCTTTTTTGCTGCGAATACCATGGGAATTGCAGGCTATAATAATGATGCTGTCAGTCATTAATATAGGACACTTGTGCAGCAAGATAATGATTAATCCAAATTGGTCAGCTTTAGTTTTACAATTTTTCAGAATTTTTCAATTAAGTAAAACAAGTAAATGCATCATAGTCGGACACGACCACCCTTGAATACCCTAGGTCACTTCAGTTAAAACAATTAGTCATATAACGACTTTTCAAAATGAAGCGTTACATATGAAGTGATCGAAAGGATGGTTCGATATTAAAATATTTATATATACGGCGTGAGCTTAAAAAATATAAACAAATAAATCAACAGTGACACAATCAAGAAAATAACATTGGGTTGCGACCAAATCTTTTATACCCGTCACCCTGATTCTAATAAAAAGAGAAAGAACTACATTTTCATACTCTATAATATTGAATGCGCGTGGTTGATTTTTTCTATTTTTAGAATAAAAGTGGAAATTTATAACGTGTATATGCTGTACTCTATAAGTAATAAGCGATAAAACTGGAAAGCAAAAGTGTTCACAATTTTTATTAAATAGGCGTGCGGGCGTTGTAGGCATGTTCGTTAAAAAATTAAGGTCATTTTGAAATTCTTTTGCACCGACGGACAGTCGGACTTACTTGAATCGATTTAAAATTTGATGCTGATCAAGAATATATATACTTTGTGGGGTCTCTGATGCTTCCTTCCGGTCGTTGCAAACGTTTTGACAGAATGAATATATCCCTCATCCTTCGGCAAAAGGTGTAAAAACTTTATAGTTGGGCAAATATTTGCTTACCTTACCTTACATTATTTCACCTATTCAAATTTAAAAAAATTTATTTTTTTGTTAAAACCCTTAATATTCTGCATCTATTTTGAACATAAAGTACCATTGTTGCCATGTAAGCGTTTGTTTTTCATAAGAGAACCCTCAAAACAGAACGTTATATGATGAATGGCCGCAAAAAGTGATCCGATCTAATCCACTTTTAATAGGATGCGTCCGTAGTTAAAAGTATCTCAAAAGTGTCGAGCTGTAGGTTGAGCACAAAAAACATGCATAGACATCAGTTTATCTCAAACTCTCCCGGCGGTCACAAACATTCCCACAAACATAACACACCCTATACTATAAGAGGTATAGGATATAAATGAATTTAATTCATCCATTGCAGCTTATATAGGACCGGATGTCATTTTCTGTTTATAGAAAAATATCACACTATTCCTTATACAACTGTTGTGATATGAGCATTGAAAACTTCAAAAAAATATTAGATAAATTTTTGATTATATTGCAGTATAAATTAAAAAAGCACGACAAACGCTTTGGAATCAATAGCTTTGACCTTCTTTCGATTTCATCGTTTCATCATAGGCTTTGATTAAAATCAATTAAGGAAAACATTTGCAAAACTAAACGGTAAACGACTGAATGCAAAGAAACAGTTGTGCATTAATTCAAGTAGATAGCAGTTGAGAAATCGAAAATGTCTGACAATTTTAAATCTCAAAAGGAATATATAAATAATGAATTCATAAAGACATGCCTAAAAAATGGTTTCTTTACGGATGAAATTGAAATAAATGATCTAATAATTAATAAAATTAATTTAGGCGGTGATAATTATTGCAGTGACATATATCAAGGTCATGTTGTTTATCGCCTGAACAATAAGAATTTCAATGGCGAAGGAACACAGCGGGTAGAAGAAATACAATTGATTATCAAAAGAATGCCGAAAAAGAAACAAGGTGTCCTGCAAAGATTGCAAATCTTTAATAGAGAGAAATTTTTCTATACCCAGCTTAAGATTCGGATGGAAACTCTAATGACGTTGGTTAAAAAGTCGTGGGTATTAGCACCCAAGTAAATGAAAATTAAAGAAATCGGTGTGTGTTTTTCTTTTTTTTAAGATTTCAAAAATTTCTAGATTATACCATCACAGCACGGACCCCTTTGAGACTTTAGTATTTGAGGATCTAAAGCAATTGGGTTTTCAATTATCTAGTCGTCAACATGGATTAAATGAAAACGAAAGTCTCTTAGTTATGGAAAAATTAGCTGAATACCATGCTTGTTCGATACTTATCTTAAATGTAGGTTTTAATGAAAAACGAGAAAAGAATTATTTAACTAACGTTTGAAAAAAAAATTATTTCTTTTCATTTTTAGAAATTCAATGATTTAAATGATATTCGTAACCGTTATAAGTGTGGTTTATTAAACGACATATCAATTAAATCAGATTCTTTTCAATTGTTATTTGGCAGGCAATTGTTGAAATTAGCGCAATTGCTGGCGGAAGATTTGGAATTTTCACAAAGTTCGAAAAAACTATTCAATTATTACGATCAGTTTACTGAAAATGTTTTGAATTCAATATATCCTTTGGAGGGACAAGTTAATGTTCTAAATCATGGCGATGTTTGGGTCAATAATTTATTCTTCAAATATGACAAAAAGTTAAGAGACGGCAACCCAACACCCACCGATATAAGATTTGTAAGTAAAGACATTCTTTGAATACTTTTTTTTTTTTAAAAAGTCTTTTGTATGCAATCTTTCCTACAAAAATGGGTTTCGAAAAAAAAAACGTGATCATTAATAGAATTTTTATAAAATACGTAAAAAAACTATAGTGGCCCAGAGCGCACCATTAAATACCTTATAGCACTCTACTAGCAGTTACTCACACATCTAATCCTCTTTTAACATGACTTGTTTCTACACGAAATTTGATTTAACACGAGTTAAACATAAAATAATTCTCTTTTTATACGAATTGTTTTATTTTAACATGATTTTCAATATTCTATGTAATTTTTTAATAAATTTTACTGATCCATTTTTTTTATTTTGTTTTTACGTTTTTATGAATTTTTCACTCTCACTCCTCACAAATATGCATTGTAACTTAGCGTTTTCTTTTTCACTATTCAGTTGAATTATGTCGATTATATGCATATATGGGGGGATTGCCCGAATCATGCATAGAGTGAGGAGGTAATGGATTTTTTACACAATTTGGTTTCGTGTTTCAAAGCGTAATTTATTTTTTATAATATATTTAATGAATTAAAAATTGTAAGCACGAAATAAATTCTTAAGTGAAATCTAAGAAGAATTATTTAAAATTGTTTATTGTCCTTTTCAATTGCTTCTTTGCGTCTGGAACCAATCTACTATTTTGCTATTTATCTAATATCTTATTTTACATGAATCTTTATATTGCACAAATTTCTTGAGAATGTATCTATTGCGTAAAAAGAGAATTAGGTGTGTAACGATTTTTCAATGTAAAGAAACATTAGATGGGAAATGGTCGAAAAAATACTCCCATCTGAACCATTTTCAATTTCCTTGGGAAAGAGACATCGATATACCAAGTGTTATTAAAATATATTAAAAATTGCGACCTGTACGTTAAACACAAATTTACAAGGACAGCCATCAGACGGGCAAGCGGATAGACGGGCTTAGGTATAATAGAAAGTAAACCTATCTTAAGCCCTTGTCGCTTACGTCCGCATAAACTTAATATATAGCCTCTAACGCAAGTGGTATAAGATATAAAATGAAGGAAAATTAGACATGTCACCATCGATCGGAACCATTTAAACTATTCTAAATAACAATATGAAAAACGAATTACCGATTTTAGATTCATATTGCTTAAAAACCCTAAACTGTTTACCACAGCAAACATAAATTTTTTTTTATTTATTTTTTTTAACTCTAATAATTGTCAACTCATTTCTAAGGATTGGTTCCATTTTTGAACTTAATCTATGACATCAGCTCAAAGCTTACATTCTATGCTTGAAGTATTTATTTTAATTTTCTCATCAAAAGATGAGCGAACAGATAAAACTAAATTAGCTATGGGTGATTTTTGTGGCTTTTCCCGAAGTTTTTAGACCAAGGTTATACTAATACGATATTGAAAAAAAAAGAATTCTTATCCGTGAATTATCCAAATGTTGATTCATCCGTTTCGGATTGGATAAGTGCAATTTAGTTGTATGGTGAATTATTTGAATATCGAATTTTGGTTTGAGTAAGCTGCATGAAAGCTGGGACGCAAAGATGGTATGCACACAACATAACTCAATCATAGATCAATTGCTTATATATATAACGGTTGTTAAACGATCCATATTATAAGATGGCAAAAATAATACTAAACATATGATGCTCTGGATGATAGTTCTGTTTTACACATGTTACTGAAACAATACTGCCAAGTTAGAGTACGAAAAGGGCAACTCTGCATATATCACTACACCGATTGTTTAAATATACTATTGTGTCCAAAAATAAAATGGAGAATTTGTTTATAACCCCAAAGATCGACTTCATAACACTCAAAAAATATTTCTTATTAACAAGAAGAACTTTATAGTACACAACACCGTGATAATTGAAGAAAACTGTTAACATCACCTTGATCCTGGAACGATCATCGCGCGGTTATTCCGGTTTTGGCTCGATATTCGCTCAATTGTCTCATTTTTCGTAATAATGCAATCGCATGACATGTTCAACTAAATAATAAAATTTAAAAGTCGGAAAAAATACTTTTTGAGTCGTACAAAACCAAGCGCAGCTAACGTTGATGTAATGACGGTTATTAGGTGAAATT
Organism: Glossina pallidipes; assembly: GCA_000688715.1. NCBI lineage: Eukaryota > Metazoa > Arthropoda > Insecta > Diptera > Glossinidae > Glossina > Glossina pallidipes. The sequence continues at coordinate 332,907 of JMRQ01006283.1, read as the reverse complement.
TTGCACAGATGTCTGTCACAGGACTACCAATTTAGAAAAAGAAAACTGATTGGAAAATAAAGACTTTTGGGCTTGATATTATGTAGAAACTACACGAAGTGGCCAACAGAAACGAAATCTATATGTCATCCTATGATCTAGTTGAGTGAGACGAAGGTTCTTTAGAAGATACACTTGGACCTTAAGAACAAAATAGTAAAATGCTTACAAGCTTTAATTGTAACAAAAGATTATTTTTAAATAAATTTATATTAATTTAATTTTTTTAATGCAATTTCTTTCCAAATAGATTGATTTCCAACTTTCCTTTTGCGGCAGTTTAGGATTTGACATAAATTATTTTCTAAATACCAGTTTGCAACTGAATGTTCTGCAACAACATCGAGAGACGTTAATCAATTATTATGCAGAAACTTTGCTAAAAACTCTGCGACAATTACCTTACGATGGCTCGGCACCAACAATACAAGAAATTTTAGATGAAATTTCTGCAAAAGAAGCTTATGGATGGGTTATAGCATTCAGCTTTTTTCCACTCATGTCAATGGACGCTACGGATTCACAAGATAACAGTTTGGAGAGTTTAAATGATTCCGCTTTTGCGCAACGAAAAATCGATTTAATGTTCAAAAGTAAATCACGTACTGTGGAAACTTTGAAATTTATAATAAAACGCATGGAACAATTACAGATATTGTGAAGCATATAAAATAAAGTGCGATTGAGATTGAGAATATTAAACTAATGTAAACAAGATTTTTATTTACGTTGTTATATATAATATCTAAATGGAATTAACTGTGAAATTTCCTCCTCATTTATTTACTTTTTTATTAATTATATATAAATCAATATTTTGAAACGTAGCGATTATTTGTATACATGCACAAACACATCAAACGAAAACAGCAAGTAATTATTTATAAACAGCAATCAATAAAACTGTGTAAATGAACTTTAAAACGAATGTTAAGTGCCCACTATCATCAGAAGATACGGATAAAATAATTTCGGCCATTTATTGTAGTGGATTATGAGATACGAGAGTGAAATATGAATTGAACTAAATTATGCTTGGCTTACTTGTCTGTCTATCAGTTCATTCGCTCTGTGCTCTCTCCCTCTCTCTCAACACAAAGACGCAAAGTTTCTTTTTTTATCTCAATATTTTCGTTCAACCTTGAACATTCCAGTAGGCAGACAGGCGGACAAATAAAGGGTCTTTATTAAGCGTCTTACAATCCTGCTCTTCTCGAAGTTCTATAACAATCACCGACCAACACACTTTTTATAAACTCAAGCTTTCAATATTGAACTCTGTAAAAGAGCAGTAAAATTTTATTCGTGGTAAGTTGTATTTTTCATGCTTACCCATGGCTATCGCATATCGCTAGTTAATCGATTGAGCGGGCCCTAGAAAATATTTTTGTATCAGTTTTTACATGAAAATCTCCTATAAGGAAATTATAGGTATTAGGCACGAATATGTTTCGACCAGTCCTTACCTAAAATTTAGCAGGTCATCATTAATGTTTCAAGAAAGATCAGTGTCTTGTATAGATTGCAAGTTGCAAGTTTTTGCTTGTTTAAGTGACATTTTGTACATTTGTACACTTTACAAACATTTGTGAATTTACGGCTACAGTATTAACTTTCTCAATTTTTGCATGTACCAGTGTTTCAGTAGAGGTCTACAAATAAGCACAAATACGGACAGAAGCAGATCGGTAAATCGATTCAGAGTCGTACAGAATACATGTAACTCTGGACAACAAATCTAGTATAACCCTATTTTACGATAATGTAAATAAAACTTCCTTGTAACATATTTCGCCCTCATGCATATGCCAGCTTAGCGCTCTTTGTTCTCCTTCTCATTTACGCGACCATTCATTTATTTTTCCTAATTTTATAAACCGGTAAAAGCGTAACATCACAATATTAATCGGGCGTAAGCCCTATCTCTCTTACCGTATTTCCTTCTCCCTTACCATAACTACGCTTACATATGTATAGGAAACATCTTCTAAGTGACTGGCCATAAAAATAAATTAAATAAATAAATAAAATAAAAGAAAATTTGGGAATAAAAACTTTCTGACATGTGACAAAATAGGTTTCTGTATTAAAGTGAAAACTGCATCGTCTCATAACGAAGTGTCCGGTAAGTCATAATTGACATATATGCAGCGAATTCTGTGCCATATACTGCTTGACGTTATCAATGAAATGAAAAAATGAATACACTTTTAGTCTTTAGTAAGGGATAAGAGAATAATTAAAAGCTTTCAGAAGATGTACCCGATCATGTTTGCATGCAAAGCAAAACTTGTTCAACTTGAGAAAAAAAATTCATTTTATGTCTGTAATGCCTTTTTCACCACCACAATAAATAATAATTTACTAGTCGAAAATAAATCTTAATTATAAAAATTATCTCGTCTTTGGAATAGCAAGTAACTGCGATACATATTTTTGCATTTTCCCTACTACTTTCTTGCCTTTTTTCTCATTTTTCTCTTTCGAGTTATTGTGTTAAAAAAAATTCACTTAATTATATATAATATTTAAGTTCGCATGACTATGTTCGTATATAACATAAATACAAATCAAAATATTTCTCTGAAAGTTCAGCAAACAAAGAAAATTTCTATTATATGGCGACTTCATTAATGTAATATTTACGAAGATTCATCAATTATTGACAACACATCAGAGCACTAAGACTATTGCTTAGCTTCTCGGAATAGTTTCAGTTGTAAACATGAGTATAGTCTACATAAACATATTAGAACAGCCGGCACATTTAGATTTACAATTTTTACAAGATGTCCTAGAGAACGCTCTATACATTACTGATTTTTATATTAAAAGTGCGGTGTTTACCATGGGTAGCAATGTTGGCGAAAATTATTGCAGTCAAATATATCGCGTAAAAATCGCATATGAATTGATAACCGACCAAGAAAATATAAAAGAAATATCAATCATAATCAAGAGTATACCATTAATTGATGGCATCGATTTTCTGGTTGATTTAAATGTATTTCACAAAGAGTACATTTTTTATAAATACGTTTTACCGCGTATGGAAATGTTATTTAGAAGAGAAAACGTAAAATTTGCACCAAGGTACGTATCGATGTTAAAATTCTCACTTAGTCATCTTTTATATAATATCATAATCAAATTGTAGATCTGGAAAAAAATTAGAATCCAAGTATATAGCCAAGCAACTAACGATCTTTAGCCTATTAAAATTTTATAGATTATCTTGAATTAACAATCTGCAAGATAAGGTACAACATGCATGTGGCATGCATGTGTCCATATCCATAGCACCAATATCTAGACAATATCAGTCAACTTCAGTCAACATCTATTTATAAGACAATCCGGTCGAACCCGTAGCATTTTCGAAACAAAATGGACCAATTACACAGCGAATTCCAAGATCGCAGCAAAGTATAACTCCTTGAGGTTGAAGAAATCCTTCTTAGGTTGCGTTTACGTAAGCACATGTGTGCAACAGCTGTTACCGTTTACATGCATACAAATGGAAATGATGATAACCCTGTGCATGCATTTCCTGCATCCAATCGAAAATATTATATAAAATTTATATATAGTGTTCAAAAAATCGTTTTAGTTTTTGTTTGCCAAATGTCTGTCCGCGAAAAGTAAAATAAGACCTCTCACTGAGATGTCTCAATTTGTCCTTAAACTTTCTGCCAAAGTGGATATGATCTGCTCGCAAAAATGCTATATGTAAACATTTTTATGCGTGAAAAAATACCATTTCCGGTAGAAATTATTTGTACTGCTTAATGCGAACGAAAATGCAGCTGAATTGTAATGAATAACGAGCAATGAACGCACTATGGCAATGTGAAATGATGCAGGTCAAGCCATTAACATTAACCGCATAGTTGAACAATCGGCCAAGTGCAGTGCATTTTCAACTACTTTACCCAACCAACCCATCATTGCCGTATGTTACCAACAATAATTAATTTATATAATTAAGCAGAATGGGCAATATTTATAAAGAAAATAAAAATTAAAAATACGACAGTCGACCACATTTTGCAAAAGCGTTCCGGGAAACTTTAACGGCACTGAATGCTCGAACCCATTCGAACACTTTCTCGAGTATATTCGACGAACATTTGACCTGTCTGGGCGGAATTATTGTTTTGACACAAAATTGGATAACATCAAAAGACAAGTTACTCTTTCCTCAAGTTACTCGGAATCCACATGTTGCCAAAAAAATTGCTAACTAACTGTAGACAATGCTTTGAATAGAAAATCTCTACCATTTTTTTTTTTTTTTGGAGATATTCACTTTTGCTAAAGAATGGTGAGAATGGCTATTTCACGATATTTCATAAAAGAAAAATGTGCTGTAAACCGAAAGAAGGGAGAATTCGCACTTAATCAGTTCCTATAACAAGCATGTGTGCTGAGTAATAAAAGAAAAATTGTCAATTGTCAAGAATTTCTTACACGTAAAATGGTGGTAAACGTGATAAAGGGAGGGAACGGTGATCGAGGGATATCAAATGACCAACTTAATAATGCTTTCGTTTATTTATTTATTTATTTTTCTTCCCCAGGTTATATAAAACTTTAAAGAGGCCTTTACAAACGCTGGCATTCGAAGATCTAACAAGATTGAAATATGTGTTAGCTTCCCGGGAGAAAGGTCTCGATGAATTACACGCCCGCTTGGTTATGAAGAAATTGGGCGAATTTCACGCTGCTTCGAGGGTTCTTCTAAATAACGTAAACGAATGGAAATATGAAGTTGAAGAACAACAAAGATTTTAATATTTTCACAATTTATTATCTTATAGGCGCCGGAATTCCAGACTTGCTTTAAATCAGGTATGATATCGGAATTATCTTTGAAACGGGACAATGGCATGTTAATGCGCTTTTTTGGCGGAAGTTTAATGTCTTTAATAGAACTGATTGAGAAGTGGCCAGATTATGAAGAAATAACGAAGAAAATTAAAAAATATGCGGCTAATTTTAAAGAAAATCTCTTACGTAGCATTGCTAGTTCCCGGAACGGTTTTAACGTATTAAATCATGGCGATTTGTGGGTCAATAATATGCTCTTTCAATACAATGAACTAAGAGAGCCAGTAGACATAAACTTAGTAGATTTTCAAATGAGTGTTTGGTCAAGCCCAGGCATAGATATAAACTACTTTTTCTATACCAGCTTGGAACTAAATGTATTACAAACGGAATATGAGAATTTGATAAAGGAATATTATCAATCTTTAAATCATTCTCTACGGAAGCTGAATCATTTCGAGTCTCCTACATATCAGCAAATACGCGATGAAGTTCGTAAGCATGCATTGTATGGATTTTTTGCTAATTACGGCGTATTTCCCACCATAAGTATGGAAAAACAGTACTCCATTGATAGCAGTTTGGAAAGTTTTAAAAATGATGATTTTGCCCAGCAAAAGCTAAAGCAAATGTTTAGTTCTGCGCGTTTACAACAAACTGTTCGCTATACCTTAAAACAATTTGATCAAATGGGCATATTCGACAGTCAAAATATATAACAGAACTTTTTTTTGTTTTAATACTATTTAAATGCATTTAGAAAACCTAGTATTATTTTGCATTGTAAGATTAATTCCTTAATTTTTTTGTTCTTCTTATTTACAATAAATTACAAAGATTACATGTTGCAAAGATATGAATAGTTTTCATTTTTTTTTCCCTTTGAAAATTGCTACGTATTGTTTAGCGTTGGTATACGAAGCGCGTTTCAATTTTAGTTGAGTTTAGTTAAGTTTTGAATTGAATTTATTTAAAATGTTGATCAATTACGATGAAAGCGCTTTGCAACGGCCGGAGTACTTCAACTTTGATTTTTTCCAAAAAGTAGCTGAATACGCTTTACGATTAACTAGGCCCGATATTGAAAGGATTGACATAACTATAGGCAGTAAGACGGGAGATAATTATCGCAGCTTAATTTATTGAATTAAAAAAAATTATGCTGACCGACTCACGATCATCGATCTAAGTTTGTCTGTCCGTCTCATATCTATCCATGTATTTTTGTGCTTAATCTAAAGGTCGCAATTTTAGAGATATTTTGATGAAATTTGGTACACAGCCGTGCTTCGACGCAAGAATGAACGCTATTGAAGATAGTTTGGATTTATTTTGAAAAATCGTTGTGTCGAAAACAATTGCAATTTTGTCATCGACAAAAGTCGCTGAGTAATAATATTTCGATGTTTTAAACTGGTATGAAAAATTTGGTTCAACTAAGAGTCATAAGTCTCTTGGCATAAAATCGTTCTTATAAAAACTAAATCTTTATATGATACAAAGGTCTAATTTTTAATATTTCATGGTGAAAATTGGTTCATAATAGTAAATTGAGAAAGAGATCAATTTTACCGAATTTGAAGCACGTAGGTCTATTTTTTGTATATCATCGCGTACAAGGATTCTCAGGAAATGAAAGCTCTTATATGCCAGAAAGGCCTAATTGTTAGTGTTTTATGATAAAAATTGGTTCATGATAGCAATTCGGCACAAAAATTAAGTTGACCAAATTTGAACTACACGGATCTATGTCTTGGACCCCACGTCATACAAGATTTCTCATACATAATAAGCTCTTTAGAAAAGATTTAATATTTAGTGTTTTACGATTAAAATTGGTTCATAGTAACAATTTAATTGAATTTAACGATAACGATCGTATAGTTCTATTTTGTAGACCCCAACATATATAATGGTTGTCATGCGAACCTAATCCTTGCATAGAGAGAAAGCCTAATTTTTATTTTTTTTATGACGGAGAATGAAAAATAATAAAATTTTTCGGAAGTAAATTGCGTTCACTAAATTTGGATCACGTCATATGCTGTTTTGGGCATTCTCCAATATGGGACTTTTGTAAAAAAATGCCTGTGCATGTATGCTACTAAACTATGCGAGGGGGTGTAGGATATCTTAAGAGGTTATAATGGCCTTACTTTTTTTAATATAAAATGGTACTAAATTTATTAAAAAGGTGACGTTACATTCATATATCACATCCATCGTGATTGATACATGAATATATGTGTGTGCACAGCATAGCGTAGTAAATAAAAGGTGCGCGTACCGGTACATTCAGACTCAATGCTCGCAGCTATGGTGAATGCTCGATCCGTAAAAGCTTAACACTTTTTTATCGAGGGATCCCATGATCATGAAAAATTTTAATACTGGCTTACTGGCCAAAGATGCTTTAGAACTCGAAAATGCTTCGTTTTTCAGTTTAATTGAAATCGCTTTTAATGCTTTATTCGGATTGACAAAAACTCTAGAGGACTACGAACATATTACAAGAAAATTAGAAGAATATGCAATAAATTTACGGTCACGCATGATCGAATACCAAGCGCCACAATCGGGGGCGTATTTCAAGTTCTCAAGCATGATGACCTGTGGATGAATAATATGATGTTTAATTATAGTGGGCAAGGTAAGCCAAACGATATGGTCTTTGTGAACTATCAAATGACCGTTTGGAGTAGTCCAGGTATAGATTTGAACTACTTCTTCTATACAAGTCTACCGCTGGATATGGTATAAAGAAAACTTGAACGTTTCTTAACGATACACCATCAAAATTTGATGGCTACATTGAATCGCTTCAATTATAATAACATATCGACATACGAGCAAATAAAGAATAAAATCCGTAAACGTACAGCCTATGGCTTAAGTCGTTATCCGTTGATAGCATATTTGAAAATTTAGCCAATGAAGAGTCCGCTATTAAAAAATTTCAAAGGGTTTTTAACACACCACGTCGTATACCTTAAAACAAAGAAGTAAAAGTTTTCGATTAAACTGCAAGTGAAAAATTCAAATGAAATAAAATGGAAATGGTTAAGTGTCTTGAGATAGCATTTTAATTGCATTTATTTGGTTAGTATTGCATTGCACAATAATATCAGGTGTCAAATAGAAAATCGCTGCAAACGCTTAATACTAAATCGTCTAAAATTTGTTGGTTGTGTTGTCGAGAATTTACATAAAATAATCATACCAAACCCTAAACTCTTGAACTGAGTTCTATATATTTTTGAATGAATTTACCATTCGCAGCATACAGATGAACCCGCAACTCACCAAATGAAAAAAGCCTCAAATATAAATGCGCTCAAAACGAACATACACCTACACAAACGAAAATACGATCAAAACCGCAAAAGCATTGAGTAAACATTTGTTTAGTCAACGAATGGATTTGTAGATTATGTTTACTAAGCTCGGTGAACGTGACTAAACGGTAGCAAAACTAGATATAAAAGCAGAAATAAAAACGCGTTTCTGAATTAGTAGCAAATCCAATGTACTATATCGCACTGACAACAGCAGTAGTGATGAAAGTATTTGTGCACTTTCTGTTCAAAAGATAAAAGCACTGTGGAATTAACGTAAAAGTTGAAAACGATTTAAGGCAATGGAAATTATTATTATTATTATTAACATTACAATTATTCTCGTCACTATTATTAATAAAAGTAAACTTTTACAATCCTGTTATTCAGTAGCGTTACGATCCACTGCGTTCTCTTAGCTCTTACAATCGTTTCGTTGCAGTTTTTAGTGTAATATCCGTTACTAGTATTATAACATTCTTTGCTTCATTTGTTTAACTTTTATCCATCATTTTGTTGGCTTTATATTTATCAAAGTTCTAGACTTACTTTTCAACTGCATTCCTATCGTTTGGCACGAACACATTTACAAGATGTACTATTTTCTTTCTCTTATCAACGCACTACCAGTTTCTCAATCTAGATGGTACCATCGTAGTCTGTGGTCTACATATCGGGATATATTGCGCCACGTTTGCTTCATACCATATGGTTCTAGAAGAGCATCCCTACTATGATTACATGCTCTGCGCACTATGAACTAATATAATCTAATCTATATTTTGCACGGCTTGACACCCGCATCTACATGTATCATCCCATTACTACTTTTTACTATTTTCGAGCGCATACTACCGTTTCCTTCATAACAATCACAGAGCCCGCTAGGGTATCGTGAGTCAGCCACTCATTTCAAATTTCAGACTGTTTTGCTATACAGCCTTCAAATTGACCTTTGGTTTATCTTTTCATCCAACTTATTATTCCAAAGGAATAGCCTAATACTGTGTATGTAAGATATTCTTTTACAATGTTTTTTTTGCGTTCGGCGAGGGGCTTATTTTTATTTCGCCTTGCCCACTCAAAAGTTAAGACATTGAAGCGTTTCACCTTTTACCATATTATCTAACGCCTTCCAGTCTGTGATGCAAATTTATTCCCCGTAGAGTTTCTCTTTTTCTGTTTGCAGGGCGAAAGTTCCTACTATGTTGGTAAAATCTTTGAGTTGAAATGTTCTTTTCTCCAGCTTTAAATAATCCGCATGATGCATGCAGCTAAATCCAAACGAAGTGAGTCTATATTCTGTTGATATTAGTAATGTTTCTTATTTTATTTTAACAGCTTAGTAATGACACTGGATGTTATTTAAAGTATTAGACGTTTTACGAGCTCTATGAATTTTGTAGTTTCTCTATTTTTTATATATGCAGACTCTTTATTAACCATTGATATGGTTATAACTTGAAAGCTTATGTGACGTCCGCCGTATTACAATTATTTTCCTACTATCTTTAAATTCTCCTCGGACACTCTCTTTGCTCTGATTCATATTATATATTTTATTGAGGTCACAATATTTTTGGATTTTTTGTACACGGCACCTAATTGCCACTTTACATGTGGGTAAAAAACACGATAATATCCTATACAATATTGGTCCTTCGGTTGCCAGTGAGTCTTTAGTAAGAGGATGGCAGGAAAGTCAAAGCAGGCCTTTTGGTAATTTTTCAATCTTAGTGTCTGTTTACTCAATCATATTACATATGCCCCAGTGCTTTCCAAATTGATGGCTTTTTTATAAAGTTTTTACTTCATTTTTGCTACTGTTGTTGTTCCTTTATCCAACCATCATTGTGGCTATAATTTTCACCGACTGATACTAATATGTGCTTGCATGTATTTTAATCAGCTGCATCTATTGGTGAAAATGACAAAGTAATGCGAAATATCAATGTACACGACTGTTAAGCTCGATAATTTTGACCTTTCTCTACATAAGATAATAGTTTTCTATTTAGTATTATTGAGTTAGTCAACGTATCCAGAGCCTAATCATGGAGCGCTCAAAATTGCATTTTCGACATTCATTATTTTTGTTGTTTAATTTGAAGAAATCTGCTGCCGAAGACTCTCAAACACTTTTAGAAGCTGGTGCTGCTCCATCGTATTGTCGGTTTTGGTTTCAACGGTTTAAAGGCGGTGATTTTGATATCAATGGTAAAGAACGGCGTCGAGAATCTAAAAAATTCGAACTCAGTAAATTGCAAGACTTATTGGACGAAAACCCAACTCAAACTCTCAAAGAACATTCGAACAGCTTAGCAGTTGATGAATCAACTGTGTCTAAACGTTTGCATGCGATGAGATAGATCCAAAAGCAGGGAAAATGGCTGCCACACGAACTGAGTGAAAATGTCATTTCGAACTGTTTCAACATCGCGGTCTCCTTGCTTGCCACGCAAATAGAAAAATATTTTTCTGTGGCGTATTGTGACTGGCGATGAAAAGTGGATCTACTGCGATACTCCTAAGAGCAAAATGTAGTAGGTTACTCCAGAATAGCCATCCACACCGACACCGAAGCAGAATATTCATGGCCATAAAGTTTTGCTGTGCATATGGTGGGACTAGCAAGGTGTAGTGTACTACGAGCTATTGAAATAGAATGAAACTACTACTGCAGATGTCTACCGACGTCATTTGAACACATTTAACTATGTGCTGTTCGAAAAAAGAACAGCAAAAACGGTCATCTTGCATGACAACGCTCGGCCACACGTTGTAAGAGTTGTCACGGATACACTATTGCAGCTCGTATGGAAACTTTTGCCACAACCACCGCATTCACCAGACATGGCACACGATTTCGAAATGCTAAAGAAGTGCGAAAATAGGTGGATGAATAAGTCGCTGCTAAGTCGGTATCGCCATGTTGCCAAAAAGATGGGAAAAAATTATGTAAATATATAAAAAATGCCTTTTTCAAGTGAAAAAATGATCAAAGTGCATGCAAGCACTTAATAATTACACGAGTCCTGTTTCAACTATTCTTTACTTTCATCAACATAAATACGACTGTAATAGATGTATTTCATTTTCAACAAAAAGATTTTTATTTTTTGGCTGAAAATTTGTTTTCTCTTGTTCTACTTGTAATACAAAGTACATTAAGTTTATGCGGACGTATGTAACCCGCAGAACGATGTAAGATAGACCTATCGTTTATTATGTCTTATATCAGAAACATTTTCTGCATCGAACGGTATAATAACCCTGCCTGTCCGTCCGTCGGATGTGTATCAGTGTAAATTTGTGTTCAAGGTACAGGTCGCAATTGTTGAGATATTTTGACGAAATATAGCACACTTTTGACCCAAGGACGAACGCTATTGGTTTTGGATCGGTCCACTTTTTCGACCACTCCCCATACACCGCTCTATTTAAAAAAGTCGTTATATGAAAAAAATTACAATATTCAAACTTTGGGCTGGCTGGGGCAATTTTTTGAATCCCCTCTCATATAACGAAAATTGAAATTCATACAACAAAAGGATTAATTTTCATTGCTTCATGGTGAAAATCAGATCATGATAGTAGTTTAAGATAAAGAAAAGAACTGCACTAAATTTGGAGCATATCGGCCTATTTTTTGGACCCGACCGTAAATAAGGGTGCGCGAAAGGTTTGCACAAAAATTTATCCTTTGTAAGGCAGAAAAATTTAACTTTTAATATGTTATGATGAAGGTTGATCTATAATAGTAATTTGATATAGAAATGAACGCTACAAAATTTGGGCTACGTACGTGTAAGGATTTTCACGAAAATATTTGTATTTTAGGGCAGAAAAGTTAAACTTTTAATATGTTATGATGAAAGTTGATCCATAATAGTACTTTGACACAAAAATGAACTTCGATTAAAAGACACACCCACGTAAGCTGACAATATCTCTGTTTTTAAAAGCAAAAAAACGGTACATATTTCCGCGTTGCTCATAAATAATAACTTCTACACATATTCTCTTCTTGATCAAAAATCGTCATGCCTACCCTAATATTGTATAGTATTGAAATTTCATTTGTTCTCTTTTATTTTTTTTTTTTTTACATGTATGAGCAAGCCGGTGGCTATACAAAACACGGTCACGGCCGATTCTCATTTGTTTATCAGGACAAGCCTTTGAGACTCACCATTTGAATTGAATTCTTTTGAGTATTTCATATTAGATTTTTAAAAATTTTTTTTTTTACTTTATTCTATTATTTAGTTATACCAAAGTAATCAATTTTAGGACTAAAAGTAACTAACAACTAAGACTGTCGGCTCTTTTACTTCCCTTTAAAGCAATAGTTAAAAGTAAACTTTTGTAAATTTGGAATGTTTTTTTTTTTAGAATATTGAGCTAAGATGCACCAAAGAAAAGAGAAAAAAATTTTATGAAGGTAAATTATGATTAAACATTAAAAAAAACAAAAAAAAAATGTACCCTGAATTAAAAAGATAAATTCACTTTTCTAATGAAGCAAGTTGATTCATCGAGATGACGTACATTTTTTGCTGGAAGGAGATCGAGGAGGCCACCATGTAACTTGAAAAAGCCAAAAGAACTTCTGATACCATCAACACTGTGACATCTGAAAATTAGATGCTCAGCAGACCCATTAATATTACAAACTTTACAAACATGACATGGTTTAAACTGAAATGCGGGATTTATTTTATAAAAAAGGCGATTAGATTTAACAAACGCAATCTCTTTAAATTCTTCATTTAGTTATTGAAAGAGGTGGTTGCGAATTGGCGGTATTGCTTCATTGGGTGTGTATTTGTTGGGCAAAATTGTCCCATCAATTTGAGCCCTTTTTGCATAAAAGTCGGCACTTTTATTTTAAAAAAACCGCAGTGACAAGGTATCCGACCAAGGTGACAGTCATTCACTTGAAATGCATATAACATACTGTGTATATCAAACACATATTGATTATTTACACCTCTTTTATTTATTAGAAACAGAACTGACTTACTGTCAGAGAAAACAACAAACTTTTTAATACCGTCCATAATAGCTACCTTAATAGCATGTAAGGCTTCCAACCATAGATGGCGAATAGGGATTGAGATTCTTACGGTTATATACACTGCGCCAAATGTCTGGTTTGTGTTCGAGGGCGTTACAAAAGGAAAGATGAATTTAGTATACCCTCATTTTTTGGTCAATATCAGAAAAAGCCAGCTCTAAATCGTTTCGCAGAAGATGAATGAAATTGGATATGAAATTAAAAAAGCAAATAATGTACCAGTCATGTCGATGTGTAGAGAATTGTGACGGCAAAGGTTATTGCATAGGTTAAAGAAAACTATGCTGTGTAAACTTCAGCGGGATAATTTACACTGTTATATACTTGCATTAGTATGCTAGACTACATGTATATATACGTATGTTTCATGTTTCATTTATAAATACACAATCACTAATTTTTATTCCAATCTAAAAGCTCAAATGTAGTGTAAGGCCCCTCGTATGCATGCATAGATCACATCTCCATATTCTAAATATATCGTTTGATCATCTTGACATCCTAAATCTGCCATGTGCTTATGCATGTCTGATGGCAAGTCGAGGAAAGTTCCTCCACAATTTTGACGTTATGTACTATTTTACACAGATGCTTCCCTACCGAGAGACTAGATACGTTATGTCCAACAGAACCGTCAGTGGCATATATAGCCATTGTTACAATAAAAAAGAAGCTTTTCTTGAGGTAAGGTTCTCATACAAAAAAGATTGAAATTTTTGTTTGAGGGGTCGATTCAAGGATGTTCATGAAAGCTCTACATTTATTGGTAACAAAATTCGAGGGGGGGATTGAATTTATCTTGTCAAAAATATGATGGAGTTTTTGATAACAAAATGCGCAGCTGCAAGAGACAGTCTCACTGAAAGATATAACTTTCTGGAAAAAGGAAGGGTTCATTACCTTGACCTTAATTAACTCCTTTGCAGTACAAAAAAGAGCTCTTTCGGAAACATGCCGTCGACAAGAAATGACATTGAAAATATATTGAGGAGTTGAAGGAACAATCCTATACAACATTTTAAGATTCTATTTTCGAATGTTTGGATACGTTTCTCAATATAAGTCAAAGCATTTTTGACAACTTGACTAATTGTTAGTCATTACTTTGATGACATTACATCCAGATTGACAGTCTTTGAAGGCTTTCTCATAATGCCCGCGAAAAGTTAGGCTGTCATTTAAAGTTCTACCAAGAAATCGAAGAGTTGATTAACTATAGTTCCTTTCATAAAGAGCCTAGTTTCACTTTTAGAACCTTAGCAAAATAAACAATATTTGTTTTTATAGGATTAAAATATAAATTAAGATCGGCACATGCACCGAAAAGAAGATAAGCTTTTATCGAGACATTATTCACGGCCACTGCTTGCTTAAATCATTTAAGTCTTAACCTGGTTTAAGAATGGAAACAACCTTGATACATCGTAAATCTAAGGGTGTAAAATTAATAGACCAGCAGTTATTGATTGCATGCAAGCTAAGCTTCCCCCAGACCGTGCTCTGACTACATCATACTTAACTCCATCACAATCTGCAGCGGTAGCTGTATTTCTGGAATGTAAAACATACATTAACTCACGTAATGAGAAGGATGTATTCCTGAGACTACTAAAAGTAATTGAAGATACCAACCATTTAATTTTTGACTAAAATGTTAATCATTGATATAATTCCAAAAAAAACGCGGGTTGCCATTGCCACACAACTCTTTAATCACGATAGCTGTATGTGTCCTTTTCGCCTTTCTAACTGCAGACTTCCCAGGTTTCATGTTATCAAATGAAGTTGGTTGGATTGGCGTATTTACTAACTTTTTCTTGCAGCTTGGTATTTGCCAGAGTGTGCTCATAGGAAAGAGTTCCACCAAGGTTTAGATGAGAAGAACTCAATATCAGAAAAGTTGGTTCTAGCACATTTGATCTCAGATTGAAAAAACTTGGAATTGATGATAAATCAGAAGGACGACCAATTTTAGACCAACGGTTCATAAGGAATTTACAAGAACTGAAACTTTTCGGTTTTTTTAGGGATTTGCTGCAACGGTGAAATAAAATGGGAAAGTGTTGACTGTTGACAATTGAGACATTAGTTGTATTCCCGTTGAATCATATAATTGAATTAGAAAAAATTAGATCCAAGACACAGATCGCCGTGCGACCATTTCGATTACTGTGAAAGGTAATATTGCCATTATTTAAAACATTGAAACTGCTGACATTGATAGCATTTACAAGGATCTTTTCTTTGTTGGCCGACAGCTTATTGCTATGCAAGCAGTGTCTAGCGTTGAAATCTCCAGCTAGAATCACATTTTGTTCACCATCAAGAAAGTCACATAATCTCTGAATCTCATCACTCAATACTGGCTGGAAAGTAGCATGATGCTATGAAAAGATCCGGTCTAAAGTTCATGATTTTGATGATAAGAACGCCAACAGCAGAATTGTAGGGAATAGATCTGGAATTGACACCTTTCGTAACTAATGTACTAAGCCCACCATAGCCGTCTTCACGGCATTTGTTGGCTGAAATATAATTGGAACTTTTAACTTAAAAAATTGCCATATTTTAAAAAAACTTCTCTTAAGATGCAGAACTCAATATTATTCGAGTCATCTAAAAATCTAAAAACAATAAGCTACGCCGAATACTTTGATTATATTGAAAAGATCACAGTTTAAATAAAAATGGCCTCCCGGCCAATTTACTCAAAGTACTAGGCACTTGATCGTAACGAGAATCAACACAATAAAACAAAACTTGTCTTTTTTTCACTTCTTTGTAGGAAAAATTTTTAATGGCCATAATCTTGTTGATAGTTGCCTCCCGCTCTCTGTTCGAGCAAGACTTGCTTAGACTATTGTGTTCACTTGAGCCACAGAACAGACACCTCATCACTTCACAGTTTTCGGTACACTTAGGAGACTTGCCATAATTAAGGCACATACTCCCCTTGGCTTTGCAAAACTGCGACACATCTAAGATGGGTACAAAGTAATCCGCAGGGAGGTTATAACAATTAAGCTTGATAGACTTGGGGGGAACTTTTCCTCTGAAACCAATTTTTATACTGGTTGTCAAAATAAATTCATCCCTCTTGACGGGACCCCTTCTTCGAAGCCTAAAAGCTGACTTGATACATAACAGGTTTATGGTCGTCGGCATTGTATACAAAGATTTCACAACATGCCGGCTACTGTTAAAATGTAATATGCGGGTGAAATCCAACTTAATGATAATTTTCATAACCTCAGCGATCATAAGCGATTCAATATAATTGTAAATGTTTTTATTAAAATGAGATGAATACAATGACGAAACATAGAAAACAGTTACGAAAATGCAAAGAAATCAAATTCAAATCTTAATTAATCAAAAGAATAAATTGGTCATATTAGTATGGGAAGTTAGTTCCTTAAGAAGACCATTACTTTTATGGCTAGGTATGGGCATTGCATTGTATTGTATTGGCATTATTTCGTGAAGATCGACTTCGTTGAAAAATTTCTTAAAACTTGGCGTCGCAGGTAGCGCTTTTGATAGGTCTCATAACTTATTTTGCATTCATTTCCATCTTCACGACGAGCACAATCAATGTGCGATTTATGTGAGTTGAGAAGTATTTTACCAAGTTCCAATGATCGTTTACGGCTAGCATCTTTAATAGACTTATGTTTAAAATACCAATTTCGTAGTTTCAACAAACTTTTCCGTTTCAAATTCTACATTCTCTTGCCAGAATCCTATAAAGGTTTGCTGGGCATGGAGTTGATTTATCTCCTTTAGCTGATGATTCAAGAGTGCTCAGTAACAAGGCAGTCAATTACTCTGGAATGCCTTTAACGCCAAAATCATAAAATTAATTTTTATAACTATACTGCAATTTCTTCGTTTTTGTTGACACCTGGGAAAATGTCGAGGGTATACGTATGAATATCACTTTGGATCTTTTTTTATTATGATTGTTTCAAATGTTTCAATGTTAAGGATTTAAAAGAACTAAAGGCGGTTAGTAAGG
This sequence comes from Glossina pallidipes, assembly GCA_000688715.1. Lineage (NCBI taxonomy): Eukaryota > Metazoa > Arthropoda > Insecta > Diptera > Glossinidae > Glossina > Glossina pallidipes. The sequence goes on along the minus strand of JMRQ01006283.1, from coordinate 315,605 downwards.
GTAGAGTCAAATGACTGTTCAGTGCGAACAATTTCATTTAAGATTATGATTTTGGCAAGAAGAACTTGAAAGCGTACATTTCACGGAAATATTCGGAATTATTCGTAATGTAACGTAGATTGGATTATCAAAAATGCTGCGCCTGTTTATGTAAGCTAACGCTTATGTAAATTATTAGTTTTACATGGGTGGTATAAACATATCTATAATTTCGGAGAAGCATTGAAAATAATGAAAACTTAAATATAATGTTCTCTTGGAAATATATATATATATATTTTTTTTTTAATTACATAAATGCGTGAATGCGGCTTTTAAAGATATGCACCCCATCCGACATACATGGCAGCCAAATTATCAATATCGGTAGCTTCATTAATTAAAAAATTCACTTGACCTTCTGTAGATAGGGGAATGCCATTGGCTTCAGTTTTCTTCACCTGAAATGATTCAATTTCCATTATTAATGTAATAATTATAAACTCTTATAGACTTACATAACCCTGTAAACGTTCTTCGATACGTCTGACATCTAGCATAGCTTTAGGATCGGTTATTTCCAAGTCGCACGATGACTTTGCTTTAGTGCGATTTAAATTACCCAAATCATAAACGAATGGACGTAAAATCGATTTTAAAGTTTTCGCCTCATCCTTTAAAACGCGCAAAGTAATTTCACAGCATTTGCGAAAGAGACCTTCAACACCCAAAGGGCCCATCGCGAAAACCATATTGTGTGTGAGACGAAAAGGAACAATTTCGGGATACGCAAAGCATTCCCCTTGATTAAAAAGGCAATTGAAATCGACATGAACAGCGTCCCCATTTGTTTCATCGAAAAGTATATTCTCGCCATGACGATCTCCCAATCCTAGTATATAGCCAACCATAGACATAACAGCTACAGTCTTAACATAAGCAGTGCGTGCTTGATACCAACTATGTGGAGTGGGGAATTGTTGAAGAAACCAATTATGGAATAATGGGGGATGGCGGGGTAATAGCTTTTGAGTAAACAAAGCACGTTTTTTTTCAACACTTTCAGTTTGTGGAAGAACACATTGACGTAAAATGCGATCAGGCACGCCAAGGCCGCGCATACGATAGAACGAAGTACAAATCCCACGAAATGAATTCAATCGAGGCAACCACTCGACTAAACCACATTCTTCATTAAAGGGGATAGCAGCATATGTACGTATGCGTAAACTTCGATGACGTGCCTTTACAAAAAAAAAAAAAACACATTGTCAGAATCATATTTATGCGAAATATATTTACCATGAAAATTTACCTGAGAATCTTGATGCAGATAGCGTTTAACTAGACCATTGAACTCCATTAAGCGAAAATCCCGCCGCAAATCGTCCTTCGGTTTTATCATTACATTATAACTCAAACCATCACTACATTCAATGCAAATTTTCTTGGGCTTAGCAGCTGAACGTAAAACCACTATTTCTTCCCTGATACCTCTGATATATACAGAAGTGTAAGGGAATGGATTACTAGGTATTATCGAAGAAAAACCACCACCACTGGAATTTGGTATTCCAACTTTATTATTATTATTTAAACTTGGAGATTCTGCTGCATTGGCATTGATGGGAAACGAAATTTGCATGTACTTTTCGAACGGCAACATAATTTCTGAAAAATTTGGTTCTCGAAAAAGTCGCGGCAGCTGTCGAACTAATGAACTTAATTCATAAGAACGATCAAAGCTTACATCCTTATTTGTTAATTCAATTAGACGTTCTGACAGCATATTAAAATCTTTTAGTAACTTTTGGAATGTTGGCTTGTCTAAGCGAGAATCTGTAAAAATCAGATGGCAGCGCTTAATACGAGTGGAATGACATGATTTAAAAACCGGCAACAGCATCCATAAAGATTGTTGAGGAAAATGCTCGATCAATTTAACAATGATATTCTTTAAAGTTTCATAGACCTCTTTGGAGGGATGACATATCCGACTCAATAATTGAGAAAAGGCCGTATAAAAAATGGAAGTGGAAAGTATATTATTGCAGTTATTAATTAAATCATTCATTTTGCGAGCTATTTCTTGAAACGCCGCCATCTTTGGAGCTGTTGCAGAACCTAAGGCGGGCTTATCACACAAAGTTGCCAGGTACGAAGTAAAATCCAACCATATACTCAGTAAGCGCGGTAGGGATTGGTAGACGTTGGCAAAACCATACTTTAAACCTTTAGCGTAATTTAACATTACATCTTGCAGTAGACGGTACCCAATTTCACCTTCCCTCTGATCTGCCGCATAGGAATCGTAGATTTTTTCCATGTATTGAGCTAGATGAACGTAACACTTTTCAGAACAGCGATTGCCTTCCAAAGCTTCTTTGAAATAACGCAAATTCAATTCAGAACAAATATTCATAGATTCGGCATTATAGGTGGCCTGTAAAAATTTTGCTTCAGCATACAAGCCACGCTGAACGTTATCAAGTTTGCGTATGTCCCCTGCGCAACAAGATTCTAAACGAAGAATATTTTCTTCTAGCAATTTAAAAGTATAGGTTTGCTCGCCTTTTTGCCACATTAACCTAGCTTTTTCTAAAAATAACGTTAGAGGCTTATATGGTTCGGCTTTCATAAAGCTTAGTTGCGCTTGCTGAAGGCACCCAGCTACACGATTCATTTGACCACTACGTATCCACAATTTACCAATTTCCTCATTCACGCAGTCATTAACAAGTTTCACCAATTCTTTGTTATGATTTTCGTAATTCGACAAAATGCGTTTTGTTTCCGAAAGTAGATTACGTCTCAAACAAAATATGGGTTCTACAACGCGCGCCATGGGTTGGAGAATATTTAAGCGCGCATTCCAATTATTAAAAAAATCCTCGATTTTGCGCATACATTCTTCTTTTAAATTTCCTGTTTTACTGGGCCTCTTAATACTGGTCACAATATTGTTAATTAGAACTTTATTTTTTTCCACCTCATCCAACATATGCAATCTTATCATTTCGTCATAGCAATTATTATAGGAATACTCATTAACACCGGAACACAAACGCATATCAAAAAGAATATTACTACGAATATTATCCAACTGTTGCTGAAAATAAGCTAATCCAGGCGAAGAAGCATTGTCAATGTTATTTGGCTGTCTAAACAATAGAAATGCTTCAGCGCATTGTATGTTCCAATTGGTAATCTTGCTCTTAATCACGGAGTTCTCCAACAAATCTTCAAGCTCATCGTAGCGTCCCAATCGCCAAAGCAATTCAGATTTGCATTCTTTAAAATAATCATCAGTATATTGGTCGTTCAATTTCTGCCACAAACCATCAAATGTAAGTAAGGCTGTGGCTGAGATATCCATTCGCAGATAACAATCAATCATGCCTTTGATATGCTCTTGATTGATGGTATCATCACTACACAACAATTGTTCGTAACAAGTAATCGTTTCTTGAGGACGATCTACAATGCGATTCACCAATATCTCCTCGGCCAAAGTAAGATTTGTCTTCTTGAGATAAACCGCGCCCTCCACCGAATCAGAATCCATAAGTTTGCCATGAATTTCAATTAAAAAGGAAAGTTGTTCTTGCAATCTCGATTCAATATTTTCTTCTATATATTCCTCTAAATAGAGTAAAGCTCGTGAGTAATCTCCCGCAGCGTAATTGGCCTTTGACACATTAAACTTATTAAACTTTTTCATAAATTCTTCGATCGCTTTGTAACGCTGATCCGCTTCTGATATCTTGCCTCCAACCATGTGTACACGCTGCCATTCCCGCAACCATCTCTGCAAAAAGTCCAACTGGTCGGAACACAACTTAGTACAGGTTTCTAATTTCTTGCCCGTGTCCATAAAGTTGGATACCTTTTTTAACACTGTCGTTGGTACATTATCTGCTGAATATTTTGTTGATTTAAATTCTTTAAAACAAACCAAATCGCATTCTGTTTGCATATGATCTCGAGGATCAGACCCGCCATAACTAAACACTGCTTGAAATTCTTCAAATATACATTGAAATGCGACTTCATCGCATTCCTGCACAGCGTGCAGCAATATATATGGAAAGAATAATGCCAACATATTGTTATCACGTTTCATACTGGGTTTATAAGAGTTGAGAAGATGATTAGTTTCGCCATTTTGCACCAAATCTATTAAACGACAGCTCCAAGCAAAAGCCCAATCTTCATAAGAGTTCAATACATTACTTTTGAAGAGAGGATGCTCGCTATTTTTAATTTCCCGTTTGCTGGCTGTATAGCAGGAGCTCAAGAAAGGCTCCATAACCTGTTGCGTTCGCTTCGGTATTGCCATCCAAACATTAAGTTTCTTACTCTCTTTGGGTGATATACCAAATACCGATAAGGTTTCTTGAATGGCTAAAGAAAAATTGTCTACATACTTTGTTTCCTTTTTATATTGATAAGCTCGACATAGTTCGGTTAAAGCTAACACCGCAAAGTCGTCTGTATGTATGCTCAACGATATATCGACACCATTTTCAAACGAGTAATTTGAAGGCATATAACTTGGATCTATAGCTCCTAATTCGCCTAAGCATTTCGCAGATGCCAAATGCATACTCCTGTCCTCGTGACAACTGCCAGATACCAGATTATCGACAATATTCTCTAATAAAGGATCAACCCGTATTATATCCAATGTCAAATGATTGATTTCCTCACGATGTTGACTAATAAAATTCTTTAAATATCGTAATCCATGTATACGAACTTGCAGGTTTTCATTAGAGATTTGTTTATGAAGAAACGCCAATTTTTCCAAAAAACTTGAACGTTCAGTTTTCGACAGATCGGATTGTCGTTTTACATAAGTATGAATTTCCGATCTAAGATTCACTTCACTTTCCAAAAAGTATAAATTTGGGATATATGGACCGAGAAATTTTTCATTTTTTAAAATCAAATAATGATAGATATCGTTGATTTCTGCGAAATTTTGCGGCAGTAGAGGTTGTAATGTAGCAACTATGCGACTTAACGACGGTCCCAATTCTTGAATATTGACAATGTGCAGGAAAATATGCCAAATTTTCAAACAAATATTTTGCAAATTTCCATCGTGAAGAGTTAGAACAAAACTCAGCATAGCCATAATTTTGAAACGAAATTGCGTTACATTTTGCCGGCCGATTAACCGCATAATTTGTGCTAAACTGTAGAGAGCCTCTTCTTTAAGAGATTTCTCGAAATTCGGCTCGGCTAAACAGGTTTGAAAATATGTTATCACCCCCAAAAAACGATCAGCAATAAAATTGGTAAATTCAAGTGTGGGACTCGTCAACGATTTAGCGCCTGTCTCACGAGGCAACAGGCACTGAAATGCCTGCATTACAAACAGAGGACTCCTGTTAAAGTACACCAGAAATTCTGAAACAGTTTGCTACAAAAGCACAAGATTTATTACTTTTATTCAAAATAATTAGAAACTCACTTTAACATCCGCATTCATCAAGTGGTTGAGATCGGTTCCCGTACATTTAATAATTAGATCAATGCAAGCGTTTCCCACTTCAAAAACTTCAGTTAAGTAAATGTGACTATATGTACGTAGAAATGAAACAATGAACAGGTTAGATACGGGTTTGCGTGTCATTTTTGAAATACTAATAATGAGGCCCTTGCAACGCGGTTCCTTAACACAATAAGGCAGAATCATGGCAACTAAAAGCCGATAATATTTACAGATAAACTCTTGCACACAAGAGAAACCCAGCATGTTGGTGAACTAAAATGTTTAAATAAGAAAATCAAACAATCTAGTAAAAGATTTCAAAGACAATGAAATTAGTTACTTTCACTTACAGCTTTTAACGACCTAGTCATGCGGATACCTTTCACAAGATATGAATAGACAATAAGTTCTTTTAATAAATTTAATGCATCACGTTTATACCAATTCCACAACTGTATAGGTTGAATACTATAACGATCACACATTTCTGTGGCACATAAAACTGCTTCATGGGCCACCTTAGAGTTTGGATGTATTAAATAGAAAAAAGTCATTTTGAAAAAATGATATAGCCACTGTTCGGTTAACCAACCATTTTCCGTACAACAAGCAAGTAGTTGTAACATAACTCGTTGATAGTCTACATTTTTAACAGATTCCAATGATTTTGTAGTATGCTGCAGAAGAGCACATGCAATTGGCCGCAAAAATTTACTTTCATGATGAGGATTGAAACATTCTGTAACCATTAAACTAAACGTAGGCAAATGCAAACAGGAAATATCGAGGGATTTTGTAAGAATTTCAACACAATCCTCAACTGTAACATTATAGTTATCCAAATGATTGACTGCGAAAGCGTAATGAGGCTTTACAAATAGCTGCCGAAGTAAATGAGTGTGAATTTCTGCTGGTAAGCCTTTTTCACTTTCAAAAGCCTGAGTTTCGTATTGAAGTCTTACGACAGCCTCGCGATTTTCTAAGTATTTCATTAGTTCAGAATCATTTTTAACAAATGGGCGGCATTTGTGGCACATTATCTCCAGACTAAACCAATGATACGGTTCCAAACTACCAATTTCAGAGGACGCCTCAAATGTCGCGATAATGCTATAAGATCCTCGCGCATTAATGCAACTTATGTTTTTCAAAAGTATGTAAAATAAATCGGGATAACTAAGCAAAAGTTTTTTAAGCTCCTTCAATAAGAAATCATTTTCAAACCATCCAAATGCCAAAAAATGTTCTAAGCTTTGCGAAAATTTCGACTTATAATTGAGAGACGACGAATTTTCGAACACATTCTTGATTATGGCCGCTATCGAAGTGGTAATAAATTTTTGCGCTTCCAAGGAGGGCTTAAATTGTAATTGGTTTAGAAAATCTAAGCAAGTGTCTACTAACTGGGATTGTTTGACATAGACGGTAGAGCTTTTTAAAGGATGCAAAAGTAACTCTAAGAGCTCTAATTGCGCCTTCTGGGTGAGCAAATTACGCATAAAATCCGATCTCAATATAAGCCCGGCCATCCTTATTAAATAATCACGGAAATTGTTGCCATTCGTGGATATTGACTTCAATTTGTTTATAATACTTTCTAAGGTCAAACGTACGCTTTCTTTCTTTAGATTTAGTGGGATCAATAAATCAACAGCATTTAAGCTAAGTGGTAAGTTTTTTAAATCCAAATCCGCTGACTTATTCAGAAATTTTTGTTGCTGTCTTCGCACTAGCAAGTGCTCCATAAGTATTAATGAAGCTATTGATTCTATAACTGCATCATAATGGTGTTTTAAAAGATAATTTTTTTGAGGAAAACTGTCGATTTTACTCCATAAATATCGCAGAAGTACTTGCGATTCTTCTTTTAAAGGTTTAATAGTAATTAAAGGAGGCAACAAACGCATTATCAAAAAATATGACTCTGATGATTTTTTCAACGATTGAGTTAATTCTTTCTTTAATAAATTTTGATGTACTTCCGGGTAGTAATGTATCAAGGGAAACGTAAAGTTAATTAAAGATCTAACAAATTGAGTTAGAAGTGTTAAATCATAATGCAATCGTTTACTTTGCCAACGATGTAGCTCCGCAGTATACTCCATTAAGCTAAAAGAATGTTGAAGTATTTGACTTTTGTTGATCAATTGTTGATGAAATCTTGTTAACGTAACTAAAAGTGAAGACGATTCATCAATTAAATCATTAAAAGTCTCTTGAGAGAAGCAATTATTGTCCGACCAAACAGGCAATTGTTCCCATATTACAGTTAGCGCCTTCAATGTCAATTCAAATATGCCATGTAAATGTTCATTTAAAATTGTAGTTTTCCTAAAAACGCTTTTAACGTATTGAAAACAATACAGCTTTGTAATAATATCACATTCTTTAAGCGTTTTGAAAATGCTGACTAGGGAGTTTTCAAATATTGTGGGAAAATCAGCATAGCCAACAATCAGACAATGATCTACAACTTGTAGAAGCGCTTGTGCGATGTCATTCACTTGTTCAACGCTTACTTGTATACAATCAAATCTAAAATGTTCGTCTAATTCTATTAAGCTAGTATCCTTTGTGGTAAATGCTGTTATATGTAGTTGACTCGGGTTATCGGGCGAGAGATCCTCTTTGGCGTATGATTCAATAAGTTGATCTATGGCTTGCGTATAAGCCGTTACCAGTCGTTCAAATAGTGCTGGGCGATTAATTAAGCACGAATTTAATAACTTATGTTGAATTTTTAAGTTTTTTTCTAAACTGATGAAAGAAAACAACGTGAAAATAAAAGTGCAGCATCCCAAAAACTTGAGAGCATACTTACATATTTTCATCTTGAAAAGTAAAACACTTAATCAATTTGTTTGTCAACCATAATATAAAAGTATCCTGGAAACAGTTTGTGGATTCACGCATTGATTGTCTTATCAAACTATGTTCTTTGCACAATATATCGTTAATAAACGCGAAAACATCATTCAAGTCAGTTGTAGTACAATTTACTAAGCTGTATAATAATTTCCAGATATCCTTACGGCGGTCGACCATTGCTGCCATGACCTATTTGCCTATATACCCTCTATTTTTTTTTTTTTTTCTTTGTTTGTTAGGATATGAATTGGGCCTGTTTGACTCAATTTAGATCTATAATCCAGTAATGTAAACAGTAACACATTGATGATATTACTGTGATTTTACGAAACGTGAAATACGCGCTTTTTTAGTTTTTAAAATTTTTTTTTTTTGTTTTTATTTTTTTTTTAATGGCGATGCTTGTTAAACGGGCGATGTTCTGCACCGCAGTTATTCCCATAGGCTTCCGTAGGGTACTGTACTGTCGAAATTCCGGCTAAGAATGCCAGAGAAGAAAAAAGTATAGGCGATCTGTGTTTGTAGACAAAATTATGAGTATAGAAGATTAGCAAGAAAAATCAGCTGATTTGACAAAGACAGTCAGCTGCTTAAGATGCGTGAAGTTTCTAGCACGAAATATTTCATATAAATTGTTATATAAGCTGAATATACTGAAAGACTGTCTGAGGATGTCAAACCTCCTGCAATCGAAGATTAGATGTTCGGCAGACTCAGTGGTGTTACATTCTTCGCAACTATCAGTGGAAGAGACTTCGAACCTTTGTAGGTATACCTTGTCGTAACATACACGTACACATGAGTCTATGAAGTATTTTAAATTCTCATGTTGCAAATTTTCTTTTAGGTAAGAGTTTGAGTGTCAAAAAAGGGTAAATTTTGTAAAAAAGCGGTCTAGCTAGAATATGATACTCGTCTTTCCATTCTTTTACAACAACTTTTTGGATTAGCAGGGTAGCTTGACTGGGAGAATAACTGATGGACAAAATCGTGCCACCAAACCGTGCTTCACATGCAAAGAAGTCAGCCTTCTCACTGATGCCGAACCCCCTGTGTCCGGGAGTCCAGATTAGGCGGTTTGGGTCTTTTAAGAGGTCGTAAATCTCAAAAATGTAGATGTTGTGTGGATCCTTGTTGTTGTGAGCAGATTTTCTGTCAGAGAAACATGCAAATTGTTTAAATTTGTTGTCTATTGCGAGGACGATTGCCTGTCTGATGGCCAGAAGTTCAATGAAGGTGGATGATAATTCTTGCAGAACTTTGAATTTTCCTAGAACTAAATTTGGATACTCTATGACTGAGAAGCTAGAGATGTCCGAATTGACTGATCCATCCGTTGTATACACTTTGAAATTATTTTCAATAAGGTAATTAAGTTTTTCCCGACATATGGTACAAAGGCAGGAGTTAGACCGTTTTTTTTTTGATTCAGTGATCGAATTAAGTATGTTTAATTCCAGGACGCACTTATCGTGAATGATACTATTTCAGGAGGATATTGTGTCAACTTTATTGAAAATGCTACTGAATTTTTTGTAACAGCTTGTGTAACCACTGGAGACATCGTTGTGTTTGGAGACGACCTTATCGAAAAAAGCAGGTTTAAAAATTTTTACCTTAAGTTCTTTTGCAATTAAAAGAAATATTCTCTTTGCTACAGAGTTTATAGGAAATGGAGCGTAAGATTGGTATTGGTGTCGAGGAGGATATACCAGTACAGCGTCTTAGAATAGAGTGTTGAAAGGTTTGAATTTTTTTAATTGTGTACACAGGGGAACTGCACGATGTGGACTATGAATGTTCAATTTTGGAACGAACAATGGACTTATATACATTTAAAGGTTTCTTGGGTGGGATTCCATTTGTAGATTAGTTAAAAGTTTGATAAAATTTTAGCCTGTGTGGCAATTTTCAAGAGTATTTCGGTAATGATCATAAAGGGTCAGATTTGAGTTGATTATTCTACCTAGAAATTTGATGGAGGAAGATTGATTGATTTTTGTGCCGTTAATAGTGACGTTGAAGATTTTTTTGGAACCCTTAGCAAAACGGATGACTTTTGATTTGTCAGGATTGAAAAATAAATTTAAATCCGCACAATCTTTGTAGAAGCGATTGGCTTTGATGTTAAGATTATATACTGCTTCTATTAACGATTTTCCACCAGAGATAATTAAAAAATCGTCAGCATATTGAAATAAATGGGTTGTATTGTCCTGTAAACAATGTAGGCCGGCTGCATATAGATTGAAAACTAATGGACTGAGACAGCTGCTTTGAGGTAGACTTCCACAAACTTCAACTGAATTTGATCCTATCACAAGAGTTCGCGACGAAAGGCAATTTAGGGTCCATACTCTACATTGTGACGGTATATTATAATCAGTTAGGATTTGATCCAGTTTCCCTAGGTCGACACAGTCATATGCGTTATTAATGTCTAAACTAAACATAACTACCTGGTTACTATTTGCTTTTTCACTTGCTATGGTGAAAAGAACCCCATTGAGATAAATATTGGCGGAAATGTGTTTCTGAAAAGCGTAGAGGGAAGTAGTTGTGAGTTGTGCAGAAATTTAGTGAGTCTTTCTTTAATCATTTGGTTAGCAATTTTTAAAAGTACGGACAGTAGGGATATAGGTCTGAAATTTGTAAAGTTTTCAAGATCTTTTCTAGCTTTAGGAATGCGTACAATTTCAATAGTACGCCAACTTGTGGAAAAAGACTTAATCGTCCAGTAATCATTTATTGCAGAAAGCATAGCTGAAAGGTTTGAAACTGAAAGAACTTTTACCATTTCGTATTTAATGGCATCATGGCTCGCTGCTGTGGATTTGTTTTTAAGATTGAGGATATGTAAAAGTTCTTCCAATCTTTCTTCTTGAAATCTTTTATCTTAAATGGAGATAAGAAATTAGCGCAAAAGGATATAGAAAGGTGGTGACTGTTTCCAAGATCAGTTCCTTTTTTGACTTCCCATTTGAAGGTAATATTGGTAGAATTGGTGAAAGTAAGGTCTAGTACACTGCCACGACCATTGGGAATAGTAGAGTGCAAATAAGTCGGAGTGTTATCATTAAGACAGTAGAAATTACTGAGTTTCATACTTTCACACAAAGCTTTGCCTTTATTGTTTGACAAGGAGTCACCAAAGCAAGCGTTCTTGCGTTAAAATCTCCTGCAATAATGTCATTGCGATAATCATCGAGATCACAGAGACGTACCATGTCATCTCGGAAAGATTGGATGGGAGTATTGGATCTAAAGTAGCAAGCAGCAATAACTATATTTGGTTTTAATGAAGAGGTTTTGACAATTATTATGCCAGCAGCTGATTTGAAGGGCATTTGTTTGAAGGAGATGTCTTTTCTAGCTAGAAAAGCTACTCCTCCATAGCCATCGCTTCTGTATTTATAGGCGGCGTTGTAATTGGGGATTTTGAGATCTGAAATGCTGTCATCAGACAGGAAAATTTCACTCAAAATTGCGAAATCGGTTCGGCTGGAATTGAGGAAGTAATCCAGTAGATGGGCATTGCGCCTGAAACTTTGTATATTGTATTGAAGGAAAGAGATCATTGACGGATACTAGGGCATGTTAAGACTGAATTAGATGTAATTTGTTTTAAAAGTTCAAATTTTGCTTCAAGAGTTATAATTTCTGATTGGATTGTTTTGAATTTTTCTTCATACGGAGAATTTTTCTTCAGGTGAAGTGGTGGGCAGAATTTTAAAAATTTTTTCGACTAATTTTTCCATTTCCGTCGACTTGTAGTTGTTAGCACAGAAATGCTTTTCAGAGGGTTGAGGAAGATTTTTCGGTTCCTGTGGGTCACCCTTTGTGTGGGTTTAGGAATACCTGTTTTATTTCTTGCTACCGCATTAAAGTTTTTTTTTAATAGAATGTTGTTAGACTCAAGAGTCGGACCTCTTTAAAAGAGATATTTTGGATGGTTAAGATTTTTTTGATATCTTCCTCCTTCTTCCTTTTTGGACACTCTCTATGATATACGTTATGGTCCAAGGACGCACAACCCAAGCATTTGATTAGATTGCAAGCGTTGATGGAGCAGGCCGGCGACTTACCACAGTTTAAGCATCTGCTTTCCTTGCTCTTGCAAACATATATCTACTTTGTTGATAGTTTATACAATTCCAGTTTATTTGTTCTAAATTATTTTAGATAGTAATTTGGAAAAAAATTCTATTTCTTCTTCTTCGTCTGTTATTCTGGAAATTAACAACTAAAAATTCGCTGCGAAGTGTTAAAAAGACACAATGTGAACATAGTTTTCTCTGCTTGGGCCTTAGTAAAGTTGGGGTTAGATTTGGAATATATTATTATTTATTTATATTGGTAATTATTTGATTAAAGTTTTTTTTTTAATTTTGCGTGTTATACGTTCGCCGTGTTATTTTTTTTTATTGTTTTTATTAAAATACGCATATTACTCGTCCGTCACGAAGGATAGAACAGAAGAGCGAGGAGTAAATTCCGATGTGTAAAATGTAATGTGGTATATGAGTGCAAAGAGTTATATGAAGGAATTGATGGATGTGAGAGCAAAAAAGTGTAAAAGAGAATAGGTTCATAAATTGACTGTAAACGTTTGTATGTCTTGATGGCATGATTTAAAAAAGAAAAGATTGCGACGTAATCTGTTAAATTGCGAGAACGCGAGATGTCAAAAACGCTGTGGTCACGACGACCACATATACTCAATTTGCGCAGTGTGGAATGGCGAATAAAAGCGGTAATATTCGGACAGACAAATAGGATATAATCAGGTGATTGTAAGATTCCACATGTGCATAAAGGGTTGTTCACTATCTTAATTTTGAGTACGTTATCATTACATAATACAAATAAAGAGTATAAATGACGACCATTAGGTGCGCTACCCCATCGCTGTTGCCAAGAAAGAATTGAATGCTTTCTCTCGATTGTCCTCAGATCTTCAGGACTCTCGGCACGATCATTAAAATAAGATGGTCTGGAAGATGCAATTTTAGCTGCAGTGTTTTCGCAAAGTATACCTGTGAGTGGGCACCCAAAGATAAAGAAAACAAAATGTATCAGACTTCAGGCTATAAAGTAAGGATCTGATTTGTAATAAGTAAGGACCAGTTTTACCAGAGGGACGTGATTGTAAAGCGGATAAGACAAATTTACTGTCCGACACTAAGAAATTTCTTTTGAGCTTAAGTACTCGCTAAGCGGATGGCTTCAAGGATCGCAAGACATTCAACCAAAAAATATTGAGCTACATGGGTGATTTGAGAAATAGGATTCTATATTAATATCTGGAAACCAAACGCCGCTGCCTACAACATCGGTCTTAGATTCATTAGTAAAGATGAGTGAAAAATGTTTCCATCTGGTATTGACAAGTGCGAGTAACGGTGGTGTACCTCTGTCAGAGTAACTGTGGATTTTCTCACTGGTAAGAAGTTAATTATTGGTCGAAGATATTGAGAACCAAGGGAAACTTTGAATAAGCTATACACATCAATTCCTAAAATGTGGAAGTTATTAGTTTTGCCAGCAAACATTTCAAAGAAGGAAGGAGAGGAATTGAGTGATGCAAAGTTGTAAATGAAACGTAAAGCCGGATGATTCTCAAAAGATAGAATTTTATTAGATAAAAAATTGGCGAGTAAACGAAATATTTCTTGTAGAGGCATAACGTTTTCCGTTTGTTCCAAGCTTAGTGTGTGTGTGTAGAATTCATGCCACCAATGGCCAGACGAAGGCATTTCCATTGGATTCTGCATAATTTCAGAAGGTCCTTCTTTCGGATGTTCAATAAAAGTGAACAGGCGTATTCTAATTTTGGTCTGATTAAGCCAAGATACAGTTTAATCATGGGGTCAGAGCCCCAAGAAATACTACAAATGGATTTCAATACATTAATGAGTTGAAGACATTGTTTGGCAGTTTTGTCATTGTGAGCTGCTGGGGAAAATTTGAAATGTAGCACAAAGCGTAAAAAGTCGAAAGTTTTAACAAACGGGATGGAAGATGATCAAAGTAGTAACCACGGGGTCTCTCCTTTTTTTTGAAAAGATCAAGCATTTGGTCTTATTGACTGAAAGTGAGGGTTGAAGTGGTTCCAGACGGTAGGAAATAATGTCGAAGGAAGATTGCAAATTATGTCTACACAAATCTGGATCAGAATTGGAACTAAAAATGACAAGATCGTCAGCATAGCCCAGGGTTGAAATGTTTTCAGGAAGGGAACTAAATATTTTGTTAATACATAAATTAAAGCAAAGAGGACTCAATACAGATCCATGACAAACACCGGTTTGTACACGAACGTCACCATTGTTAACTAACATGTTCTTAGAGAGAAAGAGGTTATATAGCAAATTACAGAATTTGATAGGCATGTTTAAAGAGAGAAGTATAGACTTTAAGACATTGATATTGATAGAATCAAACGTTGAGGTAATGTCCAGAAAGAAGGCAATGAGAATGTGGGTCTTAGCAAACGCTTAATTTATTGCTGACCACAAAGTGACGATATTGTCTTGGGTAGATCTGTAACGCCTGAATAGAAAGATCTATGCAAGAAGAGACGGAACCAAAATGAGTAGGATCACCATTATTTAGTAAGACTCTTGAATTAGAAAAGCGACTACCCCAACAAATATTGTGAACACTAAAATCACCGCATATTAGTACAGATATGTCAGATCTGAAAGAAAATAATCAATTAATTGTAGAATCAGAAACGTTACAATTAGGTGGAGTATAATAACTAATGATCAGGAATTCCTCAAAGGCAGCGTGAATAGTGCAGCTGCAATCTTTGATAGGTACACTATTTGCAAAATTAGAAGTGTAAGAAAATAAAAGCTTATTAGATATAAGGATCGCCACACCACCGACACGAGAGGCGTTGGAGATACGTTCAAATCTAACTACGTTATAATTCTTAATAGAAAAAGGCTACGAAGATGTCATCATAATGAAGATATTGTTCAAGCTGTTTTAATTTGTTACGGATGCTAGTGCAATTAAGTTGAGCTATTTGCATTATTGATTGGGAGGGAATAGGAGTACGAACCCGAAGCGAATGGTTGGTTTAGAATACTCATGTGAAGGTCGCGAGATAAGCGTGTGCCCGAGTTAATGATTGAACTTGATTTACAGGACGGCTTGGTATTGTGTCATTTTTGAATACGTTTAGAGATTTGAGATAATTTAGAGGAAGTGTTAGAATCAGTGATCATTTCGTGATGGGAAGGAATATTGTCTGTGATGGGTGTCACAGTCTCGAGAAGATTTTATATTGGAACGGGAGATGGTGATTTCAGGCGTTATCATCTTTTTGGCCGGAATTGAGATACTAGACTCAGTCTTTGGTCACTCAATTGTTGGTTGAGAAGTCGAAGGAAGCAATTTACGGAAACTTTCTAGAGAGAATGAAGAGCTATTATTTGCGTGAACATAAGAATTTCGAGAGAAGGTGTATATTTGAGGCTTCAAACGACCTGCTGCATCTTTTTTGGATTTAGTAATTTTTTTATAGGAAGGACAAGTTTTCGAATTAGATGAATGTTCACCTTTACAGTTAACACATTTTCGAGGTGAATTTATGGTTTCAGCCACACCTTATCAGTGCGCGCGAAACGTGAACATTTGCAATATTGTAATGTCGGCTCGACATATGGTTTAAACGGAAAGTTGATGCCTTCCAAACAGATGTGGGAAGTCAAAACATTGCCGGCAAAACTCAAACGGAAAGTGTCCAACGGCACACGAGAGTTAGAGGAATGGTCGAAGTGCATCCCTTTTACAACTTTGGAGAGGTTAGGTAAGGGACGGAATTCAAGCAGATTCTTGGGACGTGAGTTTGAGTGAATTTCAACTTCGGTAAAATCAGAGGGGATAGAGGCGACCGCACAGATTTCGCACAATTCTTATGGAATATACACGTTATAAATGTTGTTAAGTGAAATTCGGCAAATTCTATTGCCGCCAATAATAGATCTATTTGATTTTTGTGTTAGAGACCAAAAAATCTATAAGTTATGGAAATCATGGTATAAATTTCGGCCAAATTCGTTTATTGGCACAGCATTTTTTCTGGACTGGATAAATATACTGCACTCACTTCTGGTGAGGGCATGATCTCTGGCCCTGGGGATTTTGATGCCCCCACTTTCGAGGGAAATGGTGCGACCTTGTGGCCAAACCATATTTCGCAGATTGAGTTTTGTAGATTTGGAGATGATAAGCAGTCAAGTTATAAAATGGGATGAAGTCGGAGTGTGTAGTGATGTTTTTTGAGTGAGATGAGCTCTGCAGTGGGATGTAACGTAGTTTCTATTCCTGAAATTCGATGTTTCACTTTTTCAGATATTTCAGTTGTCGTCTATTTTATATAATGCACTTTTTGTATCGGCTGCGTTGTATTTGTTATGTTTTTGTTTTCCCTTTTGAAATGATTTCGTATTGAATTTTAAATTTCAATTATCGATGAGTTATTAAGATACTATTTTTGCACACTTTCACAAGGGTTTTTATCACAGTTCAGCGTAACATTTAGAATAATAGTCAATCAGCAAATAAGGACTCTTCTTTTTGATCCGAGAAAAAGAAATTGATTCTTCTTAAAATTCGATTTGAATTTTTTTTTAACTATTTACTTTTTCACAGAGAACAAAACCAAAACAAAATTTATTTACTTTATTAAACATTTGACAATTTTGAAGTTCTCAGTATGGCAACGCCAATAACAGGTATTCCGAACCCATTCGTTTCGAAAAAGAAATATCATCAGCAACATAGGCAATCTAGGAGCATCACTTGAAGTGGGTTAAAATAAATGCGCAGAAACAAATCAATTGTTAAAGGAACGTTCTGCAATAAGCGGTGTTACCAATAAGAAAAACATTGTTGCGACCAACACGGCTGTTAATAAATGCATCATTAACAACTACCGATAATTTTTCGAGTTTATGTGTTGTATAAGAAAGACCTTTTGCTTATTTGGCAAGAAATTAAACTTAATATGTATAAAGACCATGGATTTCCAATCATAAATTGAAGATGCTATCATAACAAGTTATAAGTATTGTATGATAAAAGTCAGTATTAAGAAATATCTAATAAAAAAGATAACAACAAACACAACGCTACAGCCTAAGCTTCCAAGCGCAGTACGAAAAACTTTTAAGCACTGCCTGGCTGGATATAATATCTTTAACCTAATGGCTAACAACCAATCAAGAGAAAAAAAAGAAAAAACGGTGACCTTATGCAGATGACTAATCCATTCTAAAACCGAATTTGCACGTATAACCTCATAACATAAATATTATAAGAAGAAGGAATACAAACTTATGAAAGCAAAAAGTTAAACTATGCAGTGAGCTTACATCTTCAACACCTACATGTATCCTCAATATTACAATTGGCAATGGGCTTGTATCCGAAAGGGATCTCGATTCTCCTTATTGAAGTATTCAATATATTCAAATCAGTTGTATAAAAATCGCGTTCTAATAATCGCAAAATTTGTAACGTGTGTTATATCCTGTTTTACAAATACCATGTTGTACGCGGGACGGTTGTAATCAATATACGTTACTTGATCATAAGATTTAAAAATTTTAATGTATAAAATCTGACTTGAATCTTTTAATAAATTTATCTGATCGGTTAGTTTGTGAAATATATTTACTTAAAGGCAATTTTTCTAGTATGCCATATTGCCATCATTCTTCGACCATGGCTGCGAATTGTTTCAATCGGAGATATTACAATTTTACTATAAGATAGCCTGGATATCCTTACCAGAAAAATAATTTTTTTCATTAAGAATTGGCATTTTTCCACTCGATTTGTAGATTATGTTTTCGGGCCACTTCTAAAACTCTTTCTAGTTTTTCGATATCCTATTGATCGATTAATGAAGGAATAACAATGTCATCCACGTACGTTACTATTATCAAATCTTGTATTAATTCTCTAAATAAAGCGAAAATATATATTGTCCAAAAAATATATGTTTAACATCGTAAATTGTCTTTCCAACATGTCGAATCATTTTAATTTTGTTAGAATTTAATGCAGTATTTTCCTAATATTCGCAAACAATCTTTAACCACGGACAAACCTTGCATTTTGTTTTATTTCATTCCATCCTAGCTGTCAATCTACCAATGAAACGGAGAAATGGAACGATATTTATCAGAGACACATAGTCGCATGCAAAAGCATGCGTATTGTTTCGTTAATTTATGTGTATACGTCAACGGAAGATAAATTTTCATTTCGTTTTATTGCGTGCTAAATAACGCGGGTAACGCCACTTCTCAACGTGTGGGAAACAGTACTTGCTTCTATACAACCAAAATTCTATTAAACCAAAATTACTAATATCGATTAAAATATTGAAATTAAAAAAGAAAAAAAATATTACGTATAATAAAGCGAGTTTTGCATTTATAAAAAGATTAAAAGAAATGAATCCACTGGAAAAGTAAGTAAAAATGGTTTTTTTAAAAATATAACTAGGAAATTTTAAGCCGTATTCATTATGATGAGATTACAAATTTTTTAATCTTCTTTATTATGTATCATGAGGATAGATAATTTATATATACATATATATATATTCTTTTTATTCTTTAAACTATCCCAATAGTACGGTTTAGAGACATTACGTTAATTTTGTATAGTGGTGTTCGTTTGCTTCTTGTTAAAATAATTAATCGTTAAAATTGTCGCATATTAATTCGTGTATAAGTGCGGTTCGGTGCGGCCATAATAACTAAAATATTGACATAACCTTTGAAAAACAGGGGTTTCATTATATATCGATTTGTACGATAAAAGTAAATCCATTGGCACATTCATATTTTGTATATTAAGGAAGACTTGAAATTTCCTAAATGGAAATGATAAGACGGATGTGTTCAAACCCGTCTCTGAGCAATGAAAGAATACAAATTGCGTCAAGTTGCTTAAAGTATATCGAGATTAGAGACGTCAAAGAACTCCTAATCACTCGATCTATGCGTTTCTATCGGTCTATTGTCTCAATTATAAAAGTTAATAAAATTGAAAAGGAAACTTAGCGTAGGAGATATAATTTATTTTTGATAATTGAAGGCGAAGAAAGAGAATATAAAATTAAACAGGAATTAGTCAGATGTTATAAAGCACAAACTTTTCTATTAATGATTAACGAAATAAGACAGAAACATTATATTATTCATGATAGTAACACATAAAATTGCCAATATCATGGAAATATACCGTAACAGGTTTTTGTTTTTTTTTTATTTGACGATATGATACGATGTTTGAATATCTCTTCTCATTTTGCTATGATAATTGACAAATTCTCGTGAGATTAATCCTTATCTCGTAAAATGCCTTGATCAACGAATGGAATGGAAACTTTACAATCTACGCTTCTTCAAAATGCATTATTTTACGCATCGCTTAGTGCCTTTTTGGATGTAGTGGTTCCAGTTAATTGATTAGATAGTTGACTACAGTTACTTAGATCAATACCAAACACTCTCCCGTAGATTGTTATTGGGAAATTTTCAAAATTGTTTATATGTTTTTATACCTATCACCGGAAGATGAGGGAAGTATATTCATTTTGTCAAAACTTTTCCAACTCCCAGAAGGAAGCTTCACAGACTCGACAATGTGCATATATTATTGATTAGCATCACATTCTGAATCGATTTAAGTGTGTCGGTCTGTCCGTCTGTGTAATGTCTGTTGAAAACATTCTTCTGACCGCAAAAATTAATTAAGGTCGAAAGACAAGCTTATAGTATCATAGAAACTGAGAGCACCTCTGCTTTTCAAAAGGACAATGAATGTATATTCTACGGGTGATGCTGTAGCGCCTATACAAGAAGTTGAAAATTTGACCATGCCAATTTTAAGGCAGGCAAAATTTAATTTTTAAGAAGCCCCATAAATTATATAAACTCCTGGCTAGTTTCAAATTCGGAATTCATTTTTAAGCATGCCTGTCTGCCCGTCTTCACTTCGGTATAGTATTGGTGATAAACATTCTTCCATTCGCAAAAATGAAGATGTCACCTGTAATCTTGCAAAAGAATTTGAAAACGTCCCAAACTTTTCTCTTTTGCTTACCGTATTTTTTTTTTGCTTTTTACTCATAACCATAACATATACCATATAAATTTCCACTTTTATTCTGAAAATAGAAAAAATAAGGTTCGCCCATTCAATTTTATAGAGTATGAACATTTTTTTCTTCTTTCACTTTGTAGGATAAGGAAACACTTGTAAAAAACTCGGCCACAACCGAATATAATTTTCTTACTTTTTTCTTTTTATTTGCGAACGATTTCATGTCTTTATTTAGTGCGGTTTTTTTTTGCATCACATGTGCTTTCTGCTTAATAGAAACTTCTTCTGGCGAAAGATCAGGTGGTTTTTTATTTTAATATACCAGCATACACACTTTACTTTTATACTAGGAAACCTAGATAAATGCTGTTGATCAGATTTCACTTTTCATAGTTGCTCCATTTCGTTGAATATAGACGGAGCTTATCTGCTTCTATAAAGTGCAAAGTTTGTCAAATACTTTCGCCTAATTTTTATTGGGTAATCGTCACTGCTGCAGATATAATTCATGGTAAGGAACGAGTAGCGAAGAGCAGAAGCAAGTAGAATCGTTAGTAGAAAATGTCTGATTTGTATAGAGTGGTGATTCGATTTCCAGTCAAGATAATCCACGATGATCATCTGCAATATTAATTATTATTTGACCGATCTCAAAACTGGTTCTGGAAATGTTGCTTTTAATTTGCTAAAAATGAAAGATGCAGAATAAATCGTACAAAGCACGTAATACAAATATAGAATGCAGAGGAAAAAATTAAGAATACGCCTAAATTGTACCAAAACAGGACGAATTTGTATTTTCTTATGGTCAGATTTACAGCACTTCACTAATTTTCACCATCATTAGTTATTTTTTGGAGGTATTTTAATAAAAATAAATTAATAAATGTATTTTGTAAGAGCTCCAGAGCAAGGACCTAAAATACGTGTCTCAAGAAAGACTGTCTTGGTATTTGGCGACAGGGCCACCGGGAAAAGAACACTTATAAAAAAACTGCAAGGAGGGGAAAATCCCATATTGGGCCAAGGACTGAAATATGCTTACCTTGATATTAAAGATGAATCTGAAAAGGGTAAGAAATGCTTTTTGTGTATTACCTTTTATAATCTTATTTATCTGAATATTTTTCTATATCAAATTTTGTAGATATAACGCGATTAAATGTTTGGATTTTGGATAGTATACCAGGGAACGAAAACCTCTTGCATATGATTATAAACACAACTAGTTATACTCAAATATCAATTGTACTAACCGTGTCAATGGCGCAACCATGGGTTTGGATGGATCAATTAACTGATTGCTCAGATATGTTATTGCGTCATATAGAGAACTTACGTATGGATACCAAAGAAAAAGAGGAGGCACGTCAGCGCTTACTGCAAAAATGGAAAAATTATTCTAAAAAGAATGATATCAATATACCGGAAAACTGTATACAGAAAATTAATTCTACGGATGAAAATGAGTCGCTAACAGAAGAAGCTTTAAAAATAAACATAGGTTTAGACATAGCCGTTGTAGTCACTCAGGCAAATAAGTGGTTGTACTAAATTAAGGAAACTTTATTATTTGTAACTTTTTTTTCTTTTCTTCAGACTGATCGCATGGCCGAGTTACGAAAAGATTATGGATTTCAGGATGAACATTTTGCATTTTTGGAGCAGTGGATAAGACGTTTTTGTTTGCAACACGGTGCCTCCCTTTTGTATACAAATATTAAAAATGAAAAAAATTGCGCTTTTCTACATGAGCTCCTAATACACCGAATCACTGGCGCTCAATTTTGTTTACCTGTTCAAGTTGTAGAAAGAGATGCACTCTTAATGTAATTTTTCGATATGTTTTCTAATAGATATTAATATTAAATGGACCTTTATTGGGTTTTCTAGACCAGCCGGTTGGGATAGTTTAGAGAAAATGGGTATTTTGCCTGAAAATAAGGAACCTTGTCAAATTGAAGAATTTTATTCGACACTGCCAGGTGAAAAAGTAGGTTTTCAATTCTTTATTAAAACCGAAAAAGAACGTCCATATGTGTAAATATTTTCTAGATAAATGAAGAAGAAGAAATTTTGGCAAAGCGAAAGGTTGAAGAAGAATCTGAACCACCACCGAAGACATCATCTGAATGTAAACGTAAGGTAAAATTTTCGCGGATTTTAGCGAAGGTTATATAGTAATTGATATTATTTTTTACACAGAAAGAGGTTACCCAAATAAGCCCAGTTCTTTTGGCTTATTACTTTGATATAATGCACAAAAAAACAGGCGCTTCTCCTGCACGTCGTGAAGCCATGAGGATCTCCCGTGGCCTAGACGGTTTATTAGATCCTGAGACCGTTGATTCTATTACGTACGTACAATTTACTGAACATCTGCAAATATTCTTTAAAATATATAACTTACTAACCTTTCGTAGCCTATCACACAAAAGCATATCGAAATCTAACTCCTCATATACTCAAGAATGTTTTTTGCATTTCGCAGTACGCAAAATGCAAATTCGTTAATCTCTTATCAGTTGAGCTAAGGATTTTGCTACAAAATCGTTCGATGTTCGAAGTAATTGGATCTTAAATCCAATTTACTATAACGTACAGTAGTCTAGCCATAAGCACTTAAGAGATGCGAAATTTATTTATATAATTATGAATAATCATATAATTGTAAAATAAAATAATTCTCTTTGATCGTCAACTTATGAAATTTACTCTTCAAAATTTTTAAATTTCCCTATGCTTATTTTCTTATAAAAATCAATGCTATGTTGGCTTTCCTGGATACCTGGATTCATGGATACCAATTACATCTCCAGTCTGGGCCCTAGTAAGTTATTTGTTCACATATATATTTATCGATTCGTTTTTAAGACGGAAGAAGAAACTTTAAACCTGCGTAGCGTAAATATATTTTTCCCTATGGACTAGTAATAAATTATTTTACGAATATTTTAGTGCTCCTATGTATTCATATTTACAAACATACTGTCTGCTATACATTTCCATTACTATGGGTAGAGAAATATTATATTTGTTTTCATAGAGCTTCCGCATAATAAAGTTTAGTGCATTTCTTATGATTTTTTAACCCAGATAATGAATTAATTGGCTTGAATGAGAAGAGCTGCACTTGCAGCCGCCGAAAAGATCTAGTAGCAGGGAACAAAAAGAAAGTGCATGGCAGTGAAAATCCTACCAGTAGTAGCACCAGCTCGTCTAAGAGCTCTTACACTGCTCGCAGCGGCAGGAACATGGAAGGATTCACCTGCTTGGTCCATCCAGAAAACAACACACTACCCAGCTCGTAAGTATTATAAGTCTATGTATGGGGATTTATTTTTTTCCCGAAAGTTTTCTAGTGAGTAATACTTAAAGAAAGCAAAAATTCAATTACATTGTAATTATGTTAAATGTTAAAGAGAGTTTAAGTTTAATAAGTGCCACTTAAGGTGAAGATTTCCTAATTTCACTGGCCTCTTTGCACAAATAAATACTAATCTAATCACGCCATGTATTATGGATGCAATAAAGTATCAATTTCTGAGAAGTCGATGCTGTTAGCCAAAGTGTTGGAAATTGCACACTTTCCATTCTCTCTGATTTTTTTTATCCACCGAAGTTGTCTTTCTGCTCAAGTCACTTAAGCTAAAATTAAAAGCTTCATCTCAAATTTTGTCCTATCACTAATGCCAGCTGGCGCGACCTACAATTAGGCAAAAAACGATTTTCACCTTTTGCTTCATTATAGCCTCAAAAATTGTTCACCGCTCTAAGTTTTGTCGTAGCTTTTTATTTACATTTCCAAATGTTGAAAATCAGCTAAATCAAATAAATAATAAAATCTGTATATATATATTTACACATATATATATATCTCAGAGCTAATTAAACAATCTAAAAATCCGGTTTATTTGTTTTCTTACACGCATAAAGTGGAGTAAGTAAATATGGTTTTTACCTTTGTACAGCTAGCTACGATTCAATTTGTGCTACAATATCGTAGAACGGTATAATTTGAAACACAATTGATATGTAATGCCAGTGTACAGTCGCTTTTTTTTCGATCACCACCTTGCTTTGAAAAGTCGTTATATGAGCACCTATATTAAGCGAACTGGTGTATGGTATTTAGTAGTGGACCTTCTAGTTTCTTATTTCTTCAATCCAAATTTTATACGCGTTGAACTATTTTTTATTTTCTCTATCTGTATTATTTCTAAATGTAGTCAGGCTTTGTCACAAACTACGAATATTCTGTCCCGATTTCCCTTCAGCTGGCCTGTAACAAAAGCTCCCTGACCGAATTTCAATTAAATAAGACAATCTTACTGACCAAACGTGGAAATTCATTCGGTGTCAATGTTTTTCAAATGCAGTTGGAGTGCTTCATTGCATTGAAGATTTGAATTTTAGGGATGCCAATAGTTAGTTCTATAAGTAACGGGTTAAGTTCTTTTACAATAGGTTTGCCGAAAAAGTGGTAACGAAAAAAAGTTAATTTTTGATATATTTTTGTGGATGAGATGTGATAATGGACATCAAACATTTGTTTCAATACGAATGCAATTCTTTTTTTTTTACTTGTTTATAATGAATATTCTTTTCCTCTGCTTCTTTACAGTGCTGAACCAGAACTTGAGAGTGATGGTAAGTTGTCTGTTTGCTCTAAATTTATCAGTTCATATGTTACTCCCGAGAAATTGACTGCGAACATATAAAATGCACATTCCTGATCGTTGACATAAAACGAATCATTCACGATTCAGATTGAACCAAATTCATATATTTGATTTGAAAATTTCTTTGTTTTACGTTTAAACATGTACGCATTACATTTCGAATATCACGATTTCAATAACAATTGCAATTATGTTTATTCACATATACATGATGAGATATATATTTATATATTCTTTTTAAATATATTCTTTTTTTCACACATCAGTGTGGATTCATTTCAATGTAAATTGTTGGAACTTATTCGCACCAAAAAAAAATGCCATTATATCGGAGATCTCGAAAAGAAATGCAAATATGTATTCACAGTGGCCGTCCACCTGTCTATCTAAGTCGCAAGTGAAACATTCTCGTAGTTATTGCAACAACATGAAGGTAAAATGATCAAACGTCTTGCATACACGCTTAGTTAAAATCGAGGGAACAAGCTGGAACATCAACTTAAGTCATCCGAATATTTCATTATCATTGTAAACAATGTACGGGGTCCCGGTAGCAACACTAACGAAGTTGGAAAGAAATTTTTGTGCTTTGGATTATATGTAAGCTGCAGCTCACTTTACCAAATATGAAACAAAGAAACTTTAGTAAATCCGTCTTTAGAATTATTACAATTTTAAGTTTTTCTAAAAAATCTTTAATGTCGATATAAAAATGTCTTTTAAGATCAGTTTGATAATAACGCCAAGAAATAGATTGTAGGAATGCGCGAAGCAAAGCGCGAGATTAATTGGTGTAAATTACCTCTTAATAAAATTGCGTTTAGCAGTCGAAGCGTCTTAACATTGTCCAAATAATAATTTGCGCAAAACATGTCTCAGTGCATTATATCCCTACCGCTTTCGATGATGCGACTAATTGCAGCACTTTCGAATAGAAAATTTAAATGTAGCTTCTTTTATGTCTGATTTTATCGCAAAGATCAATCGAAGTGCTTTAACCGCAAAAAAAACAACTAAGAAAATTTCGGCTGGTCCTTACCGAATCTTTCTTTCTTTCGTTATTCTAAAAAAAAGACTAAAAAACACTCTCTATATAAGTGGATAGAAGGGCAAGCGTCAAGCGAAGGACCCGGAAAAGAAAGGTGTTCCCAATTCTTATAGTATAGGCGTGTCCTTTGTTTGGTTTTACAAATTTGTAGTCGATATCTTCATTTTTGCGAACAGAACGACGTTTACCACAGCTACTAAAGCTGGATAGACGGGCACGCTTCGGCGCGTCCTGAATTTGCATTTGGCCTAGAATTTAGACACTTTATGGGGTTTTTGAAGCTTGCTTCTGGATGTTATAAAGATAGTAGTCAATTTTTTACCACCTTTATTCAAGTACTACACAGAATATACGTTCGAATTTTTGTAGATTTATCTGCAGTAGTTTATAAGTAATGACCAAATTTTTTATTCCTTTTGAAAAGCAGAGGTGTTCTCAGTTTATGTGATTCTGCACCCGTGTCATTTGACCGATTTACACCATTTTCAATACCGAACTGCGCGCAAGAACTTTTAACATTTGTGCCAAATTTCAAGACAATAGCTCCATTTTTGCGCCGAGGAAAATGTTTATAACAGACGGACAGGCAGAAATGCTTAAGTCGATTCAAAATTTGATGCTGATCAAGAACATATATACTTTGTAGTGTATCTGAAATTTCCTTCTCAGCGTTGTAAAAGTTTCATCATCCTTTGGTAATGGGTATAAAAAATTAAAAAACTTTAGAAAAGCAGTTATAATAGTTTTATTAAATTTTCTTTACCAATTATAAGATCAAATTAATTTTGTCTGGATATTGGAGAAAAATATTTACAAAAACTCTTCACCAATATAATGTGAAGACCCATTAAGGCGCGCACAATCAACAAAGCTGTGTCTGTTTAGCATTATACGTACTCAAATCAAATATATTATAGTTTCCTCGATTACCTTACTTTCTAAAGAGCAATTCTTCTTATCTACAACTTTCTTTTTTAATGTGTTTCATTGTCTATGCCTATGATGACGCGCTTTAAAAATATGAGTGAGGAATAGAGAAAGCTACTAAAGAAAGTAATAAAGACAACTGAAACTTTTGAGTAGTAACTGAATAAATTTAGTTTCGTTCGTATCTTTTATTGACTGAAACCTGACAATTTTGCAAATATTAATTTGATCGACTTGAACGAAATTATTCTTTTACATATTTATGTATATTTTTACATTTTTTAAAATTTTGTCATTTCAGAAGAGTACAAACGTTTAAAAGAATGTGTTTCTCGTCTCGTCATTCGATCGGGCTACGAGGACAAAAGAGTTCCTTATGTCGAATTTAAAACCAATTATTGAAGAGCCAGAAAACCCATTTAGAATATTACTGAATTGCAAAGGAAAGCCTGACACAATTACAGGATATAACACTGAAAATGAAAAAACAAACTATTGCAATAAACAGTCGTCGTCAAAAATGATATAAATTAAAAATCATCTCAAAACTAAATTATAGAATACTATACAGTGATAAATAAAGTAATAGCCAAAATATCAATTTAAGTGCCAGGAACCGGTTCTGTTGAAATATACCGTAATCTTACTAATATGCAAAAAATATCATTTGGTAATGTCTTCATTAGAAACTTGATGCCTACTTATCAACATAAAGGTAAGTTACTAATGTTACTGGCGTAACTTCTATCTGCGATACACTTGGATTATCATATTGTAAAGAATTTCATTTGCATTCGCTACTTTAAAATAAAATTGATCAGTTGTGATAAAACGCACGATTCCATCTTTATTATCTTCATTGTAGACAAGCAGCAATTATAATCTTTTTCAATCAATTTTTAGTACGCTGAATATCCGACGGCAGCTGACAAGGAAGCCGCCTTGCGGAAGCTGCAATTCGGACTTTTGAAGATCCGTAATATAGCAGGTCTTATTAGCACTTATTACCATGTTGCCCAATAAATAGGCGCGACACTCGCCTAGGATCGATTGAATACCTTTAATTCTGCTTTGGTTCCTCAGGCGAAGATTTGGGCAGCAACTTAACCAATTTTCTGTTTCATACAGACGTTTACTTGCGAATTGTTGCACAAAAACACTAATGAAGTAAATACTGTACAGTTCGGGAAAACTATTGTTTAGTAACAATTTTTTCCGCTCAATATCGTGCATATATATATTTAGCACAAAGATGAGGAGAATTTATAAAATTTAATGTAGTTCCTTCGGTAATTATATATATACATACATATATATTGTATGCCAAATTTCATATAAACCATATATACTCCTTCGATAATTTCTATGTTAGCTGATTTCGTCTACGCTCAACAATTTGCCAGTTATATACAGCACGCAGAAAATGAACCATTCTTACTGCATAAATTATGTATACGATTTCTTACCATCGTTGTGAAGCCGCTAAACGTGTTTGTCATTAATTGATTGCTTTTACTCGCCACCGCTTTTTGGAGACATTGAATTCTTTCACTTCGCTCTAGAATACATGTCTTGTTCTAATTATTATCTACGTCCGCCGTACTCTAAGCAGAAAATTAATTTTTAAAGTACTAAGGTCTGATTGCTTTTCACGTAAGGAATCGAACTGCTGACTAGACCAAATGGTCTAATCTTTGTCACTAACGAATCCAAATTGGGATCAAAGGCGACTCTAACACGGTGAAAAGGACTTTGCGATGATTCGCGGTGATTTTTGATCGTCATCTGAACAAACCTTAATGCCCAGGCATTCAAGTTAAGTGGCACTTGATGCTTATTGCCCTTCAATTCTCGAGCTAATGCAATATGGTGTCCGCAGCAATACAATCCTTGCATTTTTATGTCTTGTTAGAAATCTGCATGCCGGTTGAAATTGTCATAAGTTTTCTGAGACTATTATAAAACTAAGCGCGCATGTTGTCAAAATGTTAGCAGCGGACAAGAAGAACCACATCCTGTATTCTATGGACAATTCCCCCGCCCTTATACATAGAAACATTGACCACGCCTACGCAATGTTGTAGAGAATTAAAATTTAATATTTTCTTTTTAAAATGAAGATGACTAAAAGATTCGGCCACTGTCAAACATAATTTTTTTTTTACTTGTTATGCATAATGTAGGTGGAGAGTATCAAAGCTTCGTCTTTAAAAAAATAAAGATTTCTTTTATTTATTTTTGATCGATTTTTCTTAAAATTATATTATAATAATTTAATCTGTTTTTGTTTTAATTTCTTATTGCAGAATTCTTCAAGAAGCTTTATTCTTACAAGGCATGAATTGAAAATAAGATATTACAAACAAAAATACTGAAATGGTGCAATGTTGCTCATATCTATTGGGGATTTTCTTTTTTTTTTTTTATTTTGAAAAAGTCTTATAAAATTATTTAAACGTGTTTTTTCAACTACTGTGGTGGTGTGTACTCCAGGTGAATATTTTTCAATTTACTAGATTTTTATTATTGAAATTTCTCTAATCTTGCGAATGTGTTTCCCGAGATTGTTTATCAAATCCTTGCAAAATTCTTTACAATGGTATTTCTTATATATATTTGATGTGCTTAAGAAGCAAAGTATTTCAATATAGAATGTGAATTGCTAAATTATGCTAATAATATACTTATATAACTAAGAAAAAATATATATATAAATAAATACCTTAAACTCCTTCAGTTTTATTACTTTATATCTATCAACAGTTATTATAGAATTTTTTGTTTTTTAGTGTACATCATATCTAATCGTCAATTCGTATTTTTTCCTTGTATTAAGCTTACCAATTGAATTGAATAAAAAAATATATATATTCATATATTTAAAAGCATTTTTACACCTAGTAGTAACCATAATCTATAATATCTATTTAATTTGTAATTATCTAATGTTTTGTTAAAGTTGTCTCTAGCATTGTACCCCAAGATGAGAATGATGAAAAGGGTTTTATTAATTCAAAGCAATCTCTATCGCGAAGACATGGATACCTATATGTGTATACAAGTTTGGGGGCAAAGAAATCTATTATGTTTTTGGGTAGATGGCTGTATTGAACGATATCTCGCAAAGTATCGATCAAATAATTTCAGATTTATGCTCGTTGGAAAAGTGACATTTCGCACTAAAAAATAGTCTGTTGCGTCCATTCGGTTATGAGTTACAGAGTGTTAAAAATTCGGTAGATATTACAGTTTTTCTTTGATGAGCGCGAAAATGCATAGCAGGCGGTTGAAATTGTGAACAGCGTTTATCGTCCCAATTACGTGCAATTTCGGCTTCGGCGATTCCGTTCATGTATTTTTGATGTTAAAGATGCAACTCGCACAAGTAGGAAATGAAGACAAAATCACAGAAATTATCGAGGTTGAGTGGCATATTAGCAGTCGTAGCATCAACCAGGAGCTAAAGATTGACCGTAACACAGTTTTAAACCATTTGCACAAAGCTGGATTCAAAAAGAAGCTTGATAGGCGTCACACCAAAAGCCCAAAGGGAATGAAATCGACCCATTTCTTAACCGCATGGTGACTGAGGATGAGAAATGGGTCACATACGACAACACTGTGCCAAGACAATCGTGGGCAAAGCGCTCAAACGGTGGCCAAACCAGGACTCACGGCCAGGAATGCTGTGCTGTGCATTTGGTGGGATTGAAAAGAAATCATATATTATTATATGGCTAAACACTAAATTTGGATCTCTACTGTCACTAGCGATTAGCCAGAAATGGCCAGA
Source organism: Glossina pallidipes (assembly GCA_000688715.1). Lineage (NCBI taxonomy): Eukaryota > Metazoa > Arthropoda > Insecta > Diptera > Glossinidae > Glossina > Glossina pallidipes. Next base: position 284,670 of record JMRQ01006283.1, on the reverse strand, counting down.
GTTTACAAACAGGAGAGGGGTTGTATTCCATCGGGACAACACCAGACCACACGCCTCTATAGTGACTCGCCAGAAACTCCGGAAACTTGAATGAGAAGTTTTGACGCACCCATGTTTTTCTTGCACTACATAACTTTCTTAGTGATAAGAAACTGGTATCAAGAGAAGATTGTGAAAATCGACTACTAGAGTTTTTCGCCAATGGGTACCAAGTGTTTTTTGAGACAGGGATTGCAAAGGAACAAAAAGTTACCTTTAAAATGGCAACAAATTATAGAACAAAACGGTGCAAGTTTGACCGAAATTGATCATCCAAAACATAATAAATAAAGTGTTAAGGTTCACATAAAAATAGCGAATTTCTTTTTCTCCAACCAATATATATAAAGATATATATAAAAGAATTTATTTTCTTTCTTGGCCAGCTTTAATTTTTCCTATCTTCCTGTCATTCGACCTAAAAAAGAAATAGAAAAACCCCCGCGAATCAAGCTATTGTCGATAAGGTAAGGGTAAAATAAACTAATATTCCACACAGCAGAAATCATTCCTTCTTATGTTACAAGAAGGAAATCATCTATCATGTGATACGTTTGCCAGAGAGTTTTTATACTCTGTGTGTCAACTTTTTTAAATGTTTATTACTTATAGCATTTCTAGTACGGTTATATTAACATGTTTGAAATACCCGGAGGAACTTGATGTAGATCCATATGCTTTGTTATATCGTTAATCGATTTGGATTCAATTTTTTAACCGATTTCGGCTTACAACAAACGTCCTCTGCCAACAGATCGCAATATTTAATTCCATTTCAATTGTTCAGTTATTAAGTAACTATAAAACCATCGGCTTATTACATAGATACATAGATACACTTTCTGGTCGAACAGAAACTATAACATAAGTCAGCCAGATGGCTACTAATGTAATCGTCTTGCTCCATAAAGCCCGTAATCATCATCTCCTAGCAGCAACAAAATATACATTTGAATTTTCTTTTAAACGTATTCAACGAGATATCGAAATCTTTCAGACTCAGCGTGGCAAAGCGTTCCAGTATCTAGTAACACGAATAGTAAAAGATCATTCGGATGATGAGTTAGATAAACTTGGTATAAATATGGAAGGATTGCTATTTGATCAGGAGAACTACAGTCGTTCAATTAAAAAACTTTGGGATCGAGTTTGAACGACTTTGTAGAGGTGGATAAGCAATCTGAATTATAGATAATCGAGAAAGAAGAATTTTAAGAAAGCTTGAGCAAAGGAGGAGATATGGTCTCTAAGTTTGACTTTACAAACAAAGCTTTTTATACGGTTAACAATACTTTGAAGTTTATCCAAGTTATACATTGAGCACTCAGAAAAGGCTTTAACACAATGGTTAACATGCGTCAATAGGAGGGCAGGCGCAATGGCATGTTTAACCTTTAGAAGTAGATATAGATTTACATTGCACAGTTTTCGGAGCGTAAGACAAACTTTAGTAGAGACAATATTTGAGATGTTTTCATGATATTTAGTATACTGATATGTTTTCGAAAAAAGGACATAATACTTCATGGAAAGGAAATTAGATTAGTTAATTTTTACGATCTCCTTACAAATAACGCCTTATTTACAAAGTTATTACATGACAAAAAATTTGCATTTTTAACATTTCTCGACTAAATTAAGAGATAGATCTTTTCTATTGTCTTACGATCGATTAAACGGATGTAAAAAATATGGCACCATTTACTTTGAATCCTCTCCCATAAGCACAGTCTTTTAACATAGGAACAAGAATTAACTTTTAGTATTTCATTATGAAAATTGGTCCATGTACCATATTGATTTGGCATACAAATTTGGTGTGCATAAGCATAAACCAGATCGGTCCTTTCTTCGAAACCTCTTCCATATGACAAATTCTGACGAAAAGTACACCTATGTACGACAAAGGTCCAATTTTCAGATTTTATATTTGAAATAGCCGGAGAATTGCGGTAGACAAAGCAGCGATGTGATATGTTTATTTAGCCATTTTTTTATAAAGAAGATAGTAAAATAAAAAGTTTTCAAGGCAGCATGGCACACCTGAGCTATTGCAAAGACGAAATATTAAACGACCAAAGATATTTTAAGACAAACAGATGACGGCTTTCCTTGGCTTTTGACGGACAACGACTGTAATTGTTCAGTTAAAGTTTTGTTTAATAAGAATATAAAATTCTTTCTTGAGCATACATTACTACATAAGTACAAAGGCAGTAAATAATTAGCCAAACAGAGTTTAATTTGCTTAACTTAGCTTTCATGTATTTATGTACTTTAAGTAAAGATTTAGTAATTTGAATATTTTGTATACATTTTTTTAAGGTTAATATTGGCCTATTTGCGTAATTATAGCAACTAATTATAAAATAACAATAAACTTAAACAATAAAATGTTTCCTGTGCAAGTAACCCGCTTCTCTAATCTAATATCACATGGATGGCATTGAAAATGATACAGTGTTGTTCAATAAATACATAAATTAAATGAATTCTTTCATTACATTTTTTTGCAGTACCACAAAATATAGTTACAAAGAAAAAAAATTTATTTTAGTTTGATAACCGATATATTGTAGTGACAAACACAATTTAAGGGTCCTTTACTAATTTATTCTCTCTTTATTGAACTTACAAATTTTACATTTGCTTTACTTCTGACTCACCTGAAGTGTGGTCAGTAGCTTATATAATAAATTATTATGTGCTAACTTAAGCAATTGATATAATTAAAGTAGGTTACTACAATAATGATAACGTAAACAATTAATACGATTAAACTAGGTTATTACTAGAATTACGACTATGTGGATTATAACTAAATTAGGCTATCTTAACTAGGTTAGGTGTCATATTATGTTAAAATGTAAACTTAGCGTAAATTGTAAATCACGGTAGAGCGCGACAGATTGATAATGCTGCAATATATATATACAATAGCTCCAAACCAAACTCGTACATATATTTATTTTTATATTTGTTTTATGTAATGTATCTAAAACTAAATATGGTATAAAAACAAATTCTTTTTTATTTTTTATTATTTATTTAATGCGACATTAAATGACGTAAACCAATTTCAAAATTTATCTTTATTTATTAAAATAAAGATAAATATTCGAACAGATGTCCAATTTCAATGACAACGCCAATCTCGTATGCCTTTGGTTTATTAGCCAAAACTGTTTTTAATTTAGACTCCTTTGCGAAAAGTATTTGTAGAAGTCCCAAATTCCTTTGCAAAATTTTTCAATGTCATTTGTTAAGAAAGGATAATAAAAAAAATCAAAATGGGAAGACAAAGAGGACAAACCAGTCTTGTAAGTAAGAAAATTAATAATTCAACACCATAAAAATATCCTCGGGCTTCGAGAGATATCTGAGTTAGCAATTCAACACCCGCTTAACCGTCTAATATGCAATGAAGCGATGCAAACCTGAAAAAAGGGTTGAAAATAAATCAAGAGTAGCCAACAATAAAATGTTCCCCATGAGTAATCAGCAATATATTCTACGGCAAGTCAAAAAGAATCCATTTCAAGTGCGCGGAAACTCGCAGAAATTGCCAAAAGTGATTTAGTAACAACATTTTGCCCACAAATAATAAGAAATGCGTTAAACAAGGCCAATTTCAATTGCGGAAGAGCTAGACATAAACCACTTATGAAGAAAAGCAATCAAAAACCAAAGCTGCTATTGTCAGGGAACGCAAATCAAAAGATTTGTTATTTTGGAACAACATGCTAATGATACTCACAATCTTTTTGATTCAATGGCAAGTCAAATAAAGCGCTTCTTGCCAAATATATGAAACTAATAGTAAAGTACGCTTGTGGGGCTATAATGATGTAGGGTACTTGCATTTTGGATTTGGCATTATGGCATTATGGCATTTGGCATTATGGATTAGTAAATGAGCCTTAATATTTTGAAGAAAAGTTTGTCCCTTGGTCTTGGTCAAATTTTTGCAATGTGCAATCCTAATTGTTATATAATTGCGCGCATGTCATGCTCACACCAGTCTAGAAGTCTATAAACGCAATTAAAACATTATGGAGCTATCTCGGTAGGAAAGTTCCCCAGCACACATATTAATATTTACGAAACAAGTAAAAAACTTATACTCGGTCGTGGCCGAATTTTTTATGCCTATCACTATTAACCTAAAAATGACAAAACAAGTCAAAGAGCTAAATTTTTGTGCTCTGTAATATGGAGAGCACGCGGCTCAAAGTTTTTGTCGCACGAGCGTGTGGGCGTTGTAGGCGTATTTTGCGAAAAGTTTAAGTCACATCCAAATCCTTTCCAAATTTGTAGGCGATATCTTCATTTTCGCTAGCGATACAATCTTTACGGACAGGCGGACATCTTTAAGTGCATTCCAAATTTGAAAGTGGCCAAGAATTTTTACACTTTATGGAGTTGTTGGAGCTTGCTTCTCACCGTTATAAAGATATTTAAAAAAAAAATTAAATTTATGTACGTTCAAATTTTTGTACATTTCTCTGCTATAGTTTATGAGTAATACGCAAAAAAACAATTTTTTATTCCCTTTAAAAAAATGGTGTCCTTACGAATTCGTGTCTTTACGAATGTTTACAACAGACATTACACGGGCTGACAGGCGGACATACTTAAATTGAACATGGTATACAAAACTCGATGCTGACCATAAATACTGAAATTTTAGCTAATAAACCAGTAAAGGTGACGACGGAATCCTCTTCGTTTACAAGTGCTAGCTTATCGTCCACAACGTCGTCATCGTCGTCGTCAGGTTCTAGTTCGTCATAGTCGTCAAGTGACAGTTCAAATTCTTCATCGTCGGAATCCTCTACGGACTCTAATTCAGATTCCATCCTCAAGAAAGTAAAAGGCAAAAGGGCGGTCAAATCGAATAAAAAGTAAAGAAAAAATTCCAACATAAAAATAAAAAACACAAAACAAAAAAGTCAAAAAAAAAGAAAATAAAAAGTCAAAAAAGAATAGAAAGAGACGAAAAAAACATAGACAGGAAAGCAGTTCGTCATCTTCGGAAAGCGAATCAACCTCGGATAATATGAGCTCATCGAGTAATAGCAGTCGCAATGGTGACAGCAACAGCAAAGGCAAAACAAGAAAAACGGCCAAAGCAAAAACAAGTGCAAAACCTGTAGAACGCTCAGACGAAAAAGATAAACATCAGAAAGACATTAAACGTCGTAGGCAACAGGACGAAAATCGTTACGATGAGAAAGCTGGTGAACGGTGGAACAAAGAGAACGTGAACTGGTGCGAAGGCGGGAGGAAAGAGAGACGTCATCGAGAAAGAGATCAACAAGAATACAAAAAAATTCGTGAACGAAGTGAACTAGAACAGTCGCCCGGCGATAGAGAGCGTCGTCACAATAGAGACCGCCATCGCGATCCTGATCGTTACGAAGAACGCGGACGTCAAGATGAACGTGAACGAACACGTAGCCGTAGTCGTGACTGCCGCAAACGTGAGACCTATGCAAAAAAGCAACATGAATATGAACGTTCAAGGATACGCACAAAATCTCAAGAAAGACGTTAATTTTAATTAAATTAGCCCTTAGAGACGAGTTACATTTAAACTAAGAATTTTTTTATTTGTACAAAAAGGAAATTTTCGTTGCAGTTGATGCAAGTATTTAACAATCATTGACTATAATAAAAATGTGTGTGCAATTTAGAATTTTAGTTATTTCTGCAGGGAATAAGACTGGGAATGCCATGACATCCAATTGACTACATCTGAACGTTACTTTCCTCATTAGATCGCAGTAAGCATTCATAACTTGGAAAATACCTATTAACTAATTTCGAGTGCTTATACCCTACACCACTTTGTAACTTGTTGGCATTGGTCATACCCGGTTCATCCTTTTGTAAACTACTCTAATGATTCTATTTATTTGACGCTGCTACCGTACGGTGGACGTCTCTGAAATCATTGTCCATTCAATTTTCTTTCTTTGACCTTCATTGGGGCTGCGTAGCCAACTTGTAAATTGTATTTCGTAACTGCGTTGTCCATCGTGCCGTTTCTTATTGAAGAACTTGTGATTTTAATTTAGTTTTTATTCACAATTCATAACCATATACGTATATTGTACTTATTCTTATGCGTTCAGGTGCTAGCCTGCATCACACAACCATTGTCTTTTGGAAGGTTTTGCGTACTGCGCTAATTGAAATTAAATAAATCGAACCATAGGTAATGCAAAACTAAATGGCTTTCAAGTTACGCCGTCAAAGCGAAAGCTAGTTAACCAAAACACATAATCAGTACCCAATTTCCGATAATTGTTTCGTTTGTTGCGTTTCTTCTATTAAAATTCTCTCTAGAAAAACTTAATATAAAAGCTTAGATTCGGAATAGGAAATAAATTAATGCGCCCAAATGTAAGCTATTTTCTTGGAATGCGAGATTTGCCAATGTCGTACTTAAACTAGCTCTTAATCCTAAAAAGTCACTATGATTCGAAAAATAATTGTTGTTAACTATTATCGGTTGCCAAGCTTATGCATGTTTGCGATGGCTTAGGGGTTCATTTGCAACTAGGTTCTGTACCGGTTGTGGCTCTGTGCTAATTGTGTACATGCTTTTTTTCTTTTTTTTCTTTTTTTCCTTTTATTTGTTTTATTGTACTTATACTAAGTTTTTTTTAATAATGATTAATTTAAGATTTACTTTAAGTGTCATTTGAACTCGACTGTTGCTTGTTTTAGTTGAGTTTCTGTATAAGTGGAATAAATAAATAAATAAAAAGCTGCAAAGAGACACTAGAAACGATTGGCTTATAAAACATTTATGATAGAAATTTACCCGTGCCAGCCAAATATGTTGATAGCAGTTTTTTATTTATTTTTGAACTTTTGCGTGAACAATTTGGTTTACTTGCTTAAATTGTTGCTTAAACACTATTAAAATTTCAAAAAAAAGAATAAATAAAATATTTTAATTTTTCTCTTCTCCGAAATATCAAATTGACTACAGATATAAATAAATATCTTCGATTTGAAAGGTTTTTTGTCAGGCTTTAAATCCTGCGAAAACAAAATTTTTATATTTTCGTATTTTTATTATTATTTTTTCATTTATTTATTTAATCGATTTTAATCGATATTTGTTTTTTTAAAAATTTGTTTGTTTGTGTAGTTTGTAATAAAAAAGAAAAAAAAAGTGGCAACGCGATCGGCAAAACAAGTAGCTGGCCTCTATTAACCTGGCTCTTCTCTGTTAAACTGCAAAGCAAAGCTGGCTCGCCTCTGTTAAATTGCAAAGCAATACAAACAAACAAACAAAACAACAAATATATATAAATAAATGAAAAATATTGCAAAGCTATACAAACAAACAAAAAATATATAAATAAGTAATAATAAATACTGATGATTTTGTTTGTTTTTTTAACTTTATTTTGAAAAGATATAAATAAGTCTATTTGAATAAGTGAAAATTGCATGATTACGCGCATTACGAGCCATTTTTAGATTATTGCGATAATCTTGATTGTTTGGTTCTAGTTCAATACCTTTGGAATAAGCCTGTTGAGCTTCTTTGTACTTAAGTGAATTTGAGTAGGCTATCCCAAGTCTACCAAGTCAATTGGGATTGTATACCAACGCAATCAACTACCGCTCGCTCGTTCTCACCTAAGCGTCTATAAGCCGCTGCTCGATTGCAGTGGTAGGTATAAAAGTAGAGAATAAGATTTTTTGCTTCTTTTGCATGGTATACATAAAATATTCTTGGACGCATCAGAGAAGTGAAGGTGGGTTATTTTATTCATTTCTTTCTCGTTTACTGACATGTGTAGAACGTTTTTTAAATCTATTCACTTTATCCGAGCGAAATACATTTATGAAATGGTTGAATTTAGCCAACACATTGCTGGACACAGTACGATATTATATATTATCTGCGTGATCCGCAGATTTCCGATTTTGCCACTAATAAATAGGATACCTGCCTACTAGCTGCAATTCCTAAGCCGAATGTTCCCCTTATCTTCACATCGCAAAGTTTGTGGTACAGGGTGTACTGAATTTGTGGCCTACGTAACACCCAGAAGGGCTTAACACAAATGCTCTTTTTTTTTTCTTTTTATTTATTATATGGATCGAGTCATAATCATTTTCTGAGTCTATCTACTTTTTTTTGCCCTTCCAGTGTTTTTGACAATTTTAAAACGGTATATATACACTTCATGGGGTCTCCAAAGCTTCCTTCTGGGCGTTGTAAAAGTTTTGACAAAAAGAATATACCCCCATCTTTTCGTGATGGGTATAAAAATGTGTGCGATCAAATCTTAATTTGCCCTCTACCTTGCTTATATAAAAAGCAAAAATTGATCCAAACTACAGGTTGATATTGCCTAAGCGATTGCATATCATTACTTAAGTAAATACCCACATACAAAAACATAAATATGTGTTTCTCTATATACATCTATGTATTTCACCCAGTCTACTGTGTGCGTTATACAAGAGAGAACTAAAAAAAAGAGTAGGCAAGATACTTTTCAAAATAAGCGGTATCAGCAGAGCAAATCAAATGCATAGGGTTACCAGTAGAATTTGCAAAATAAAAAAGGAATAAAATGTGAGGAACTTTTGATGGATAATACTAGTAACTTTGCCAATTAGCAGCGGTTTAATAGCTTCCCATTTCATTGCCGCTATTAGTGTGACCAAAAATCTTGCAAAAGCAAAAGCATACACAATTCTGTATTTTTAAATGAATATGGACCACCACTATTAAACGAATAAGTGTTTATGTACGAAAAAAACCAAAAAGTAACTATGTAGCAAATATAAATTATTTTCATTTCATCGTTTTGTTTAATTGGAAAATCCCAACATTTTTTCATCTTTTTTCTTTTAATTCATTAGATTCCAAGAGGTTATAAAATTTGGTAAGCCCAATTTTCTAAGTATATATTCATTTATTTATTCATTGCAATTATATTATAATGATTTTGGTTACCATATCATATATAAATTAAAAAAATTATCGTGCATAAGTCTGGAATGTAATCTGGGGAAACGGCCTGACGAAATAAAGAATTAAAGGGTCTTGTACAGTAACCAATGTGTGATGTAGATAATTAGATAGAACATATTAAATACATGTGTATGCAAATTCACTACATATTAGACAAAGATAAATTATTTGTACAATATAAATCTTTAATTATAAAAAATACCTTTATATTTCTTCACAGCACAGCAAATTATGATATGAAAGCAAGATGTATTACCTATGTAATCTTGGTTTTGTCTTCACATGTATACACATGTATGTATATCGTAGCACATATTCACTTAAAAATTTAGAAATCTATATAATTTTGCTCTGTAAACGTTTGTTATAGTGTAACAGTTCAACAGAAATTTTACGCATATGCAAATTATAAAAATTAAACCCTAAGCAATTATCTTTGTTAGTTAAAAGCACTTATTGCCAACAAAAATATCAAAAGTCTCTGGGATTTCACTAGAATATTTTTTAAAGATTCTAATGGTGTCTCTAGATATTTAGTTCTCTCTGCTTTCATATGCTTACTACGTACGGTAGAAATTGCTTACTCGAAAGGGAGAAAATCATTAAATTTCTCTGTAGCCATCTTTTTGAGCTCTCACAACGTGGATATTTTTAAATGTTCTATTCCATTTATTTCAATTGCATCTGTAAGATTTTCTTACCTTTTTGAGAGCAATAATTGCAAAAAGAATTTAGAAAATCGTATTAAATCCAAAAAGTGATTTCTTTAAAAAATTAAACGTGGTATATTACTATTAATAAAAGGTTTAAATTATTAAAAGAAGATTTCTATTAAAAAATTATTACAATAATTACAATATTAAGTCTTTTGTGAAAATTGGTGTATAATTTTAATGCTTTTTGTATCCAACATCAGAATACAAAATGGGTAATAATCGTTTCATTAGGACGTGCATCGTACGGAACTGTCGTAGACGGGAAGGTTGCCCAAATATTGTGTTGCATAGTTTTCCGACTAATAGATCACTTCGATTGAAATGGTGTGAGAATTTGAGAATAGCTATTGACAGTATAAACACTCGGGCTAGAGTATGCAGTCGGCATTTCGAACCAGAATTTATCGGAGAACATCGGAGAAAATTATTTCCCAATGCTTTTCCAACATTAGTATTAGGTGGGTATAGGTAGTGTAGATGCATGCACTTAAGATATATCTATATATAGTTATAGAAGACAATTGAAAAGCAAAGATATTTCGCTGATTTAAAAACGTAGTTCTAAATATTCAAACATTAACGTAGATACTTCCTTTTATTTTCTATGTGCTAAACGTAAAATACATTTTCCATTTTTTAACCAAAAAATATATGAATTTGACACGAAATAATTTTCTATAAGTATGTTATTATAGGTTACAAAGCGCCACCGAAACACATAAGAGACTTCACTCCCGAGAAAAAATGTAAATGGAAAAGATGCTGCATAAAAAATTGCCAGTCGAATCCTTCGGACACTTATCACTATTTTCCAAAAGACGAGGTCTTGAAACAGATGTGGGTTTCTGCTTCTAACACTGACAGAAAACTTCAAAAGAAAATTAGGATTTGCAGTCAACATTTTGAACCTGAATTATTATGCGCTAAGAAATTAAAACGTTTCGCGGTTCCCACACGTAACTTAAATCTTAAAGATGGTATTGAGTTATCGAACAATGAATCTGAATCTTCAGCTGAAGGACGAGTTGCCATAAACTCTGAAAAGGATATGACAAACACAAATGGAGATGTCTCAAATTTCAATGAAGAATCGACATTGGAGGGGATAGCGACGTCAACTCCTATAAAAAAAAGAGGGAGGAATAAATCTACTTCTATGGTTAGCACGAAAACTACAAAAAAACTGAACACAACGATGGTTAGATCGAAAGAAAAAACGTTAACACAACAAGAGGATGAAATGATGAGGTTAAAAGAGAGCAATTTACAACTCAACAATTTATTAACATTACTGAAAAAGTGTAATAAACAATTGGAAGATGAGAATAAAAAATTAATAGATCGGCTGTTTCAACTAAAAGAGAGCAATAATAAGAAGGATAAACAAATTCTAAAATTTAAGTACACGTTAAGACACTTAAATATAAAAGTTAAAACAATAAATCAAGGATTAGATAATAAGTAAAACTTACTCCTAAGTACATTTTTTAAAATAATTTAAACTGTGGCGTAATAGTCGATAAGAAACTAAATTTTACAGAAGTTAAAAGTAAAAAAAATATATTTACCATAATATAACTTTTTAATATTGTTTATACAAATTCCTTCATTGTATTATCGGAATATGAGCCAGTTTTACATTTTCAATTTAGATTCATTTAATCTACCTGCATGATTCTCATTGCGGTATGCGGTACACTTGAGAGCAAAAAACTCGCAGACCTATATATTTGTTAAATTAAATTTAGGTGACAAACATAAACTAAAGTTCACGCCATTGGGTTTTAAAAACACATACAGTTTACCCTTTACCTTCAAAATCAGCACAGCAGCAACAAAATATTCGAAATACCCAAAATTGTTCGTTTCAAGTGGCGGTGCTTTCGAAATTTTAAACAGATATAAAATGATAAAACAATAAAATTGGTAAAAAAAATTAATATTAGGTGTTTGCAAAAATGTTGATCACTTTTTCACTTAAAAAAAGCATTTATTGTGGAAAATTTGGTACAATATATATTAATCAAAATAATTGCCATTATTTTTTGCAACATTTTACAGTATTTTTGGCAACATGACGATATCAGCGATCTACCCACCGGCCCATTTTTGCACTTCAACTTTGCGGACTCGTGTGCCAGCCAAGGCTCGCTGCACCGACCTGAACAAGTAATCAGGAGACGTCATGTCTGATGAGTACGCTGTGTGCAGCAGAACAAGTGACCAAAAAATTGCATATTCAGCCAATTCGCGTCGCCACTTTTAAACCGTTGAACTCAAAACCGACAATTGGAACATCATAGAGTAGCATCACCATAAGCCTCTGAACGCGTTTGGTGGTCTTTTTATTTGCAGAAGTCGCTGATCAAAATTTTTGTAAGCACCTAATACGAGATCTCGCCTGAATAACACCTTCCATTCGGTTTTTCATCGAATATGTTTTTTTGCAAAATCCTACGACATCCTATCCCATTCTTGTTTAATTGCGGTTCGAAGCTCTCCAAGACTCACAAATTTCATGTTTCTGGCTCGTATTCGTTCTTTCAGCTCGTCCCATAGATGCTCAATTTGATTGAGGTTTGGGCTTTGACGAACTTCAGTAGCGGGACGTAGTCTTGCGTATAGTGTTGTGTCCGAAAGAACACATAATGCTTCTCATCGACGTAGAGTCGGGAAGTCAATCTGCTTGATTGACAATCGGTATTGGTTCGTGTGATTACCACAGGTTCGGTTCTCGTTTCCAGTTGCAGACCTCCTCAAAACATGCGCGCACCGCCCCATATTAGAAACTATCAGAGATGGGTTTTCAGTAGACTCTTTCACATCCATCCACGTCGACGAAAACACAACCTGCACTTATAAGAGAACAGTATTACCTTCCTTTGATCCGTAGTCCAATTCATATGTTTTTGAGCGAACCGACGGCGTGCTCGTTGGAGGGAAGTCAACTTCGAGCAAATTGCTGGTCTGCGCGCTATCAGGCCTCCTTCGGCTAGTCTTCTGCTAGCCGTGCACCGACTGATTGTCGCTTCTCTACCTTCCTGGAGCTACTACCCAAGTTGAACAGCATTCAACCAGCGATTTCGCAGTGATGTTGTGACAAATAAAACACAATCAGGCTGTGTTGTACAACGTTTTCGGCCACTTCCTCGTCGCTGGGTACAGCCGCCGGTCTTTTGATATCGCTGATATACATATCGTCTCAAATTTAACTGTGGCGCCATTAGGCTTTGGTTCCGCCCAGCTTCAAGTAGTGTAACCACTTGACGCGTTGCTTTCGGCATGGTGTCCATTTTCTTGTTCTGAATAGTCTCGTAATTTAGAAAGAACCTGCCAGTTGATATGCAAATGATGTCGTTTTTGTCAATACTTATCTTTTATACCTTGTCGAAATTACGAAAACAGCACTATCTGAAGCTAGCGATTTTGGGTGTTTGGATGGTTGGGTGTTTATTGCTGCTGTAATGATTTTGAAGGTAAAGGGTAAGTTTTATGTGTTTTTTAAAAGCTAACAGTGTGCCCTTTAGTTTAATTTAAGTTATGTTTCCAACCTAAATTTAATTTAACAAATATTTTGCTGTGCGATTTCTTTGCTGTCGAGTGCATTTGTCGGCCATACTTGTTTTCTATCCTCTTTGCTTTCATCCTGAAACTGCCAAAAATAAATGGATGTATCTGTTAAATCGATTTGAAAACTCATGCTCCGCATTTTCTACAGGTTCGCAATAATAAACTTATTACATCTCTGGCTCCCAGAAGTGCCGATTAGTTCCATAATCCGCACTCAAGATTTATATATAGGAGCAAACAAGAAGTCAATAACACAGAAGTTAAGTATATATGCGACAGTTAACTAAAAAGAACCAAGCTGGGATTATACTTCCTTCTGATTACTAAATTATGGAAACTTTGAATTCTTGTATTGTGCGCAACTTGGAAAACTAAGACTAAGCAATTTGCGAAGAACATTCAACCAAAAAAATTAGTTTTTCTTTTCTATTGCTAAGCCAAAGAATTCCAAATAATAGTGAAAAAAACAGGGGAATCAAATAAGTTTTCGCAGAAAAAACAAATTTTGAACAAACATAACTCCATAACATAAGTTAGAGTGAACATTCGCTAAGATTTTGGCATGTATTAACGATAGTTTTTGGCGCCTGATATAAATTTAACACGTAGTTTTAATAAGCATATGTAGCTAAAAACTTCCTGCTATTAAAATTGTTACCTTGCTTCAATGAGAGCTGGAATAAGAATTTGAGCTCGTTTTAGATCTAAAGTCTATCGAAGTATTTAATCAAGGCCCGCAACTGAAGGTTGTAAATATCTTACTTTTCTTCATGTTAAATTTCGCTGAATTTTTTATAAATGGCAGATTTCTATAATAATCTTCTTTAGTTAAAAGCGTATCGTGTCGCGCAAATAATCGAAATGTAAGAATAAACTCTATGCTATAATACATAAACTAAGTGAACGATACCATAAGCTACGCGAATTAATTAAGCCATAAATTGTTTCAAGTTTGTCTAGTTGGCGCTTTATTGTAATTTTTTTACCTTTCTAACAGAATTCAGTGACGCTGCTTTGCCATTTAACAAAATTCAGTGCCATTGCTTTGCAGTCACGAATGTGTTGCCACCTTATCTTATTATCAAAAAACTTATTTAACAAAAACCCATTACTTATTTATTAGAAGCAACTCTATGTCTATGTCTATTATTTATTAGAAGAAATTATATTATTATAGCTATGACATCTCATAAAAAATGTCTGGCAAAGGGCTGTCCAGGGAATGATAGTGGTAGAATCCGTATGTACAGATTTCCAAGAGATGAGCAAACATATAAAAAATGGATAGAGAATCTTAGAATCAGCGTACTCCATGTGAATACAAATTCTCGGGTTTGCATCAGGCACTTTAAAAATGAATTCATTGGAGAGCGTCGACTAAAATTATATGCGGTGCCCACGTTAGTTTTAGGTAAGGCAAATATAGGAAAAAATAATTTCATTTATTAAATTTCTTATGGAAAATTTTAGGCTATGAAGAACGTCCGCCACATGACTTTCACAAAAGCAGAAATTGGAAAAAATGTTGCATAAAAAATTGCATACCCTTTCCAGATACATCATTTTTCTCTTTCCCAACGGATCTCATCTTAAGACAGCAATGGAATATTGCTTGCCGAATAAACGATGAAAATAAAATAAAACATAGATTCGTGTGTGAAAAACATTTTGACGCAAAATTAGTGAGATTTTGCCGATTAGCTGCAAATTCAATACCAACATTACATTTAGATTTGCCTTCTAAAGACGGAGATATTGAAATGTTTGAAGAAATGTTAAGTGAAATTGAGTTAAGTGATACTCTGTCTGTGTCTGAACCTATTGAGGTAGAAGAACTTGATCTAAGCAGCCGGGACTCATTTGAATCATATGTAGAATATATAATTGAAGAACCCGAAAAAGTCAATACAAATAAAAAAATTAATGAATGCGCAAAAAGTCCCTGCATACTGGAGGTGGATGAAAACGATATTGAGAAAAGGACGATACCAACTAAGAAAAGTAAAACTGAAGAAAAAAGTGAAGATCATATGTATAAACATTTGTTTTTGAAACAGAAAATGGAAAATAATAAATTAAAAAATGCGTTACAACAATTGCAAGAAAAATATCAAGCCGTGGTACAGCAAAGAGATGATAAAATTACAAAACTGAAATATGCGATAAGCGATTTACAACTAAAATTGAAAGACTTGAAGCGTTTGGCAGCTTTTGATGACAACGGAGATCAATAACATACGCGTATTGTTCTGTGAACACTTAACCATTTAAACAACATTTAACATTTAAAAAATTACTCCTGGTTTTAAACTGAAATTCATGAAGCTTGAGCGGGAAAAGGTCTTTGTTCAGCATTTCAATCGTGATACTTCTAGATGAGACGCATTGAAGTCCCAAGAAAGCGTTTTAACATTTTTCAAAATGTAAATTCAAATTTATTGTTTAGCTAATCTTTGTCGAGGAATGTGTAAAGTAAATAGAGATTGCACGACTTAGTAGTATGCCATCTTATTATATTTCAAAATGTGTTTTCATTGTAAAAGCCACGAAGTGAGTGCTTTATTTCATATATATACAACTACATGTTGTGCAACTTCTTTCATACGTCCGCCTCTTATTTAAACAAAACGTCCATTCTTTGCCACTCTTCGGCACTGCATTTTTGCATATGAGGAAGTAATGAAATGAGTGTACAAAAGATATTCGTATAGCTTAAAAATTTACTTAGAACAGTCTTCCTCTATTTGTAACGAATCAAACAATTGCAAGACCGTTTTGTTTTAGTATTAGCTTTCGAAACCTCTACTACTTTGAAACTAACAAAGGGGCAAGCTGGTGCTGAGGAATATCGAAATGGAGTGTTACGGACTAAGTTTGTTCTCCACGGTACTTCATGTCGTATACAAATACCCATGACATCAAACAGTCTTATTTTTTCCATACAAATAAAACGGAAACACTACATAGGCTTCTATTGACATATCTAACACGACATAATAATAACGAAAAGAGCGAATACAATTCGAATGAAGAAATTGTCATCCTGTAATTGAAAGATCAAGTTTTCTGGAATTTCCTAATTGCGTGTAGAATTATTTGTCACTAGGCGAAGATGTTGAGAAATTCGCTATTAGAAGGAAATGTGGTTCTTTTTGTTTAACCAAAAAATATCTCGATTGCGAATCGTAATCCTAAACGACTTGATGCGGAGAATGAAGTCGTTTAGGATGAAAGTTTTCAGAATATAATATATCGATTGCATATAGTTATTGTGAAACATTGAAAATATTTTTATATTTTGTGTTTTCAGTTAATTGGAAAAAGCCATGTAGTCAGATCGACAAGGATTGTTCAAAGTTGACAAATTCATTATATTAACGCTTTTCAAACAGTGTGTAAACCGGGTTTCCGAAAAAGTTGCTTGCATTTATCATCATTTCATCTATACAAAACTTGGAAAGATCATACAGTTTGCGTCACGTCGCCATTCAACAATTACAAATTTATTTTTGGAAAAGCATCGCGCGCCGGTGCTTATTAACACATACCAAAAAAATTGATTAAAATGATATTAAATCAAAAACATTTCGATGTGACGATGTGTATGTAAATGACAACCGGAATGCGACTAATTGTAAGACCCGAACTTCAAAAAAGAATTTGACAAATTTGTAACTTGAAGAATTTATAATTTGTTGGCTTGAAATTTTATTTGTTATCGTGTGTGCAAGTGAAGTAGGTTTTAAGCTTAGGACTTTTTCGAAACAACTTATTGATTAAGATTCAATCGCCGTTATCCAGTCGATAAAGTCAACCAAAGAGCGTCTAGGATATCAATGGACAAAAACTCCGTAAACCATTTCAAACACTCGCTTTCTCCTAGAATGCCATTGATTATACGCAAAGCGTGTCTTTTGTGATCTTAGAACCAGCTTGCGGTAAAAAGAAGTGAATACTTTGGATATTTAAAATATGTCGGGAGTCTTATTCGTCAGCATTTTGAAATATTTAAACAAATTTTGGCTTTTAAAGGAATAGGTGAGGTAACAATTGCGGATTCAAAAATGATTGAATATCGGGTCGCAAATATAGAGTTGCCCCCATCAAAAAAAAAAACGGCTGATTATATGATTTTAACTAGGTTTCATAACCGGCGTAAGCGAAACTGCTCACGCTTTTAGTGTTGGTTGTTTGGACCTTCATTTATAAAAGAAAACGGCTGCAAACTGAAGATGAAATAGATTCCAAACAAACGTGTGCAATTGAGTTGAGGTTAAGGATAAATCTAACAAAAAATCTAAAAAAAAATTTTACTTTCTTTAGCAAAGTACCAACACAGTACAAACAAAGTACAAACACAGAAATTTATTTATATAATTCTTATCTAGAATCACTTCTTTTATTTAACAATTTTTCTTATATCAAACTTTCCCGTGCGCTTGCAAAATGGTTTCTGGCAAAAAATGGCAACGCAGCTCTGTTAAACCGGCAAAACAGATTAAAGCGCTCTGTTAAACCAGCAAACCAGATTAGAGAGCCCTGCTAAACCGGCAAAGCAAGAAACTCTATTAAAGTGGCAAAGCAATTAAGAAGAAGACGAAACTCTGTTGAATGGGAAGCAGATACGAAAATGTGTTAAATGTTAAGAGGCAATACCTAAAATGGCATACCTCAAAGCATGCATAGATGTAGTTCAATGATACAGATAAATTCATTCGTTCATCCAATTTAAAGATTTCTGTATGAAAACTGCACACTTTCCAATAATTTGATTGTGTGATAAAGTAAACCGAGTAAAAAAATTACGCCTATCTTTGCCTATGAAGAAATTGGAGAGCATTCGACTTTTCCTTTATATACGTTTTTGCTGACAATATCGTTGAGCAAGTTTGCGTGCTAAGTTTGGAATGCTTAGCTTTTGAATAGTCTTCTCTGGCCGTTTTAAAGGCTTATCTCAAAGTGTGTCGCAATGGTAATTATTTAGAATATTTGTCGTACTGCAAAAATAAAAAAAATCAAATCTATATGATTACTTTTAATTTGAAATTGTTCGTATAGTATTAGTTTCAACGCTTGCTTCTTATTGCCCTTCTCGTCTGTAGGCTCTTCAAATGTATCCACGACTACTTCGTTGTTATTTATACGATTGCTCTTGAAAAGCTGAGTGCTATTTAATGCATTAATTCATTCAATAATTCAACAAATTTCATTTAACATTTTCACGCTTACTAGGAATTGAAATGCTTATTCCATACGTACGTAGTTATTATAACCGTGAAAATATTGTCATAAGTTCTTTACAAGTTGAAAAATATCCGGTTACAATCCCTGAACTGTTTATTACCCCGCCGGCGCAACGGGAATTGTTTCATAGCAATTCGGCCGTTTACATGACTCCACCAATACGTCGTGTAATTGGCAACTACTCACGTACTGCCAGTCCAGCATCAACAGCGCGACAGCATCTGCATCTTTCGCTTTTTTCATTACAGCCGAAACGCCTTTAGCGACGCTAACTTGAACAATACCAGCACCTAAATATAAAATTTTATTTGGTATTTCCCTTTTTTAGATATAATATATACACTAACAGAATCGAATACAAATTATGATAATGGCTTGAATCGGTTTGCGATTCTTGTAAAACTTGATATAGAATATGCCTCTTAGATTGATGGTTTTTGGTAATGGAAATTCAGTTGATGTTACTCGATAGCTTATGAATGTTTGCTCAATAGTGTACGTAAAACATCATATTTTACCCCGAACGTAAAAAGTGACCGCGCTTCATGTTCAAAAGGTAAACACTGTAAAATGTCATTGTAGAAGTACATGTTTGACAAAATTAATACACATAGAAAGATTACTTACTTCATTTCAGAAACTCCAAAAATTGTGGCAAAAATAATCGTTTTCGGTGTCTTTACCTGCTGGTGCCATAAAATATAAAAAGGGATAAATGGATATGAAATTAATAAAACAGGTTCTGAAAATGACAAAAACTGGAAATGTAGAATTATTAGAAACTATTTGAAAAGTATTTTGTAAACATGACATTTAGGTCCTATTTAAGCAGCATATAAAAAGGCAAATTTAATGTAGATATTATAAATATCAGCTATTTAGCTATTAAGAAAAGAAGAATTAAACAATTTAAATAAACGGTGATACATATAATTCAATTTATTAAACTTTGTTTTATATTTCTGCTTAATAGATTTTTTTTCAAATTTTATATTCTTCTTCTTCTGTTATTCAGCAAATTAACTGCCGAAAATTTGCTTAATGTGTAAAAAAGGCCCAACGTGAACACAGAGTTCTTTGTTTGGGTCTTAGTATAGTTCGGGTCAGATTTGATTAAAGATTTTTTTTTTTAATTCTCCGTGTTATACATCCGACACGATATTTTTTTCTAGTTTTTGCTAAAATACGTGTATTACTCGTCCGTCACGTGGGATAGAACAAAAGAGCGAGGAGTGAATTCCAATGTGTAAAATGTAATGTGGTAAATGAGCATAAAAAAATTATATGACGGAATTGATGGGCGTTAGAGCAAAAAAGTGTAAAAGAGAATAGAAAGGGTTATTTACAATGTTAATTTCGTTTAGATGATGTGTGATTGAACATCAGCGTGTTAATAAGACAAATAAATAAAGGGTATAAATGACGACCATAAGGTGAGTTATCCCATCGCTGTTGAATTGAATGGTTTCTGTCGATGTCTGGAAGATGCAATTTTACACTGCAGTGTTGTTGCCAAGAACGCCCATGTGATTGGGCACCCAAAGGAAAAGAAAACAAAATGTATTAGACTTGAGGCTATAAAGTAAGGATTTGATTTCTAATATGTGGAGATGAGTTTTACCTGAGGGAAATGATTGTAGAGCGGATAAGACAGATTTACTGTCTGACACTATAGGGAATTTCCTTTGAGGTTGCGAACTCGTTAAGTGGATGGGTTCTAGTATCGCAAGACATTCAGCCGAAAATATAGTGCTACATGTGTGATTTACGAAGTAGGCTTTTATGTTAATATCTGGAAACCAAACGCAGCTACCTACAACATCGGTCTTGGATTTATCAGTAAAGATGAGTGAAAAATGATTCCATTTGGTATTAACAAGTGGGAGTAACGGTGGTGTACCTCTTCCGGAGTAACTGTGGATTTTCTCACTGTTAGGAACTTAATTACTGGTCGAAAATATTGAGAACCAAGAGGAATTTTGAATAAATTATCTACATATTGGTAGAATGTTGAAGTTATTCGTTTTGTCAGCAAAAATTTTTGAGAAGAAGAAGTGATATAAAGTTGTCAGCAAAAATTTTTGAGAAGGAGGAGTGATATAAAGTTGTAAATGAAAGGTAAAGCCGGATGATTCTCAAAAGATAGAATTTTATTAGATAAAAAGTGGGCGAGTAAAAGAAATCTTTCTTGTAGAGGCATAACATTATCCGTTGGTTCCAAGCTCAGTTTGTGTGTAGAATTCATGCCACAAATGGCCAGACGAAGGCATTTCCATTGGATTCCGCATAATTTCAGAAAGTCCTTCCTTCAAATGTCCAATAAGAGTGAACAGGCGTATTCTAATTTTGTTCTGATTAAGCCAAGATACAGTTTAATCATGGAAGAGGGGTCAGAGCCTCAAGAAATACCACAAATGGATTTCAATACATTAATGAGTTGAAGACATTGTTTGGCAGTTTTGTCATTGTGAGCTGCTGGGGAAAGTTTCCAATGTAGGACAATGCTTAAAAAGTCGAAAGTTTTAACAAATGGAATGAAAGAACCATAAATGATCAGAGTAGTAACCACGGGGTCGCTCCTTTTTTTTGAAAAAACCAAATATTTGGTCTTATTGACTGAAAGTGTGAGTTGAAGTGATTCCAGACGGGAGGAAATAATGTCGGAGGAAGATTGCAAAGTGCGCCTACACAAATCTGGATCAGAGTTGGAACTAAAAATGACAAGATCATCGGCATAGCCCAGGGTTGAGATGTTTTCAGGAAGGGAACTGAAAATTTTGTTAATATATAAATGAAAGTAAAGAGGACTCAATACAAATCCATGGTAAACACCTGTAAAAGGTCTCGTTTGTACAAGAACGGCACCATTGTTAACTAGCATGTTCTTACGGAGATAGAAGTTATATAGTAAATTACAGAATTTGATAGGCATATTCAAAGAGAAAAGAATAGACTTTAAGATATTGATATTGACGTTGAGGTAATGTCCAGAAAGAAGGCAATTAAAATGTGGGTCGTAGCAAACGCTGAATTTATTGCTGACCATAAAGTGACGATGTTGTCTTGGGTAGATCTGTAACTTCTGAAAACAAATTGAAGATTACTGAGGATATGTTTGGACTCGAGATACCATTGTAGACGTGCGTATAACATTTTCTTGAAAATTTTTCTAAGGGTGGAAATTAAGGTAATACATCTAAGATTAACTGGCGAGTTATTCTTTGTTTTTAAAGTGAAGATTTGGAAGTCGTACCAGGAAGAGGGTGTATAGCCGGTAATTAGAATATTGCTAAATTTTTTTAATTAATCTGTTTTCAATATTCAACATTTTGGGGTGATTGTTACGACTACCATCTAAGCCCGAAGCTGAGTTTTTTGAGAAATTAATGGCTTTGGCGAGCTCAGAGAGAGATATGTCGCTTAAGAAAAAATTATTATGTTCCTCATCGAGCTAAACAGGGGGGATCACAGGACCAGAAGGTCCAGCAAGTTTGTCACAGAACTCAGAACAGAAGAAGTGTTATAAGGGAATGGAACAACGGGAGGAAGTGATACCTCTGAAAATTCTGACAGTAAGCCAAAGATCTGAAATTGATATGTCACTATTGATATTTTCTCAAAATTGTTTCCAACCTTTACGTTTTTCCAGCCTGAGTATACTCTTTTCTAATATCGGCAGCAATTTTAAAATTTATTCTAGAAGGAGTTCTTTTGCATTTATTTACAGCGAGCCTATGTTTGGCAGTGACCCGATTGCATGCGATGTTCTACCAAGGATGAGGAGGCTAGGATTTTTTAGAAAACTTCCGGCTCAGAGCATCAGTGCAAGACTTTGAGAATCTATTAAAGAAACAACCCGGACAGTTTGATATACTTTGGCACATGGGCATGTGAGTAGCAGCGGGTAATAGGACGCAAATGAAGATCAATTTCGATTAGAGGGTAAGAACTACCTAACGTGCTGTTAGGTAACGTGCATATTAATGCAGATATGTCAGATCTGAAAGAAAATAATCAATTAATTGCAGAATCAGAAACGTTACAATTAGGTGGAATATAACAGCTAATGATCAGGAATTTCCCAAAGGCAGCGTGAATAGTGCAGCTGCAATCTTCGATAGATACACAATTTGCAAAATTAGAAGTGTAAGAGAATGAAAGCTTATTAGATGTAAGGATCGCCACACCACTAACACGAGAGGCGTTGGAAATCTAACTACGTTATAATTCTTAATAGAAAGAGAATCATGACGTTTAAGAAAAGTTTTAGAAAGACAGGCCACGGAGATGTCATTATAATGAATGATGTCATTAAAATGTATTGTTCAAGCTGGTTTAATTTGTTACGGATGCTAGTGCAATTAAGTTGAGCTATTTGCATTATTGATTGGGAGAGAATAGGAGTACGAACGCGAAGCGGATCGTTGGTTTAGAATACTCATGTGAAGGTCGCGAGATAAACGTGTGGGGGAGTTAATGATAGAATTTGATTTACAGGACGGCTTCATATTGTGCCATTTTTGAATACGTTTAGAGATTTGAGAGAATTTAGAGGAAGTTTTGGAATCAGTGATCATTTCGTGATCGGGAGAAATATTGTCTGTGATGGTGCATATTTGAGGCTTCAAACGACCTACTACATCTTTTTTGGATTTAGTAATTTTTTTATAGCAAGGACAATTTGTCGAATTAGATGAATGTTCACCCTTACAGGTGATACATTTTTTAGTTTGAGAACAATTCGAGGTGCATTCATGGTTTCGGGCACACCTTACCAGTGTGCGCGAAACGCCAACATTTGCGACATTGTAATGTCGGCTCGACATATGTTTTAAACGGAAAGTTGATGCCTTCCAAACATATGTGGGAAGTCAAAACATTGGCAGCATAACTTACACGAAATGTGTCCAACGTCACACGAGAGTTGGAGGAATGGTCGAACTTATAGAAGCGCATCACTTCTGCAACTTTGGAGAAGTCAGGTAAGGGACCGAATTCAAGCAGATTCTTGGGACGTGGGTTTGAGTTGATTTCAACTTCGGTAAAATCAGAGGGGATAGAAGCGACCGCACGCATTTCACAGAGTTCGGATGGCATATAGATGTTATAGATGTTGTTAAGTGAAATATTGGCGGCAATAGAATTTGCCGGAGCCGCACCGGAAGAGATTAATTTGATTTTTTTGTTAGAGATCAAAAAAGTCTCCAAGTTATTCAAATCATGGCATAAATTTCGACCAACTTCGGTTATTTTGCAAAGCACTTTTTCTGGACTGGACAAATGCACTATATTCACTCCTGGTGTGGGCATAAGCTCTGGCCCTGGGGATTAGATGCCCCCACTTTCGAGGGAGATGGTACGACCTTGTGGCCACGATTTGTAGATTTGGAGATGATAAGCAGTCAAGTTATACAATGGGATGAAGTTGGAATGTGTAATGATGTTTTTTGAGTGAGATGAGTTCCGCAGTGGGATGTAACGTAGTTTCTATTCCCAAAATTCGATGTTTCACTTTTTCAGATATTTCAGTTGCTGTCTTTTTTATATAATGCACTTTTGTATCAGCTGCGTTGTACAAACAGTTATTTGTTATGTTTTTGCAAATAAGGATTCTTTTTTTCGAGCCGAGAAAAAAAGTTAATTCTTCTTAAAATTGGATTTTTTTTTTTTATTATTAACTTTTTCACAGAGAACAAATTCTATCACAAGTGTTGACAGCAATATTTTTTTTATTATTCGTCAAATTTTATATTTAGTTCTTTGCATTCTCCATGATAGAATTAAAGTTCTAGTCTATCCTCTACCGGGTGACTAGCACATAAAACTTAATATAAAAGTTTCTATTTATAAATTCGCAAATTCATTAACCTATTTATTATTTATTTAATCGATAATTAATCATTAAATAAATAATTACAAATTGCATTATTAATTGCGATTAATTAAGATTAAACGGATTGCTAGTAAGACTATAAACTTTCTTTCGGTACCAATTAAAATACCAGATTGGATAACTCGAACTCAGTGTCGAAAAAATTTGACATAATTACATAAATAATCATTCATTATACTAAGGATTATAAAATTTCCTGATTGCTGCTTTGAATCTATATACACGAACAACAGCCTTGATATCAAACGGTAACGGGTTCCACCCTCAATAAATCAAATAATTATGGCCTTAAATAACTAAACTCATCGTGCTTCTGGATCGGACAAACCGGATTTTCTCAAATAAATATTTTGGCATATAAGTATATATGAACTTATGAACGAAGATGGCTTTTCGCATATTAAGAAATATCACAAATAGGTTGACCCGCTCTGATCCCTGCTAAAATAACGACTTCATCTGCTTGGTGATTTTATGCACCCTATTTCTCTGCTTGCGAAAAACCTCCCAATTAACGGCATTAGGGCATCCCTTCCAGATTCTATATGCGCCATTCCGAAGCTTGATCGAACATTTGACTTCATTAGTAAACCTTATGGCTTTGGACGAATTAACAACACAGACCTTAATTGGAACTTGATCATTATATAACATATAATAATTATAGAATTTATAAAGGACAATTTATCATTAACACCCGCTAAATCACGGACACTGTTCCACGAAACATTAAAGACAGCATTAAATAATCGTCCTACATTAACTAGTTTCATATCTCTGCAACTGAAAGTCGAAAGTTGTTTCTTGAAATGAAGTTGTGTATTGAGGGCTAAGAACACAAGCTCGTGATCAGATATTCTGCCTAGCGGAAATTGATCATAGCGAACAAGAGAACACGTGTCAGAGACACACAAGAGATCCAAGAGAGCCGGCTTACAACTCGGGGAATAACGGGTAGGCCATGAATTTGTTTATCTTAGCCCAACAGAGGTTATCAAGTCGCACAACTGATTGCATTCCATTATCAGCAAGTCAAAATTAAAAAAAGTGTTGTTACCAATTGAAATTGGTAGCCAAATACTCAACAGCACTGTCACCTCTCGACGTAGATACAATTCTGTGACTTAAATCCGGATCAATGTAAAAAGCGATGCCGCCGCGTCTCGAATCGCAAGCTCTGCCATGACGGACAATATTGTATCCCCGGATTTGACAGAATCCCTTCCCAACTCGCGATCTGAATCACGCCTCAATTATGTAGATCACGTCAATTAATGATTTGGATAAAAAGAAATTAAAATAGTCCACCTTACATTTGTTAAAGCTCTACGCATACATCTATATAAACACCGCAATTATATGGATTAAGACCACCCATTAATATCCAACCTTTTTCTTGACTAATCTCAACTTATTAATATACGCTGAACAGGATTTACTAAACGTCGAATGACGTAACTGTAAACCTAATCCAAACTTCTCATTGGACGTGATGCATTTAAAAATGGGTTGTAAGGAAGCGTCTTGCTTCCTTACAAATAACAAGTGTGTCCGCATAATTGTCTGCCCATAGTACGAAATATCCCTCACCCGTAACCCATTAAATTCTAAAAGCAGTTGGTTAGTCCCTCCGATCATGCGCTAAATTACATATGAAAGTATAGATACCTCTCATCTCCTGAGCCTAAGAGTGGAATAAAGTTGTGTAAAATATATTTTCTTTGATATTCGTATTTTCCTCTACACTAAAGTGATACCGTTGCTATCTTGTACAAAGCTATGGTAATCTAGGTTTATTTATAAAAATACAATAATAAAAAAAGGAAAAAAATCTATTGTATTGGAACTATGTAACATATTTTGTACGTATATTCCTTTTATTATTTTCCATGTCTCGAAACATATGTTGGTTTATAACAATACATTTGCGCTTGTTGAAATATATGCTTATCAATCTCTTCCTAGAGAAACATGTTAAAATTCTCTTTTTAAACATGTTGCAAACCTTTGAGCAAGATGCCTACCATTAAGTGGACATCATATACACTTATATATTTGTCTTGCTTCTATATGTATAATCATTTAGATCAACGCTTACATTTTTTCTTATCGAACTATTATTTAAGGATTAACGGTCACAAATCTTGGACAAAATATCTCTTTGTGTTTGACTTTACCGACAGGGGTATTTTCTTTTTGACTTACGGATAGGGGATGGCAAGCTCAGCTTAGTCGTCATCCCTGAATAATAGATAGGATTACTAGACTTTACGGATAGGGGGTGGCAGGCCCAACTTAGTCGCCATCCCCGATCGACAGAACTTTACTTGACTTACGAATAGGAGATGGAAGGCTCAGCTTGGTCGTCATTCCCGAATAACGGATGAAACTACTCTCTTCAGGTCGTTTCAAACGGTTAGGGACAATAAAAGCAAATGAATGCAGGTAGGAACGGACCAGTGCGCTTATTGGCCCAAGAGTGGCTGGTGCAACATTTCCTGCATGTTCTTGTAGAATTTCTTGCAGAACTGGGTACGGACTCGGTACGGAAACGCGGAAAATAATATCGAAGGAAAGAACTTAACAGTCGGCTTGTGAATCACCACGCTGGTCTTCTTATCCTGTCTACACAAATCTCTAATCGCATAGGGTATACCCTAATTGTAAATACTATAAATATTCAAATTCCTCGTAAACAATAAAAGTATAATTTTAACGAAAATACGAAGATTCAAGAATTGTTGTAATAAATTTTCTTAGAAAGGGACGTCCTGGGTAGCCCCGAGGATACCCCGAATAATGAAACTCGTTACAAGGTTTTTATAACATTCTCTTACCCTATGCTTTCTATGACATTTGAAACATATAATACAATTTTTACATTCCTTAGCGTAGTGGTTAAACCCGCAACATTTAAAACATATTATCACCTCAGCTCCATTATACACTCTGCACCTCTCCCAACCAGCACATAATCTGCCACCCGCAATTATCACAGGGAATGATGTCTCTTCCGTTTCTACGACCACACTACAATGAATCCTGCCATCTTTTCTTACCTCGTAAGATCTGACAATCCTTAGTACAATTTCCTCCACCATGGGATTCTGGCTGCGAACTTTTCCAATCAACTCGTCGTTATCATACTTGAAGCTCATGTCAATTATCTTAAATCTGGGGTTTAACTTGGTATGTGTATGTACAAAGTAATCATTAGACGTGAAACTCTCGATTGTTGCTTTAGTGTCGGTACGCTCATCCTCCCCTCCGCAGTCGATAACAGCAACATCATTATCACTGACGTTAGCAATTTTGATGGCCATCTTCTTGAATCAGTATTCTTAATTCAATCGGCCTAGGTCTCCTCCCTGTTCTGCCTACCCTTGGGCTTGATAATCACCGGTCCAGCAGATGTGGTAACCCGAATCTTTATAGCATCACTTAAGTCCACAGCCGCTTCCTACAACTTTAAGCAACTTTCAATGCATTTTTTTCTGGCCAGCCAAGTACACATCTTCTCTGTTATCAATCTTTTCTGATTGCTTCAACTGGTTAACGTCCATTGAACTTACGCTTCCACACATCTTAACTACATGTGCAAGTTGTTCATAGCCGTCTATTTTTACAGCTGCCATAGCCAGCTTATCAAACTTAATTCCATATTGTTCAACGCGCTCCTGCGCCTTACTATACAAGCAATCTTGCTTATACAAAGATTTGACACCAATTTAATAATAAAATTTACAAAATATCACGAAAACCTGTAGCATGCAAAAAAACACAATCCCATAGGGTTGCCATAAATTTTAAATTTATCGCTAAAATAACGATAATTTTGTAACGACTCTACGAATGTCATATCTATCAATGTATAATGCTCTGAAATACATCTGCACTCACACTTTACGCACACTATATAGTATTCGAAGGCGTAACATGGCCAAACGCATTATAAAATTATATATTACGAAGTGTAACAGCATACATATTTCTGGCTAACATTTTTCGGATTAATGAATTATTTCACAATTTTATTGTTCCGATATTATAAATACTGAAATTTACACTAATTTGTTAAGCAAAACTGGAAATCTGGAAATGTGCTTTCAGTAATTAATTAATTATTAGGCGAAATTTTTATTTTATTTAAGGATGCTTATGTATTTTATTGTTTTACACGAGTTGTGTGAGAGAATCGCACTTAATCTGCATAGTTGGTTTACAAAAATCGACTAATCATCAGCAAAGGCACCGAATCTTCATTATATATACATATACTGTGTATACAAAGTCTATATAATGTTCAAAAACAAGTACACGTATTTATATATATATATATATATATATGTAACAATTATAAATTAAATTTTAAACACTCTCTCTTTCAAAATGCGTTGAGAAAAACAAAACTACTTACATTACATTTACATTACGTATTCTCTAATTGGTTCACATTTTATATTATTAGTGTCTTAACACAAATTAATGCAAAGAGCTGATTTGTAGTAGTTTTTTTACGATATTCGCATGGTGCTTTTTGACACTTTTGATTATTATCAGTAACAGCTGACTGTATAATTAAAAACATAAATTGCGTTTACGTGGATTTATTAAAATTTCCTTAGTTTTTTTTAAAAGGAATATTTGAAATTTCATCGGAGCAAAATAAATATCTCCAGTATGATCGAAATAACAGATTTACAAAGTAAGCAAGTAATATTTATTCGAAGGTTTAAACGTTTTAATAGCAGGTCTTTTGAATTCTTCTTTTTGTAACTATATGCCGTTTTAGAAATTGGAATAGGTCTGGCCGGTTTTGGCGTTTCATTTCTATTTTTGGGTGTTCTATTTCTTTTTGACAAGGGACTTTTAGCAATAGGAAATGTAAGTATTTATTTCAAGCAATTAATAATTAATTGTTTGCTTAAGATTCTCTTATATTTATAGATTTTATTCTTATCTGGTTTGGGTTGTGTGACTGGTTTGGAGCGTACCTTTCGTTTTTTCTTCCAACGTCATAAATTTAAAGGCACTAGTGCGTTTTTTGGTGGCATTTTTGTAGTATTAATGGGCTACCCTTTAATTGGTATGATAATTGAATCCTATGGATTTTTCGCTTTATTTAGGTAAGTTAATGTTTCATACAATCATTATGTATACATGTGTACATATATATAATATCCTAGCGGGTTTTTTCCTGTGGCTATTGGCTTTCTCAGTCGAGTTCCAATTTTGGGTTCATTGATTAGCCGACCATTCATGCAAAGAGTAAGTAAAAAAAAAAATTTACCTTTTTGGTTTTTGAAACCGAGTAAAAAGTTTATTCACTTGCAGTTCAAATCTGTATTGCCACAAATTAAGAAAAATATTAAAAGGTTTCTATGTTATTTCGTCATTTGTGGTCATATGAGTGAATCGAATGAGATCATTTGTATTGAAAAATTTTATAAAATTAAAAGATAGTGATGCGGCAGATGGATTTTAATCCGATTTGTGGGAATTGTTCAAGTATGTCTACGCCCCTCTGTCTCAACTTCCGTGACTTCTAAGATTTCCTGTATGATACAAATAACGAAACGCCAAAAGTAGAAACGAACAAAACTCCATTATATCCATTACATCCTGACCAGCATAATTAATTACAAGTTCTTTGGTCGCACAACTTCGAAATATTTGTCTCAGTGCCTTGCTTTTGTAAAAAGATTGCTGTTTGCTTGCTGTTTGTAAAAAAATTAGGCATTCAAGATTCAAGATTAGGATCATCAAACAAAAATAAAAGATAAAATTCCGATTTAATTGTTCACATTTTCAAGTACGTTACGTACCTTTCCTAAAGTAGCTAATATGATTCTTTGCTTCGTTTCTCTTGTTATATCATATGCTTAGTAAAATTATTTATGCACGGATTAAAAAAACGGACAACCGATTGTATTTTATGGTGAGTTTGGAAAAGTATTTCAGCAATGATACTTGAAATTACATCACCAACTGATAGATTTCGTTCCGCACGTAAGGTTAGTGAAATAGTTGCGCGGCAAGTTCGGTCAGGAGAGGAGTTGTGCTTATAAACATATTCAAAAATAAAAATTGTAGTGTTAATTAGCCGTTATTAAATCGGTTTGTTTAAAATAAAGTAGTAGCGAAGCATTTTCGCGGAACTGATACTTTCC
The DNA here is from genome assembly GCA_000688715.1 of Glossina pallidipes. Lineage (NCBI taxonomy): Eukaryota > Metazoa > Arthropoda > Insecta > Diptera > Glossinidae > Glossina > Glossina pallidipes. Next base: position 254,025 of record JMRQ01006283.1, on the reverse strand, counting down.
AATAAATCTCGTGATTTTTTCTTCTTGTGTCTGATGAAATCACTAAGTATGATTGGATTTTAGTTTTCATGAAAATACATTCGAATTTCAAAAATCTTGCTTAACAGTTAATTCACTATGGTAAACTACTTTAATTAGTAGCAAATTGATTTCTAATAATAATTTCAAAAAACTTTTGCAACCTGCAGACAAGTTAAATTTTTATTGTCCGTTTCAACAATTTTTTTATTTTTCTTTTATTCATTACGAAAAATCACATTGACATGAAAGCTTCTTCAAACTTTAATGATTCTTTACCCACTCTTCACGTTCTTCACGTTCTCGAACAACTTCATTCAAATATGGTTCCAAATATTTTTCATCCTCTTCGTATTTTGTCCATTGTTCTTTGGGTAAAATTGTTTTCGTCATGGAGAGGTGTAATGCCCGCATAATACGGTAGTTGCGCTCATCGTATTTTTTCCGTGGTAGACGGCGTACAGCTTCCTTTACATCTTCAGTTTCAAATAAACAGTCATCACGGTGTAAGCCTTTTTCCCAAAAACATATAAAATGAAGTTGACAGGGATACTCAAAGTATTTTTTCAGTCTTACTGAGAAAAGTGTTATTAAAACTTACCGTATTGATTGAATCCAGATAAATTGTAGGCCCATTTTCCCATATTGGCTGCAAGGGTGAAAAATTACCTTTAATCGCTTACGTAATCATCGTTTTTTTATTTTGTATTTTTTTTTGTTTATTTCACAATTAAGCTTTGTAGTAGAGTATTTTAAAGAGAACTTACAAAAAACCAAAGGTCCTTTACGAGCAACGTAGCCGGACATGATCTTCCTGTTTTAATTTAATTGAGTGAAAATTTCCTATCTACTCTCAAGTAGTTTTGGGAAGTGATTTTCTTATCTGTGAAATAATGCACATCACATTATTATTATAACAGATGTAACGCAAACATGGTTGCTTTCTTTCTTCTCTTTGCTTGAAACAGGGATGGTAAACTAGATAAACTTCATTAAGAGGTTTTCATTTAGTCAAGAATATTGTATTCGTTTGAATTGCTTTCCCCATGTTTATTCCCAGAACCTGGAAAAAAAACCGAGATCGAATTTTGTTTATAGCCTTACAAATTTCCAAAATTTGAACAGAACGGCTTATTGAGGGGAACATATAACTCTAGTCATTGTACTATTCAAAGTTGGAAGAATTTTTACAACCTTACAGCAAAGAAATTTATTCAAATTTTACCTAATAAACCTTTAACTGGAATGTTTGTGTAGTAATACTCGTATCACATTCTTTTGACATCAATACTATAGAAGCAACACGACTTTTGGCTAAAAGTAGATGAAAAATTTTTTTTCAAGTCTTATCGGTGTTAGTGCAAAATAAACGAGAATTTAAGAAGGGGGAAAAAAAAAGTTTGAAAAAGAAAAAAAATTTTTGAAATTTTTTATATATAGATATATTTCTTAAAGTTTTGTAAAGCCAAAGAGGACAGGTGTTTGAACTGTGGGAAGTCTCCCAAGTGCGAAAACTGTGAAATGATGAAGTGCTTCCCCTGTGGGTCAGGCGAGCACAACGTTCTAAACAAGTGTTGCGCCAACAAAGACAAGATTCTTGTAAATGCCATCAATGCCAGCAGTTTCAATGTCCTAAGTAATGCTAATACTACTTTCCACTGTAAACGGAGTGGTCGCACGACGAGCAGAGTCTTGGATCTAACTTTTTCTAACTCAATTATTTTATCATTCAATTGAAACACGACTAACGTCTGCATTGGCAAAAATGGGCACTTTCCCATTTTATTTCACAGTCACAACAATTCCGTTAAAAAAATAGGAAATTTCTTTCCACGCAACTTCCTCATGGACCCTCTGTCGAAACTTGATTTTCCTTCCGACTTATCATTACTGCCTTCTGTTAAGATATAAGTACAACTAATAATTATCATTGTCTTATAACTGTTGTACTTTATTCTGCCGAGGACCTTTCAAAAATTTCGTGTCACTTAAGGTCATAACTAAAGATACGTTTTTTTTTGGATACTTTATGCACTACTTATTGCGTTTTGAAACCATTTTTTAAAAATAAATTTTTTTCTTTTCATCTGTTGCAGCTTATTCAAAAACTTGGCGGTGATGCAAATCGAACGACGGTATAGTTTTAGAAATACAAATTTATTCTGCTTGTTAATAAAATTCTCATCCAAGGATTTACATAATGTAAATTTGGTCAATTTTATGTGAAAATTTAATAAGTACACAAAATCTTAAAATACTTATTAATGTTTTTCATGCCACTTTTTTTTACCTTTAAATCAATCTCTACATGCTAATTTATATATATATGTAGTAAGTTAACTTTTATCTATTTGATTAACGGTTGGTATTATTTTTCTCCTCCCAACTTTTTGTAAAAAAATAGAAAAAATAATTAATAATAATAATTTTGGTTTACAGGACATTTGTTTTAAAATGTAATTTCTGAAGCTATATGTAAAATAGAGTTATTAAAGAGAGGTTTATTGAAAAAACAAAAAAAATATAATAAGAAATTTAAGTTATAAATTTGCTTAATTATTGATTTAAAATTTTCCCACTAATATTCGTTGACATATACTTTTAATCGTGTTTTTTTCTTTTGCCTCCAATTCCTTTAGAATTCCACTTTCACATGAAAACACTCTACCCAATGATGATGAATGTATGTGCAAAATAAAAACAGTTATATTTAACATTGGCACTTGAATTTGTGGTTGACGTACGAGAGGCATTATATGTTGTAAATATTCCAATTCTAAAGCTTCTATAAATAAAGAAAAACTCTTGTTTTTTTAAATATGACGCGAGTCTTTCTCCTATTTTCAAAAATTTACCGATATTGTAGAAATTTCCTGAACACCATCGTATTAACATTTCAAAGGGAAATTCCAGCAAACGCCGCCTCAATGTTTTCAATATTAAATTAAATAAGAAAATGCAAAGACGTAACTATTAAAGAATTAGTAAAAATTAAATTCACTCTCATTAGTTATATAGTTAAATGCATATTTAATTACCGTAGTAAATACAATGTAGTAGGTAAGTATAGTAGGAAATAAAAATAGTAGCGAAGCAAAAAATATAGTGGTTAGATATAGTTGGCGATTCTTGTAGTTGTGAGATTCCACCCGATCTAAAAAAAGAAGCATAAAATTAAATTTCACATTCTTACGCTAAGAATGGCAAGAGAGTAACAGAGGCAACTTACTTTTTAAAAGATTTTTACGTTTTCCCAAAACTACTTTCCAAAGAACTTGTAAACCTTTAATCTCTACTTTATACAATCTGAAATTGGTTGAAGCAAATAAAAGGTTTATATCTTAAAAAGCGAACTTTACACATCCATAACCGCAAGTAAATCTACAATGCATACATATCGTTTAGTGAAAGCTATGTTAAAAATGGTTTATGAAATTTAAATAAGAAATATGGGTTAAGCCAGAGCTTGCCATCTCAATTTTGTCATATTTAACGAATCCCACAACATCGATGGGGCGGGCTGGCGTATAAAGTTAAGTAAATTCCGAATCTCTCAATACTCAAAAACGGAATAAGTGCATTAGAAACAAAGTCATAATATTTTCAAAAACTTGGAGCACACAGAAAATGTTAAAATTAATTTCTTTCGGACTTTAAACGTGATCTAGGAAACCGAAAGTTCGCTACTTGCAATAACTTAGTAGATGCTTTAATGCTTCTTTTATCCCAACTCTACCAATATGTGTTGTTCCTCTTCAATAATATATTTCTAAAAAAACAATTAATAACTTCATCAAAATTATCTGAAAAGTAATATTGAAAATTAAAGACAAACTGTTTGAGGAGCAGTTTTCGTTTAGAGACATACAAACGAAACTAATCAGTGCTATACGAACGGGGTTAAGCTAACTCAGAACCTTATGCGCAATACGGAATACAGCGTAAACGAAGATGTCAGATTTCAATAATTTGAAATTCTTATTAAATTTTCAAGCAAATTTTGATAAGAACACGATTGTAGAGATCGAAAACTCAGTGAAACCTCAGATTTCCTACGCAAAAGATTTATATTTTGTTGTTCTTTTTAAAAGAGTGAATACGCTGTGTTTAATAGAGAATTTAGTCTTAAAAATAATTGCAGGAACGGCCATGTAAAAAGTTTTCACTAAGAAAGACTCTACTATTGAGCGTCCGGAAAGATAAGATCTAGTAACTCAAAACCCTATCGCCAAATTTAAATGAATGCGGTATTAAACACCACGAAAGCATTTTAATAATATAATGCGCAGACGATTGTCATCATATAATTTGCTATAGTCCGCCCCTATCGCATTTTGGTATGGATTTAGTTTTTTTTTTTTTAAGAAAAGCACTGCTTTCATGCTTAATCAAGATGTTATGGATGTAACGGGAAAACTCTCTGGTTATGGGTAAATAAAAATTCAACTACTATCAACTGAAGCCAAATAAAGGTTATACTAACACAGCTGAATAAATACTAAAGCAATGAGCATGTAAACCCATTATGGTTATCAAATCGGTTAATGAAGCCAACTGATAAGATAATCCCATAGCACCTAATAGAGCTATCGGTACAAATAGTTTTCTCACAAAAGGCTCGATAAGATCTAAAAAAATAAAAAATGTGTTTTATATTTATAATCTGTTAAGAAAATTACTTACCTAAAAACGTAGCCCAGAGATGAACGTGATAACCAAAGCAGTCTAGAAGGAAGCCATTAAGTTGTACATTTAATTTTAAACCTATCGGAGCACCTCTTAACGAGTTCAACAGGGTCCTTAATTTAATCACAATGAACTACAAATTTAATAAAGTTTCGTGATTACGACTATTACCTATTGCATATTATTTTCACTTTAGAACTTACATGTGAAGCCTCAATAAGATAATCGCCTGGATGGGAAAAGTAAAACAGTAATAGCAGCATAACGCAAATGCCCAGAAATTTATCAATAACTATGTTGTAGTGTCGTTTACTAGATGCGAGCGTAATTAATTTTTATAAATAGATGAAATCAATGTTTTTCTCAATTTTTTTAATTTATACGAACCCCGAATGTTTAAATTTTAACCACTCCTGATAGTGTTCGTACAAAACCATTCGCTGAAATATAAATTTTAACGGTTGGATTGTCACACATAATGTAAACAACATGTTTAAAAAATTAAAAGGTAATCTGCATAGTCGATATATTAGCTGCGTTATATGGAATTTATGTTTATTATTTGAGGAAATTTGAATAAAGTTGTTCCTTTGCTTTACTAGCTGATAAAGTAACTGCATATCATCATTAGGGCACAATTTATTATCTCCTGTACATGTTTTACTTGCTGCATAATGGACCAGATTTTCCAGGTCTTGCAATTTTAATATTTGGTCCTCGTCATATATGAAAACATTAATACTGGTTTCTTGATTCAGTTTAATACTCAACTTATGCAAATAAATATTTGGCGTTACATTATCGTAAGCAAAGCACAAAGCTACATCGCGTCGCTCTGTTTTTGCTATATCCGAAGCATGTACTATAAGTCCAAGGTGCCTTAACGTAGAAGCAAATCCAATTTCTTTTCGATTTGCGATTAATTGAGAATTTGCCTTAATTTCCCGGCAAGCAATTGCAGTTACCACATAATACGAGATGGCATTACAATCGTTAATTTTGATTTCCCCATAAATATTAAAAGTTTCCTTAATTGTATATAGTTTTCTAGGTAAAAAAATTTTTAAACTCATTCTTGTTTAGTGCAGAAACTTTAAAGCCGCGAAGACAGCTGATACGAAAACGGAGTTGTTATTCTGTACATTATTAAATCTGTATTAATACATCGACTAAAATGCAAAACACTTGAATGGAAGATGTGATAATATGAAGGATGATGAAAATGTTCTACATTCACTTTTAACACAAAATACTAAAACTAAATTTTAAGTTCATCTGAAGAATAAAAATGTTACTGTATAGTAAAGTATACAAAAATGCCTCCGACTGTACGAGAAACCGACCGTTACAGAAAACATATTGTGATTGTGTTACATACGTGCAGAAAGAGAATATGGCTATGATAACAAAGTCATAATAAAAGCGTTTTCGCCGAAATCTCTATAGATTTCGTCACATTAGTGTAAGATGTAGATAGATTATCAATAAGTCAGAGTAGTTATCTAGATTACCACTGAACCTTACAGTGTTGCCAAGTTTTTATGTTTGATGTACGAACAGCTCCACCTGCCGAGTGATTTAAACGCTTCAAAATAGCATTGAACCCAAGTATATTTTATTTGATTTCAAAAATTAGAATAAGGGGAAATAAAACAAAAAAGTTCGTTGAACACTTTAAAATTTGGTAGCAATTTTTTACTACTAAATCTACGAAAAGTTTTGTAATTTTCGTGGAAACCTTTAATTCAAACTGAAAGTCAAACAAACTTAAACTAAAGACTAAAACGCATCTAATTTACGCAGTAAATAAACTGTAACGGTGTTATCTGGGGCAGGGTAGAGCTCAGTCACTCCAGAGTCCGTTCAAAGACAATTATAATTGATTGGACCTTTGGGTGGTTCGTGCTATGCTTTATTTATATTATTTTATTATTTTTGTTTTTGTGGAGGGTTACAAGAGCGGTAGGAGGGAAAAAAACCAGCCTGGTGGCCCGACTTTTCTTGTAGCTTACGTTTATTTTTTTTCCACGCGCTGGTTCTGTTTTTTAATTCCGATTTCGCGGGTTACTATAAAGAGAGAAGAATACTTCACGTGAGTCATAGCAGCCGCAGGTCCCCGTCAAAACAAAGAGGGTGTTCGCTAGTCCTTCAGGGATGGCGATTAAGCTAAACCAGCTCATCCCCTATCCGTAGAGTCAGTAGTCCTTTTAGTCCTTCAGGGATGGCGATTAAGCTAAACCAGCACATCCCCTATCCGTAAAGTCAAACAAAAAAAACCCTAGTAGTCAAAGTCAGCTTGTAGTATAGTCGGTGCTTTTCTTACCTCGACGGCGGCTATGACACAATAAAAAACTGAGCGTATTGCGACTCGCTCTTTTATAGTGGTGGCCACCAAACTATCCCGTTATTGCAATGTTATTCTTATATGGCTATTCTTATACGTGTTGGTTTGGGTTCGATCACATTTGTCTGGTCGAATCTGTTTGTTTGCCTTTATACCTACATGTTATGCTTAGGCATGCTACTTATCTATCTGCTTGCTTTGCTTATTGCTATGCGTGTTTACATTCTACTTATTCTATATTAACCGTTAGGTATATTTCTTGCACTGTGTATACTTAACTAGCTTTGCCTATTTACAGTTATGGGATTTGGTGATTACAATAATATAGTGACCCTTGGCGAATAGTTAGGTAGCAGACGTATTTTCTGTTTAATTATTATTATTTCATCTTTTTTTGTTTATATTATACAATCTAATGTGCCTAATATAGTTCAATGGTATTCTCTTAAATGTTGATTGTATATATGTGTGTGTATGGATGTATGTGTGTATATATGTAGGTTTGTATGCATGTATGTGGGTGTGTATGTATGTTTATATGTATGTATGTGTGTATATGAAGACAAAATAATATTAACACTAGTCCGCGAGGAGGATGGTGGGGGTAAAACCTCTGTAACGGACGACTCGACCGGATTTCATTTGTATTGGCGGTGGACTCGTTTTATTTCTTTTTTTTTTTTTTATTAGTAAGGGAGCAAAACGCTTCCTTACAAACATAAAGTATTTCATTAGAATAACAAAACTGATTAAGCTGGCTTAATATTCACAAAACGTACTACTTCCTTAATTTCAAAATAAAAATAAAGAAAATGATTCCAAAGAAAATCTTGTTTTTCTAAATAAAATAAAAGTGAAATTCTGTGAGTAAACGATTGTAAAAATTTTTTTTTTTAATTCAGCAGGGCTTTCAGTATTTTATTCTAATTTTATTTTCGTGGGTTCTTATATTCTCTCTTTTATAATAACATAATAACAAAACATTGGCGGCAGTATCCAAATTAGTGACAGCCATTAACAACTGGATATAAGAACGCAACGAAGACTTGACTAATAGAAACTATACATGAATAAACGCACGGAAAAAAAGACACATATTTCGAAATCTATAATAAGTTATGGAACATCAAATGTAAAATTATAGAAAACACGGCAGTTTACAGACTCAACACCTCGTACTATACTGGTACTATAGTACCAGCACATCCACGTGTACTTCTATTCAACATTTTTTAATATGGTACACGTGTGTTTGCAGTGTACAGATTTTCAGTACATACGTCATAAAAAGTCAGTAATAGTGCTCATTTCACTTTTTCGCTCTCCTGCTTTCATAGTGTTTGTTTACATCGGGGCTTATCTCATTTTGTGAAAGTTCTATAAGCTGTTGTCCAAGACTTTCTATTGAGAAAAATCCCGAGCAGACACAATAGCCTTTAGCTTATGCCAATGTTCCAAGTGTGGATAGAAATTTTAAAAGAACTTAATTTTATCAATTACGGGAACTTTCAATTTCGAACCTTTAAGATGTCTTATTATTATTCTTAATTGCAGTCAAGTTTTTGAAGTTGAGTATAGTTACTTATTGTTTTCATATTTATTGAGCCAGAACGATGGCAACCCTGCACGAAATCAGACGCTTCTTTTTTCCGTGCAGAAAATTTTGTGAAAATTTCTAAAATTAATTAAAGAAACTCATCTGCAATTTTTTTAATTGCTTAGGTGTTCTTGTGTATTTGGCTCGTGTCTTTTCCGTGTTTTCTTTTTTTTGCTAAAACTGAGTATCGCTGATACCGTATGTGTAGTAATAAAAAAAAAAAGAAAAATAAAAAAAAAATAAAAATAAAAAAAAAATAAAAAATTGAAAACATTTGACATTATCCTCAGCAGTTGCCAACCTTTTCAAGTGAGTGGTTATTTCACAAATAACTAAATAATAGACTAGACGGTAATTTATGCCCCGTGTTTAAAGCATATGCCGGAAGAAGAAATTGTTCGCGAAATGGGCAGTCAAGGAGTGACCGATGTCTATAAATTCACCAAACTAAATGATGACGGAAAACCGCTCTCCTACAGGAAGAATTATTTTGACTTTTGGCCGCTACCGGTTACTGCGAATAGATGATGTGGCGTGGTATAAGTGTAAAGTGGAACTCTACATGCCCGAACACCCGCCAAAAATAATGTTGAAAAAATCAAAGCAACAGCAAATAATGAAAAAATTAAAATAATAACGCGTATCCTAAAATCTAATAAAGTAAATTCCCCAGAACCATCAGCTCTCAAATCTAGTCAACAAATTACAAGTAATGATTCTAATCTTCCATCCTTTAATCAACCGTCAAACTCAAATTATTCACGTGTGCCCACTCGTTGCACTTCAAATGTACGCAACCACCTAAATGCTGATTATTCTGCTGGTAAGAACAAAATATTCCCGCAAAATTGCGACTTTCCCGACGGAGACGATGACATGCAAACTTAACCCACCTACCACCCCCTTTCCATGTCACTACAATCAAATAAAGTTTTTAAAATTGTACAATGGAACATTAAAGGACTTATTAATAATTTTGATGAACTCCGTTCACTAATAAATGATTTTAATACAACTTTTATAGTCCTTCAAGAGACCCATTGTAGAAGCTCTTTTAATCCTATTCCAAAGAAATCATATACTGGATACTTCACGAATGCTGATCAATATTCATATTCCAAACAAGGAATTGGTGTTTTTATAAAATCAAACATACCTCACAAACGCATAAATTTTAGCTCAAACATACAAGCCGTAGCGATACAAATAATCTTAAACATAAAATTTACAGTGCTTTCGCTCTTTTCGTTTCGCATCGGATTATCGCCCAATTTCTCTTTTATCTTGTCTCTCAAAAGTGTTAGAGAAGATTATGGCATCTAGATTATCATGGCTCCTTGAGTCCAAGAACCCGATTACAAAGCAACAAGTTGGTTTCAAGCGGGGTAGAAGGTGCATTGACGCACTTTTACATATTGATTATTTTACGAGCAAAGCAATTTCCGAACGCAATCATGCAACAATTCTCTCAATTGATTTCGAAAAGCATTTGACAGAGTTGGTCTTCATGTTATTTTAAGACTCTTGAAATCATGGAATGTTGGACCCAAATTCTTCAACTACATCAAATTATTCATGTCGCATCGGCGGTTTAAAGTTAGAATTAACAATCATCTCTCTGATTCGTTTCCGCTAATGAATGGCATTCCGCAAGGATCTCCCCTGTCTGTCGCGCTGGTCCAGATCGCTTTCAACGAAATTAACAAAATTCTTTGCCGTGTACCGAGCATCGAACACTGTCCCTACGGGGACGATGTATACATTTTTACAAAAGAAAAAGATAACACAAAGGCAATCAATATCCTCGAATCTATTGAACGAGAGATCTCTACATGGGCAAACTCGTCAGGCGCTAAAATTTCTATACAAAAATCGAAAGAAATGCACATTTGTCGAAAACAGATATGTGATGCGGGAAATTTACTGATGCGTATTAACGACTTATCAGTGCTAAACGTGCAGTCGCTCCATATTTTCGGGCTCACGTTTTCCAACAATTATCGTTGGAAAACACATTGTCTTCGGTTAAAAAATTCTATTTTAACAAAGGTGAATTTCATACAGTACGTTGCTTGGAAAAGCCACGCGCACATTAACACTATTGCCTGTCTTACCAAAATGCTTGTTTTAAGCAAGATTGACTACGCTTTGGTAAGTTTTGGCAATAGCTGCAAATCTAATATCAACATCCTCAAATCGGTCTATCACCAAGCCTTCAGAGCAAGTTGCTATGCTTTTCGCACGACGCCCATAAATGATAATATAATTAAAACTGGTCTCCCAACTTTAGAAAGTAGACTTTCTGAGTTAAAAACTAAGCTTCCCAAGCTTCTTAATTCAAACAAATCTATTCTCGGTGTAGATGTGAGAAAGATTATTATTGCCAAGAAAATTCGAAAGCCACCATCTGCAATTGACTATTGTTTGTACGTCGCAAAGGAATTGGACATTCCCTTAAAAATTTTCCGCCGTTTTGGTCTTAAACCTCCATGGATTTTAAAAGGCTACTCTTTTGACATTTCGCTGTCTACGCACAAGAAAGAACACACTCCAAATTACGTCTTCAGGAATCTAATAGCTGAAAAAACCCAAGTACCGAAGAGTAACGATTGGAATCTTTTATACACAGACGGCTCAAAATCTTGTGGGCTGCCACATGCTTGTGCCGTCGTAGATGCTTCAGGACAGGTTCTTCTCAATCACATATTTCACGAAAGTACTTCAACTTTCACAGCCGAAGCCATAGCTATCCTTCACGCTGCGAACTTTGCCCATAAAAACAAACTGAAAACCGTCATTGTTACTGACAGTTTGTCTGTATTACAAGCTATTCGGAATCCTTCGACTTCGAGATGGAGCACCATCAACAAATTAAGGAATATAATTACAACACCCGCCGGAAAAATTAAAATGTTCCTAGTCATATCGGTTTATTGGGAAATGAACAGGCTGATCGAGCGGCAAAGTATGCTGCTTCTGCACCTCTAATTATGGATGATGGCATGGAAAAGTTGGATCTTCAAAGATACATTGGAGGAAAAGTTAAAGAGAAAATTACAGAAGCAAATCTACAATACCATCATCAACACTACTCTTCTATTAACCCTCATTTAATTCCACCTTTATATCCAACAAATGGCGAGAAAATCAACATCCATACATTTTCGAGAATTCGCCTTGGGCATACAATTGCAATTCACTGATGGCTCTTGAAGAAGTCTTGCTCCCCAATCTGCAGTTGTGGACAAATTCTTACTATAAAGCACATTCTCAGCGACTGACTTAACTTTTCCTTGGCTAGAAGTATTGCATTTAAAACGATTAATCCTTTGGACTTTCTAAAATCAGCTTCGGAACAGAATATTAATTCAATATATTTCTTTATTGAAACTAGTAGGCTTAATATCTAATGTACATTTTTATAAATTAGAGGCGATAGTATGTGTTGCTAGTGCTCAATGTCTTTTTTTTAGTCTAATTATTTATTTCATTAGTCTAAAATTATAATAATAATAATAATAATAATAATAATAAATCAAAACGTATAAGCTATTCTTTTGCTTTATATTTGACTGCGTAGGGGACTCTAACACTACGCTCCTTTTTAATTTCCTTTCCTTTATTCTTTAATTCAATAGTAACAACTCATCAGTCTAATGCATATATTGGTGTTATCGCCAACTGATCTAATCCATTTTACCAAACAAAACAAAAAGAAAACAAGTAAGAAAGTTATATTCGGCGGGAGCCAAATCTCGTGTACCCATCACTATGTTTTTCGCATTCTATTTTCCACGTTCTTTCATTTGATACCCACATCGTTAGTATTAGTAAGAACAAAGTAATCGCGGTGTCTTCCCTATTCATTTTAAAATCAACCCATTTTTAGACAGATAATATGTCTTAATTGAAGGAGTGTACTAAATAGTTTTAAACATTCGGTCTTGTTTGTTTTATGATAAATAAGCATAAAACGTCAAAAAAGTCAAAAAAAACAAAAGTTAATCACTTGTAACTTTATGTGGGCATGGTGAATGTTGTTCATTTTTCCATGTAAGGAGTGCTTCGTAAAGTAAAAGTAGAAAATTTCAGCCTTCCAAGTTTTATAATTTCCAGGTAACGAGCAAAACTTTTTGTTAAAGGAAAATGGAGTTGCGTTCAGTTTATGCTTCACTCAGAATTTCACGCTGATCAAGAATAGTGTTAGCTCCCTTATGCTTAAACGCCAGATACCAAAAAACAATCAAAGATAACATGACCAGCTATTCACGTGTTTGGCAGAAACATATGGTTTGTGATCTGTCAATGGCTGTGCGCAGAATAGGCTGAAGGTCGTTGATTCCTAAATTTTTGTGATTCAATGATTCTAACGCGGACAACAGAGTTAAGCTTTGTTTATATTTCCACGTCTGGGGAACAACTTAAAGTCGCAAGTACCCGACACATAAGACGGCTGAGAGGTTCGGTTGAGAGTTATGTATGGCATTCATCATTCGAAATTAATTTCGAAAAAATAATGGGAAAATACGTTGACGTTTGTTTGTTTACAATGATACAGTCCTAACAAAATCAAAAGAGTCATCATGTAAGCAGGCGATAATCATCAATAAAATCTACATCATGCTACCAAATTCGCTCTCTGAGTTACGACAAATCTGGCGACAATAAAATTGCTGTCTCTGAGAACAAATTTGCGTTAGCATTGGATATAAACCAAACAAAGTTACCACAAATTTATCTTTTAGAGCTGCGTTTGCAGAAAAACAGTTGCAAAACAAAAAGATAAATAGCGCTACTTCAAAACGAGTAAGTAAATTGCTTCTAATATTTATAAGCATCGTATAAATACATGTTATATCATTGTATGTAGATTTATGCAGAAATACCGCGTTTCCAAAGGCGCTTTTCATTGTCCTGGGAAAAATTTATGTGAGTACGGTGTTGCGCTAAGCCATGACTTCGGAGTTGTTGGCTTCAGGAGGTTGCCAATGGCTGGCCTATAGCGACAACACCGTAAGTGTTGCACAAAGCACGTTATCAACCGTTGCATCAAAGGTGTTACAAGAATTGGAAACAAAACGTCTACATCTACTGCTTCTACTTTTATATCTTTTTTTCAGGCGAGAGTGGATGTGCCCTAGAGCCTTGGCTGATGATACCTTACCGGAGTTCAGCGGATCCTCTAAAAAAAAATACAACAAAATCCATTGCAAAGCGAGTAACATTGTGGAAAAATGCATTGGTATGCATAACGGTTAGTATTACAGTACCTTAGTATTCCGAAAATCTAACTACAGTTTTTGAACATTTCTCCAGGTTGCTGGCATATTCTACGGAAGGAGCAAAAGAGTAGCTACAATTGGGAAGTATCGCAAACGTTTGTGCAGCACTGCCGATAATTTACGTCCATTAAAAAGTGGGAGAACATCATTTAAATCCTTCAGCACTTCAAGCGACCTATGAAGATGTGATGTCGAAACACAAAAATATTAAAAATAAAAAATAATTTTTAAACTTGTAACTCGCGCAAAAATTTACATAAAAATTAAATAATTACTGAAGGTATTACTCCTTTTAATTAAAAGAAAACATTTCATATACTGGATCTTCTTTTTATTTGTTCAAATATGAGCATAAAAGAACAAAATATTTGGCATACAGGAATGGAAGAGAAAATTTGATATAATGATCAAGAATCAGATAACATTTATATGAATTAATCACTAACAATATCTTATAACAAAACTGTTAACATTCATTTTTATGGAAAATCTGCAAAAAAACATATAACAATTAACTTTTTCTGCAATAAGAACTTAAAAATTTGAACACTGGATTTAGGTTTATTACTTTTTTCAATTGTCAAATTCTACATAATTTTCTATTCACTTTTTTTTGCATGCTTGTTATTGTTTAACATATGTAGTTTGTTTATACAAAACAAATAAACGTCAATTTGGCACTTATTTTTTACACCTCAGTTATTAATGTATTTTAATGGAAAGTTTGAGGGGAAATATTGGAAAGCTGGCGATAATAGTACATAATAATTAATTGTGTCCCCAAAAGAAACAGGGCGACAATCATGGCGACAGTCGATTTCTTACATGATTATACCCCAGCATACGGCATAAATTCCCTGGTAGTTGAACAGTAATAACCCCAAAATAGAACTGTAAACCTTTAAAGATATATTTGACTATCGATTTACAAACCAAAATAATATTTTTTTTCCAAGTTGCTCTACTTCTTATTTTATTAGGGGTGCGTTCGTGAACAGATTAAATTGATCATCTAACGTTGCCTTTGTAATTGATTGAAAAATGTGGCAAATTTCAGTACCCTTGCTTGGCTTTTGCAATAATTTGTGACAGTTTATCTTTTGCTACAAGTAAACCGTCTGTAATTCTAGTGTTGCGTATCACTAGAAATATAAGAATTTAAGACTGTAATTATTTTCAATCTATACATCAACTTCAATCCTAAAATTGGAGAGCTATGGCCACGGGCGAGTAAAATAAATATTTTAGGTCGCGGTAAGGATTGCCCTCACAATTAATAATCAAAATCTTCTTTGGTTCAGAGCACCATACAGTGTCCGTCGTTATAAAGTGGTCGCCAAACACTTTGCGTCTGATTCTGCAGATAGCCTCACATTCACATATAATATGATGGGCTGTCTCAGTCGTCCCTTAGCAGAATCGGTATAGAAGATGTCCATGTGTTTTAGGTGGTACCTGGGGGAATTAAGACCCGGATAAAAGCATGTCACGAAGCGTACGTCGCTGTTTTTTAGTTCCAATAGTTTATGTGCTAGAAGATTTTATTAATGGCGATTCGATTCTTTCTTTTCCCATTAATATGGCTTCATGATACGCCACAGGAAGATTCGGGACCTATCATGGTCCTTCGGGCACTCTTTTAGCTAAACAGTCAGCCCTTTCGCTGCCCTTAAAAGGGGCCAGGCACGCATATTAGGTGCACAACATTCTGCTTGCCCGACTCATTCAATGATTGAAGGCACTTCAACACGCGCCTATCATTTGTCCCTTTGTGGCGTCTTGACTGTCCGAGCAAGTGTAGATGAACACTCTGCATTCTTAAGCATTCGGAGGCAAATACGGGAATTGTATAAACGTCTGCTTGGAGCATGGAGGGATTTTATGTCATTAGTAACTTAAGCAGTAAATACAAACTTATTTATTTTGGATTAGATACTTTTTATTGTGATAATATATTATATATATGAAATAAATTGAAGTTAATTTTTTTGCGGCACCCCGTTTCAACAACCATTTCATTGCCTCCATATATATTTAACACCACAGATTATTCATGTTTCACATCTTATTCAATTTTTAATGTCCAAAATTAAAAAAAAAAAAAAATATATATGTATATATATATACATATATATATGTATACATATAAATAGATATATTACATATATTACATATATATATATATATATATATATATATGTATATATATGTATATATATAAATAAAATACATATATATATATATATATAAATAAAATATATGGATAATTTTGTTGTTCTATTCTGTATGTAAATTTTCTATCAAACAGATTATCTAATGTTTGTATATAACTGCACTTCGACTATCTTTCTATTGCGATATTGTTCTGTTTCCTAGGATAACTTCCAAAATAATCAAATTCCGTTGAGAGAAATTAAAAGATGTTAACGAATGAAGTGCTTTGAAACAAGACAAAAAAGGAACTTGAATTGCGATATAAGAACGATTAAATGAGCGCAGAGCAATTTAAATCATAACGAAATAATCCCAATTAGATTTCTTGAATTTAAAATAATTAATAGTCGAGCTATGCAAACAATAACCAAGCGATACAAAGAAAAGCTAAATACAAAAACAGCTTTGACAGATGTTGCTCATCTTCGTATTGAGTAGTACCACGATTAGCTGCTGAAAACAAAACGAACACAGTAAAATTTTGACTTTAGCTAACCAAATCGTAAATGTTGTAATATAAAATAAAAAAATATTACGTGCTGGACGAGGTTCACCAAAATTGAGAGATGAAGCAAAATATCCAAAAGGAAACGCTCCTATACCGAAAGACATATGAAAACCATCGCCAAATGTGAATCCTTGGAAACCTTGCTGCGGTTCTGGTTCAGTGCGTTGACCAGCTGGGCGTGGTGGCACTTTGTTTCTGTACAAAATATAGTTAAAAGGTCATGAATATAGAAAGATAGAAATTGCTTTCAAAATTTCTTACCTAGGGTCTTCTTGCTTGGTACTATTGCGTCCATACAAGGGTATGACCTTGTCTTTACCTATAGCGGCCTTACAAACGGGACATAATTTCCGATTTGGTCTGGTTTCTAACCATTGATGCAAACATGGCCAACAAAACAAATGACCGCACATACTAACCACAGCATCTTTTGCAGTATCTAGACAAATATTGCACTCAAACAGTGAATCATCGTTCTTGTCTTCCTCTCTTTTATTGTCACCGGCCGCTGTTTTAGTATTGTCTGCATTATTGGGTACAGCAGCTGTATCTTTTTTATCATTTAAATTAGAAATAGATTCACTGCTCAGAACATTGCCAGGAAATGAATAGGCTGTTGATGAAGTTGCTGGCGTACGACCGACAACAACATAACTGCTATCACTATCTGTATTATCGTTATCAACCGCGCCAAATGTGACATTCCAAGCGTCGCCTTCTGCCATGTTTTGCGAACTCATTGGCGATTCTGCTGTTGTTGATATAGGAGCATCTGTCGACATTCTACTATTTGCAAAAGAAATCACTGAACTAAAAATAAACAACAAAAATAATAAAAATAAATCTAATAAAAAAATTTATCATTAGTCCCGCAAAATAGTAAACAAAATGTACAAAAATTTATAACTATTATTTTGAAATTATTAAATCATCGATCGTATGTTTTTGGCAGATTTCATATTATAATGAATTTTATAGGTTTCATAGGTACTGCCCCATATTTTAGATGATATGATATGTATGTAATATTTTTTTTTAAGACTCTCTAGCTCCAAGAGCCATTGAAAGCTTTTCGGCAGCCAATACATATCACATTTATTGATATCAAAGTCTTTCTAATCCCGTCAACCGAGATATGAACCATTTCTTATTGTAAGCTCGTTTTCAAATATTAAGCGTTCATTAGCATACTTTGAGCGACTAAAAAGCATCTGAACCTGTCCAAAGTTTGAAGAAAACCAGCGCAAAGTTATAAGAAGACCTCGATGTATCTTTTAAAAGAGCAGAATCTCGTTAAAGGATAACAAATGCGAGTTAAGTGTCTCAAGGAACTATAACCGGTTGAAGAAGGATAAATGCTTAATATCTGTTCCTATGTTGGATTTGAGATCAAGAGTAACGATTACCAGTGGGTAGTGGGCAATTGGCATTTGACAGTATGCCAAAGAAGACGCACACGGGAATTTTCTACATAACTACCTTTACAGAGACTGCCGTAACACACCCAAAATCGAATTATAAAAATTTGATATGGTTCTTTTGATATTAAACACATTAATAGGTCCAACAAGTCCATTAAATCTGGAGAATCGGTGTAAAACAAAAATAAACAGCTTTCGTACTAGGCTTGAAAGATTCGTGCGATGCAAGCTGCTATGTCGAAAGTAAATCTGTTTTCAGATTTTTACAGTAATTTTGTCATTTCATTTGCAGCAAAGGGAAACGAGCAAATTTTATTTGTATCTTGTATGTATGCGTTTGCTAATAAATGCTTTCACTCATAGCCAGATCAACAAGTGTTTTCTTTTTTTTACATTTTCAATCAAAACGCAGATAAACACGGAAAATTCAAAGAATTGTTTTATATAAATTTAGCGAAAAAAGCAATTAATTCTGTTAGAACAGAATGCCGTCAATTGACCTCAAATCCAAGCTTAAGAAAAAGTTGATGCTTTACTAAAGCGTTTAATTTTCAAAATAGTTTTTCAATTTGCTGTTTAAAGTCATAATATCTGCGATGTTTGTTCCATCGTTGTAAGAGAAGCGCATGCCCTTGTTTACCAACAGAAACAAACAGAAAGTGTGTACACACTGATATAACCAATAAAAAAAAGTCTCAAAAAGGCTCGCGTAAATTGCAAAAAAATACAAGTGAAATGCAACACAAGTTATTTGAAGAAAAGCAATGATTAGAATGAAAAAGAGAGAGAAAAGATAAAATTGAAAAATGTATATACGTCATAGCACGACTCTTTCCATAACGTGAATATATAAAACGCACTTCTAGAAGTAAAGACTATCATAAAAAGCATACCTTTATTAGGAAATAAAGAACAGTTCTTAGCATTTCACCACGAATAAAAATTGTATAATGATGTAGGATATTTAGGGTATTGTCGACTTTGTCCCACTAGAACGATTTTATTTATTTTAAAATAATGATCAATAAATTATTGTTCCTTTAATATTTTACTGACGACTTTCTTACAAAAATGCATTACAAATTGCCTTAGAATGAATCCCTGTGCATTTCATATCAATAAAAAGGTGAATAATTACAGCATATTCATTTTAGAGGCCATTTAATCCATCGTTAGAACTTTTTCCGAAACAAGCGTAGTCTGCGTATTTTGGACAAAATAGCGAGCACGTATACCTTCACCGGTGTATGTATATATATATGTGAATATATATATGTGAAGCGCTACATATGTACAATTAAAGAATGTCATAAAGATCCAGAAATTTATGATGCAACATTTTTTTAAAATTCGTTTTAGTGCGTTTCGATGCGTAACAATATTCTAAAGATTGACAATCTCTGTTTCAGATTAACTTAACTTTTTTATGCATTTGAAATGATTTACACGAGACGCCACAATCGAACTCACAAACAATATTAATACTCCCTGCAGATTTATGTAGAGTATTTCAATTATTACAACACATTCGCCTGCATATGTATTTTATAAAAATTTATAATGAAACTATCGCCTGTTTTCTATGCATTTAAGAAATAAATATATATTATATGATAATTATTCAACACATATAAGCATATTTAAGAAAAAGTTTATTATTGCAAATTGACTGAACTTTGTTTCTTACACGTATACCTATATTTTTTCTTTCATATATCAAATTTTATTCATTCCACATATATCATATTTTTGTATATATCTTTATTGGTATATATATATGGCGCGATATATATACATATACATATACATACATATCGATGACATTATGTGAATTCCATTGTTATTTCACAATAAAAATATTGTTTCAATAATTTTTCTATTTCAAAATTTACCTTTTAGGCGATATTCAAGTTTTTTTTTCTTTACAACTCGGCCACTAATTTCGGTTTATTTGATTTTCTTTTCCAGGTTTTTCTTTAATTAAAACCTTCTCATGCAGTGAAAAATCTCTTCTTTTCCTCTATTGTCTTAATTTGATTAAATTTGTGTTTATTCTCTGCATTCGTATTTATCTTATATTTTCTGTTAATGCTGTTTAGCTCTTTTGCAGGCTTCGTTATTTCGTCGTCTAATTTACTATTGCGAATCTTACTTTGCCTAAAAATCTTTTCCTTCCCAATACAGCAATTTATAATAAAAAAATTTTGTTTTTAAACACAATTTTTTTTATAAAACTAAGCAAAATTATAAATGTAGAAATATATGCATGTAAGAAATTGTCCTTTTTCTACAGCGTTACCAGTCTAAAGAATTTTTTAATTTGAAAATACTAGAAAGACAAAGAAGTCTTAGATAAGAAAGAAATGATACAAGGGATTATATATGGGATAAACGTTGCCATATTATTATGTAAGATGAAATAAAAGGTACGGTGAACACGTTGTACACTGTGCGTAGCGTACGAATTATCAAAATAAAATAGAATATGCCTGTACATATGTAGGCGAATATTAAAATTTGCGTCGCATTATGGTTGAAAAAAATTTTTTTAATTTCTGTGTGCGTGGTTTTTGAAAATCGAAATTATGATGTATTTTTCTGTAAGTAAAACATAATCATCCGGAAATGAAAAAATTTCATCCTAATGGCAAGGAACAAAAGCGAAGGAAAAATTAAATTAGGTTGAATTGAGAAAATTAAATTATTTAAAATTAAATTGATTTGTGGAACAAGAAATTGTTTGCCAAAAATATTCATCCATAATCATATGATTTTCGTTTTCGTATACAACTGTGTGTGCTCGACTGATGTTGTACAATAGCGCAATGGAGCTTCGCTTTGTTTTTGGATCTGGGGATAAAAGCAAAACATATGAGAAGCAATACAAAATACAAATGAACTCAAATTTAATAGGAAAAAATAAATGTGCACATACGTACATGGTTGAGATATTTCACAAAGAAATATTCCGAGTATTCCGTCATTTAATATACATACACATTAACATTTTTATTATTCCCACATATTATGTGTTATGATAGCGTGGAGCGATATACCGTTTTATAAGAGGGCTGCCCAAATTTTCTTTTCGTGTTAGAGCGAAACCATGTTCCTTAATCCCGTGCGATCGTAGAGTTACCTGTAAAAACTCGGCTGTGGCGGGACCTTCTGTACCCATCACTCTTATTTAAAAAAAAAAATCGCAAAGAAAAACAATTAAATTTCGATAATGTGTGCTATTAGGTCGCCGTGGTTGATTCTTCCCATATTGCGCTGATGCTTTAAGATCATCCACAGAATACTCGTGGATTTTTTTATAATTACACGTGTTATGAGTAATGAGTAAAAGGTCAATTTTTTTTGACTTTGGAAAAGGGATGCTCCTAGCTTGTGTTCTATTGCACGCGTCTTCTTTGATAAAATCGGTTCGTTTTCAATTCAAAACTGCAGAATTTCCCGCGGCCTTTGCCGAATTTCATATCTTAATTTTCACGGTGGGCAACCATGCTTAAATCGATTCAGAATTTGATACTAATGAAGAATGTATATAATTGATGGGATCTGTAAAGCTTTCTTTTTGATGTTATGGGTGCGATATCGTAGTTCCTAATCAGAGTAAGATTATAAGTAATAATCGATATTTATGCGTACGTACGACATGGGAGTAACAACCGAGATTCCTTAACGCCGAAAGTAAGAATTGTTTCTCTAAAAGTTCGGTTGATTCTTACACACACACTAAGGGCCTCTATGGCATTACATGGTTCAGCTTAATCGCAACCCTTGAAGGACTGGCAGACACTTTTTTTTTTACAAAGACCAGCTAGGCAGGAACTCGCGGCTGCTATGGCCCATGGAAAAACAATTCGTCTCGTTCTAGGAACTCGCGACGTCAGTAACGAATAATACGAAAAGTAAAGGAAAGAACGCGAAAATAGTCGGGCCACCAGGCTGGGTTTCTATCCCACCGCTGTTAAAGAAAAAGAATCCAAAAACCGTGCGTAACCTCTAAACCGTAAAACGTTATAATAAACTAATAAAATCAAACCAACAGCCAACCAAAGATCCAAGTGGTATAAATTTCCTTGGAAACGGATCCTGGTGTGACTGAGTCGTACCCCAGCACCAGAAGCACCGTTACAGAGTAAAATAAAATGAATAGGGAAAGAAGAAAATAATTTTTGGCCAAAGTAAATCTTCTTCATTGTGCACCTTGAACGTTCTGCCGATATACGTGGCAGAAGTCAGACAGTCAGAGTATCTATATCTATTTCGCTCTACGTAAATAATCTAAAACGGCAATAATTACAACAGCAAAACTATCTAAATAATCCTAGTATCGGCCTGTCAGCCAAAAGCGTGTATATTGCATCGTGGGAATTACACTTTGATGATAGAACATAGTATATGAATCGAACGATATCGAACCAGCCTACTATATAGGGATGATGTAACAAAAACGGAGACCGCAAAACGTCAATGAAATTCGTATCCAGTTGTAATAAACACAAACTAATCATTGCAAAATCAAAGCTCAGAGAAATCGGACCCGGAAGGCAAAGTGTACGTAAGCGACCGCCTTAGCGAGGACACATTACACCTTTAGAATCATTCCAGAGCATTGAAAAACATAAGGTATCAGTATGTAAACGCCCACAACGGCAAAATTTATTGCGAGAAAAGCAAGCAATCCAAAATAGGAGTTACTAGATCTAAAGATTAGGGAGATGAAATTTTACTAAATGCAACGTCGAACAACCAGCGGGAAGGTCCAGCGCGATAGCTAAGGGGACAGGTACTCCATGGAAATTCTACGCAAATCGATGATCAAGGTGCAGCTTGTCACTCCCTTGGAACGATCTAAAATGGTCGTTTATAATTTTGTTCTTAGTTTTATAATCATACTTAAATATTTATAATTTTGTATTATTATGAAAAAGAGCCAATATATCAAAATATTTTCAAAAGAAAATTACAGAAGAAAATATACAATACCATCATCAACACTACTCTTCTATTAACCCTCATTTAATTCCACCTTTATATCCAACAAATGGCGAGAAAATCAACATCCATACATTTTCGAGAATTCGCCTTGGGCATACAATTGCAACTCACCAATGGCTCTTGAAGAAGTCTTCCTCCCCAATCTGCAGTTGTGGACAAATTCTTACTATAAAGCACATTCTCAGCGACTGACTTAACTTTTCCTTGGCTAGAAGTATTGCATTTAAAACGATTAATCCTTTGGACTTTCTAAAATCAGCTTCAGAACAGAATATTAATCCAATATATTACTTTATTAAAACTACAAGGCTCAATATCTAATGTAATTTTTTAAATTAGAGCCGATAGCCTGTGTTGCTAGTGCTCAATGTCTTTTTGTTTTTTATTTCATTGGTCTAAAATTATAATAATAATAATAATAATAATAATAATAATAATAATAATAATAATAACTTTCAAACCTTACAGAGGGCATATGTGGCATTAAGTCGAACTTTCTTAACATAACAATCATAAACATCGGGAGCGTTTCCTGCGCAAATAAATTCAATCAGTTAAAATCCTCCCCTGCAAAATTTTCGAACTTGCGTGCTATAATGGCAGTATAAGCAACACGTTTTCATAACCCATTTTTATACAATTACACACAATACCTGGCTTTTCAGAGGTTTATTATGGGTGCGGTGATATTTCATTATATATTAACAAACTTTGGAGTTATTACTAACTTTATTGAAATTATAGCCATTACTATCAGGTATTTTAAATTTGATTACAAAATTATGAAGCTAGGCCCTTTTTATCGATCACAAAAATTACGCGTTATAATCATGTCACCTTAACCGAACCTGCTGAAAACGCACTTGTAATTTTTGGCGATTCAAATGCTGACTTGTTCCAAAATCAATATTAGGATTATTTGTCCACAATGTTTCAGAACTGCAATTGCTATAACGCCCACAACATGGCAGAAACACCTGGTAGCAGCGACTGCATGTCTCACGTTTTTAGTAATGTTTCGGGTAGAAAGTAGAGTCTCAGCTAAAGAGTGCATTGCAAAATAGAAGATTCATTGTCATTACAAAAAAATTAAAGTGTATTTAAAAAACATCTTACAAATGCATTTGACAACATTCAATGGCGCCGGTCTAAATAATAAGGTGCTTTCTTGTAAGAAGACTGTGGTAAGCAATTCAACCACGGCTACTAAGTATGAGAAACATGTTTGATTTGAGTTGACTCCTTGGTTAAACACAATTCTACAAGAACTAATACCGTTCAAACAAAAATTACTAAGTGAAGGACGCAAGGAGGCCAATAAGTAGAATTTTGAAGACCCTTTAAAAGAAACAAGCAATGCCATTAAAGTTGCTAGTAGTGTTCTAGAGGTAATTTTTATGTACGTAGTTCAAATAATACTGGAGAAGAACCAAAAAGGTGTTGGAAATTTATTAACACTACGTGAAATCGTTCAAAAGGCAATGAGATAGGGCTTAACGATTCCCAAGGAATAAACATAAACCCTAATCAAATAAAAGCGAACTGTCTTAACAATTATCTTATTATGTCTGTATAAAATCTCAAACGATATATAAAAGTTCAACACGGAGACACATTCCACTTTGTTTAGAACTATGTCGAAACTACCTCATCGTTTCAACCTTGGCACTACCAATATGGATGATATAACAAAAGTATTTAATAATATTAAAGCCGGTAAAAGGCAATAGTTTATCAATAAAATTTGTAAAACAATTTGCCCTAGCAATTACACTGCTATTGCAACTTGCATAAATGTTTACAACAAAACACAGTAATGACATCAATTTACACACACATATATATCTTCATCTATGGAATCTGGTATTTGCACTCTAGAAAAATATCGGCCAATTGCGACACTTTCACCAATTTATAAATTGTTCGACAGGACTATCAATGATAGGCTGTCAGCATATACGAAAGGGCACAAATTGTAAGGCTTCTAGTTTGGTTTTCGTACCGATGACGCGTTTTGAGATATATTTAGATGCATTTGCAATGGTTTCGATTAAGATTTCAGCGGTGTTGCCGGAATATTTTACGATTTTTCGAAGTTTTTTGATGTTGCAGATACACACATACTACTTTCGCATGGTCTGAAAGAAATGTTACTATATAAAGCTTACTTCGCTAATAGAGAACAATATATAGAGGTTAACAAATGCACAAGTTTTATGGGGTTTCGCAAGGAAGTGGTTTACGTCCGTTACTTTTTTCAATATAGACACATAACGAAATTCGAATAAAAGCAATGAACATTATCGGCATTACGCTGCAGGCCCTTTTGAAATATAGCGTTTAGAGAAACACAAATTTAAAATTTGGAAATGTTTTATAGACATTCCTTTTCTGTTATAAAATTTTATCTATTTTTACCGTTTATGCGCAATACAAGACGATAAGGTTTATCTTATATGATTAAATATTTTTCCTCATTGTTTTTTCGAAAATTTTTTGCTACAGAGATCAAAAACAATAACGATTCGATAGCCAAATTCACAACAAAAATTTTTACTTTTTTTGCAGAAGCATTTGCACTTACTTCGAATGGCCCGCACTTTCATATCCATTCGATGGTTCTCTCGTTGGATTCGCTTAAAAGTATTTTAGTTTCGAAATGCTTTTAAATGATCATAAACATTTTTTAGATACGTATGTTAATAAATTAGAGAAGCCATAAATCAACTGCCGAATATATAGGTTATAAGTTGCTTACACAGATTTTTTATATGGACAGTTCTTTTTCGATTACTTGGTGAAAAAGCCGAACTTTCAACTACAGAACTTAATTCCCATAAGATTTAAAACATCGATTAAGGCAATCAAACAGAAAGTCAGAATTTTCTGAAAAAATTAACGCTGTCTTTCCCCCATAAATATTTTCTCTATTTAAGAAAACACGCCAATCATAAATAGTAAAAATGTAAATTGACAATACTTGCCGACTTTGTCATAAAGTTTATTGAACAAATGAGAAAGTTTACTTATTAAAACCAAAAGAAAAAAAACGCTTCTAAAAGTTATAGGAAATAATTTGTCGCAAATCAATTTCCAGTTCCTTAATAGGTGTTAATAAATTTCACTTGACGAATTTCCTTATAACATTTTGTCAACTGTTTTGCAGTATTTGCAAAATTTCAATAGTTGTAAATAAATAACAGAAAAAAAAAGAAAACAAATTAAACATAAGAAGTTTTAAGAGTCTTTATTTGCAAAATGGGTGTACCAAAGTTTTTTCGTTACGTCAGTGAACGTTATCCTTGCCTAAGTGAATTAGCCCGGGAGCAAAGCGTAAGTGTACTTATTCGTATGAAAACATGTGCATGAGTGTGTATACATATCCATTTTTTTTTCTTATTTTTATTTTACCCACGGCAAAGATCCCAAAATTTGACAATTTGTATTTAGATATGAATGGCATTATACACAATTGTTCTCATCCCGACGATACCAATATACATTTTAATATCACTGAAGAGGAAATGTTTAGGGATATGTTTAATTATGTGGATAAACTGTTCTTCCTAATAAAACCTGGAAAACTATTCTTCATGGCTGTAGATGGTGTTGCGCCACGAGCTAAAATGAATCAACAACGTAGTCGGCGTTTTCGTTCAGTTAAACAAGCAGAAATTTTAGAAAAGCAGGCTTTGAGTCGCGGTGAGGTCCGGGCACATGAACGTTTTGATAGCAATTGCATTACACCAGGTACCGAATTCATGGACCGCTTACATGAAGCACTGCGTTATTTCATAAAGAGTAAGATCAGTTCAGATCCTTTGTGGCAAAAATGTCGCGTAATACTCAGTGGGCAAGATGTAAGTGTATTTAATATTTGTGTTATCAATTATGCCCTGCAACATTAGAGAACTAAAAAATTTTATATAAGTAATCTCTAAATACAATTTAGAATCTTCGAGAAGGACTTAAAATCGTTAACATCACTCCATTCGAAATTAATCTTTACCTTTTCAATTTGACGTTTGAAAACAAAAAATTTAAAAATATATGTCGAATTTGGATGTATTCCATGCATTTATATTTATATTGACGTGCACAAAATGCGAGTATATATTAATTTTGCGGGATAAATACGCTTTTCTTCACATACTCCAATGTTGGAGGGTGTCAAATGGTTTGCCTTTATCAACTATGATGTTATTAATTATTTTAATAAACTCTTTCAAATCATTGTTAAATTATAACATCGCAGTTTCCTGGCGAAGGTGAACACAAAATTATGGATTATATACGTTATTTAAAATCGCAAGCAGACTTTAACCCAAATACTCGTCATTGTTTATACGGGCTTGATGCCGATTTAATTATTCTGGGCTTGTGTACCCACGAACTTCATTTTGTGGTATTGCGTGAAGAAGTAAAATTTGGAAAAAAATCGAAGCGCACATCAGTTGAAGAGACACGTTTCTTTTTATTGCATTTGGGGCTATTGCGTGAATATTTAGAGTTGGAATTTAATGAACTGAAGCAATATCCAAGCTATGACATCGCCCAGCTGATTGACGATTGGGTTCTTATGGGCTTCATGGTGGGCAATGATTTCATACCGCATTTACCCTGTTTACACATATCAACTAATGCACTGCCTCTTCTTTATAAAACTTATATAAAAGTTTACCCTACATTGAACGGTAAGTTATTTAGTTCCAATCCTGATTTTATTTCCTCTTTACATTTTTAATTAATTTCAGGTAACATTAACGAAAATGGTAAGCTAAATCTGGAACGTTTGGAGAAATATTTTGGCGCTCTTGCTGAAGTTGAGTTTGATATATTTCAAGAAAATCATGCTCATCTTAAATATTTTGAAGCTAAACAATCAAAGGTAATTTTTCGTAGTTAATGTTCCTGTAAAGAGTGCGTTACTATTAAAGTTCTTATTTTAATTTCCTGTTAATTAAGAATGGTACTGAGGAAGCTTTTGATTTTGATGTTAATGAAATTAATATGGAAAATACTGATCACGATTTAGCAGCACTCATTGAAAACAGTAGAAAGGTAATTGTAATATGACTGATTTTATTTAGATGTGATTAACTTTAAAAAATTGTAGTTTTTAGGAGATGATGATGACGTATCTGATAACGATGGACAACATATATTTAAAGAATTTGAAAATTATAAGCGAAATTATTACATGAACAAGCTAAATAAAGACAATGTGAATGGGTAGGTATTCTTATTAGATTATCTGAACCTGCAAACAATTGAATAAATTATTTTTGTAGGGAACTTAAACGGGAACAGGCTATTTGCTATATAACCGCCTTGCAATGGGTTCTGGATTATTATTATCGTGGCGTCCAATCTTGGGATTGGTATTACCCTCACCATTACGCCCCATTCATTAGCGATTTAAAAGACTTTCAAGATTATAAAATAGAATTCAATATGGGAACACCGTTTTTACCCTTCCAGCAGGTGAGTTTTTGTTTTAAAACACCGTGAGGACAGTTCACGCTTTTCAATTGTCATAGTCCTTAAAAATTCAAGACTTGAAATGTATGATTGTTTTAAAAACTAAAGTTTATGTGCGTTGTCAAGCCACCAATCTGAAACTATATTTCTTCACATTTTACTTAATCATACTATTATATCAGTTATTGGCTGTTTTGCCGGCAGCTAGTAAAAATTTATTGCCACCCGCTTATCGTGATTTAATGACTAATGCTAATAGTGAGGTGATACATTTTTACCCGGAAAATTTCGAAACTGATCTGAATGGGAAACAACACGAATGGGAGGCAGTTGTCTTAATACCATTTATTGATGAGGTTTGTTCTAATTTCACAAATATCATAAAATTGTATAAGTTCGTATATACTATTAGTATATATTGTATATTGATGTTATTTACCTATAGAAAGTTTTACTCCATGCCATGGAAGCCTGTGATAAACATTTAACTGCAGTTGAAAGGAAGCGAAATCAACATGGACCTATGTTACAGTATGACTACCATCCTGATTCGCAGGGTCAAATACAAGGCATTCATTCATTGAAAGTTTTGTATAATGTCTTTTGCACGGAAAAACCATTTTGGTCCAAAGATATAGCCGTTTCATCTTCAGATACTGTGTGCGTTGATTTACCAAACGCTGCTCGCTCTGTGTTCTTCCCTGGCTTTCCCACCATGAAACATTTAGATTTTGACGTAAGTTTTTCAACTAATTTATCTTTCTTTTCTATCAATTTGCGCTCCCACCACTCCATTGCACTAATTCTAGCACTTTTTAGTAAAATCTACAAATGCGAATATACATAAACTATAAATACATTCGATCAATAGGTTCAACTTAGAAGGTGTTGATGGCGTGTCAATACCTTAAAAATTAAAATTCATTGCAGGAAAAATTAACGTTGGCCATATCTTAACGCATTTCAAATATTTCAAAAGGTGAAGTAACCGAAAAATCCAAAATTTAACTTGTTTTAATAAATTATTTGGCACAAGTAATTATTGGAACTATGCAAAAAATGCTGATGAGTATATGCCACATACAACAAAACGGTAGTTTTATATTTACTCAAAAATTATTTCAGGTGTTGGGTGTTCAATTCAATAATTCAATTTAGTTCAATAGTTTCTTTATAAACTTATTCTTTTCATTTGGCTAGTTTGAGCTGAAATACGCACGCATAAAAGTCTTTGACTATCCCAGTCGTAGCGAGAATATGATTTTGCAGCCTAAACCCCGAAAAACATTAAGTGACGTTTTTGCAGTGGCTGAAAAGTATCTCAACCAAGTAGTATATGTCGGATGGCCACATCTGAATAAAGCAAAGGTTGTTGCTGTTTCGAGTAGAGAGAAGTACATTGATATCGATGGCATCAAAGAAATGGAATCTAAAGTATTCGATGCAAATGTTAGAGCTGCAAGAGAACAGTTGAGTGTTAAGAGAATTTCGACAGCTTAATACCGCAAAAAATTAAATAAATAAACACGTAAATAAACTAATTCTCCATTTTAGCTTAACCACCCGTATGGGAATAGAAATAAATGATCTTAATGTTATGATTTACGTGCGCACTTTCGCCGGTTCTTCAGTAGTATGTGGCAGTCAAGGAAAGGTTTCCACAAACGAAATTTGGAATGAAAAAATCACTATTTATCCTGCACAGGTCTTAGTCTCGCAAATAGCGGTGCAACATCCTCTTAATAATCAATTTAAGCGCATAGAGCAGTTGTTTCCGGAAAATAGTAGAATATTTTTCATAGGAAACCCTTATTACGGCAGCGAGGGAATTGTTATGAACCCGATGTTGGTGTATGAATGTGGCAGACTTAAAGGTACAATTGCTTTGATTTTCGTCTTAAACTACTTTTAAAATCACTCACTCTTATTGTTATACTGTGAACATTTTGCACCTTATTATTATTATTTTTTTCGTAGTAAATATAACTGTCTTGCCGGAACCAAACTTTGCGGCAGCTAAATACGTTGAAAGTCAATTAGAGAAAGATTATATTGCTTCCTCTCAAACGTCTATTCAACTTGGAATAAATCCAAAGTGTTTGGTACGCCTTACCGGCAATTTGTTAGTTACACATGGGGTTAGACATTTGAAAGGAGATGTTCCAGAAAGTTCCGTCAAATACCAGATTGGTCTACAATTCAAAAATATTAAAGACCAGGAAGAATTGGCCGGTTATGCTACACGTGTTGACGGTCAATGGTTTTTCTCTTCCAAAGCTTTAGCTCTTATACAAGCATATTGTTCTCAATTCCCTCTAGTCATAGAATACCTAAGCAGATACTCTGAGCGTTCAGAGGAGATATATGCCGGTGATATATTCCCTGGGGCAACTGCGCAGAAAAAAATAGACGAAATTACTGCATGGCTTAAACAGCAAGATCATGTAAAAGCGGAGAAGGTTCCTTGGGGTTCAAAAACTTTGAAAAAACAAGCTGTTGAGGGAATACTTTGTGCTATAGAACAATTAAAGGTAAAAGAGCACTGATGTCTTATAATATATTCTGCAAACGTATTAACTATTACTAATTTTTGTAGACTTTACCTGTCAAGACTGTTAAATTACAAGTTAAACCCCATTTATTACTCAAGCCTGATATTAGCCTACCTGAAGCGTACAAAGCTAAACGTCCCATTAAATTATTTGATCGAGTAGTTGTTGTAAAAACTACCTATTTGGTGAGCTAACAAAAAATGATACGTCCTTGGTATGGTATATTCATTATGAAAATTACAAATATAGGTGCCCCTCGGCGCTAAAGGTACTGTAATTGGTGTTTTTCCAATAACTGATCCCAATCCGGTGCGTTTTGAATGTGTTAAGGCTGTGGATTATTTCTATGAAATACTCTTTGACAAAAATGTACCAAGCGGTAACGACATATATGGCATAGCTCAGCGGCGTGTGCATAGAGTAGCCGAATCGTCTATACTTTTAATCGCACAGGGTATATATATAGATAACGCTCTAATTAAAAATTATAATCTTCTAACATTCCCCTGTATTTTTGTAGACAATATTAGAGAAAATGAAACAGGAACAACGCCCAAACTCATTAATCGTAGTGATAAAATGCTTCAAAAAGCAAACATTATGACACCTGCTATAAGTGGAAATAATATTGAACTGAGTACCAATAATAATCTCAAGAAGAACGGCAATGCAACTGTATCTAAAATTACTACCGTAACAAAAAGTACTGATGACTTCTGGACACCATCTTCAGATACGAAATTAAAATGCAATGTAGCGCAAACTGCTTTTTTGGATAATACGGCTGTTAATAAGAAGCTATCTGAAGGAGTGCCAGGGGAAATGGGTAAACAACTAATTAGCCACACAGAAACCCAGGCCCTAAAAGATCTTTTAGGTCTAATACCAAATAAAGACAAAAGGAGTAATCCACCTGCCCTTAATATCGTATCTCCAAACAATCCTAATAAAGTAAGTGTTTTTTTTTTTAATTAATATTCGCAACACATTCCTTGTTTTGATTAGCAGCAACTACCTCAACCGCCTTCTTATTGGCGTTTAGATGCTCAAGCTGTTAATACGTCAACATCGCAGTCGAACGCTCAAATACCATATCAATACCATCGTAACTTTCCACCACCGACCCATCCAAAAGTACCACAAATTGCTATACCTTTCAATTATGCCCTTATACCTCCAACGAATGCCATGCCAGCATCGAACCGCAATTTCAACCTGCGTTTCCCTCTAATGTCTGCACCTTCTATACAACAATATTATCAGGTATTTATAAAGATGTAAGAAACTAATTTACTGTAGCTAGCTTTTTGGTTTTTTTTTTCTTTCGCATAGCCTTCCGGCCAACAATACAATCATTATCTTCATCAGCCGGCACAACCGTCTAAAATGCCAACTACACTCGATAATCAACAGTTTTGCAATGATAAAATATTCAATTCAAACAGTTTAAATCAAAAGGGCGCTTTCATACCTTTACAAGTTGTTCGTAGCAAGGAATTTTGTCAACAGCAAGCGACAGCAGTTGTCAGCAATGGTAGTAGTTCGAAACGGAGCAACACCGATAAAAATGGAAGCGAAAGAATAGCAACAGAGGTAAGATTTTCGAGCTTATTACTTTGATTCACCAGTCGTATATATTTTTCTATCAGAATGAGATTCTTGTTTGATTTGATCATATCCGTCTACATGTTTTGATTAATGTTTTTTGCAGTAAACACATAGAGGTTTGTTTTATTGTAGCGTGTAAACTCGAATAAATTACTAGTTGCGCTTGTCTTATTTTTCTGAAAAAACTCGTTCTTATGAAAGAGATTCATTCTATTACAGGAATTTTCGATCAGGTTCGATCGTTATCGACGAGGCAATAAACTTACTTTATCATATAGATTCGACTGACTTCTTTTGCTAAAACACAAATTATAGCTTTTTGAAAAAAAATCACAAAAAGGGATGCTAAGAAATTGTCACATTTCAATATATTTTTGAAGTGTTGTCGGAAATTAAGTTTACAATTGAATTCATTTGAAATTGGACATTACAAGATGAAAAGAATACCAAAAATTTAAAAACATTATTAATTAAGAATTACATTGGATGTCGATTTGATATTCGTTCCTAATAACTGCTAGGGCTGATATAGTTTTACTGTCCATAAATAAAATTTCAATTTGGCATTTGACAACATTTATACGTTATATGTTAAACGAATTCGTAAATTTTGTTCAAGGGAGTGATTCGGAGAATATAATATTCAAATTTTCTTTTCCTTTAAGTTAACTCAATTGTCGTTAAATAAAACGAATGATAATCATGCCAGTTTGCCAAATCAAAGCGACAGCCCAAAAGTACTGTATATATATATATATATATATATATATATATATTTTTTTTGTGAAAAATTGCTTTAAATTTTTTTCTTCTTTGACAGCCTATTTGCACCACACGTAGGAAACCGCCACGTATTCCGAAGATTGGCGCCAAATTTGATTACGCATAAAACACTAAACTAAAATGATTAAACTGCGGCTTAGCATTTTCAAAAGAATTATCCGAAAAGTTTTTTGTTTAAAAATTTCGGATATAACGTACATTTATACTTTAATTTATTATAATTATTCTAATGATTATTGACTTATTATGCTGTAAATTCCATGCCTGTATTATAGTCAGCAACAAATTTTTATTGAACATATTTTAAACTAATTTACAAGTTTAAAAAAATTACTGAATATATGAATTGCGTATTTCGATTTATTTCCCATTATATTATGTATGATGACTTCTTTTATGTTTTAAGATCTCAATTTGACTTAAAATTAACTGTTTATTACATGCCGAACATTTAAATGATATTTTATTTTTATTTTGCGATATCTCAGTCATTGACTTGTGCTGCATTTTTTTAGAATGTTCCTCCTTTTTAACTTTTAAACGCTTCTTACAGTCTAGAAAAAAAGAAAAGAAAAAAAAAAGAGTTAATTACGTTTTTAATTTATTTTAATATATGTTAGATGTACCAGTTAACAATGCAAATTATTGACGTACATACGATCTGCTTTTAATTATAGTCTTAAAAATATTTAGACTTTGAAAATGAATTCATTACTACTACAAAATAATGTAACGGACCAACGCGTGTAACGCACGCGTGCACTATTTGTTTGATTATCAACCGTCACAAATTGTGCTATTATTTCAAAGACTGTTTCGCGTTCTTTTAGAGCTAACTTAACATCGTTAAAAGTAGTGAACTAAAAATAAATGTTCACGTTTAAATCCATGCGTTGAATCCTTAAAAATTCTCAAGTCTTCTCAGTTTTTCAGAAATAATTAAATATTTATATGATCTGAATTTTTCAGGGTCCTTTGCTCAGCCCAGTTAGTGTAGCGAGCAAGAGTTCAACGATACATTTTCGACTCTGCAAGCCACCGCAATGTGTTTGGAAACGTTTTCTTTGGCCGCCTTTAAAAGATGGTCTAATACATTTCCATAGAGCTTCACAAATAGAAATTCGGTGAAAAAAATTTTTTTGAACTGTTACATGACAACCAAACTCGATTTTTTTCGATTATTTTTCTTGATCAATATCTTTACCAGTCTGCAAAGCATTGAAAAATTTTCACTCACTTCAATACTGAAATATTGTACGTTTAAGAATAAGGACAGCATAATTTTTTTATATACTAGCTTCAAACGTCAGATGAGTTGAGTGGACTCTTTGCAACACGAATACTATTATTTTTACGTGGACAATACCTTTCCTAGAACTTTTACGCAATATAAACTATTTTGCAAGCACCAAATGTAAGATCGAATTTCCGAGATATAACATAATTTATAATAAATCAAATATTAAACATTCATTTAATATCAAAAGGAATTAAAGGGGAAATTAATAAAAAAACAAGTAAGAAGACATAATTTCATGAAAATCAGCATATTGGATGATTCCCAAAACATCGTTTGGCGTGAGCCAAATTTAGCAGAATTATATTATTTTTGAGTGTCCATCATAGAAAACTGGAAGTAAGGGATTGGTCTTCAGGATAACCCCCATATATATGTTAGCGTGTAAAAAATAGACCCATGTAATCTTCCTTCTCTACCGTTAATTTCTTTGCTCAATAGCTATTCGTCATAGAATATTAAAAACTAAATCTTTTTCTAAAGGCATTAGTATTCATGAGAAATCTTGCACAGAGTGGGGTACAAGAAATATAGACCCGTGCAGTTCAAATTTCGTTCACGTAATTTTTATGTCACATTATTAAATTGAACAAATTTTCATCATAAAATATTAGCAGTTAACCCTTTTTCATACATAAAGGGTTACATTTCTTGAGAATCCTTATATGCCGTGCTATCAAAAAAATAGACCTCAGTTTTCATAGGAACGGTTATAAGAGAGAAAGTTCAAAAAATTAGCCCAGCTGAACCAAATTGTTCTTATCAATTTTGAATGCTGAAGTGTTTTTCTAAAAATTTTGAGAATTGAAATTTTTTTGGTCGAAAAAGTGGACCGGTCCGAAACATTTTTAATAGCGTATGAAAAAAAAGTTTGCACGAAATTTTTGCCTTATTCGGACAATCAATATCTTGTATCTTGATCTTGTATCTTATTCGTCCTGTTTACTTCGAACACAGTATTAAGCGTCATCTTTCAGAATTCATATTGTTTTCTAGCGAGCATTAGGCTATAATAGAGACCAAGTTCATGTTTAAATTACATAGAGACTATATGGTGAGCACAGCTTGATCTGCTTTTTGTTCGATGAGCACGTTTTGAATAACCGTTTACGAATTTCTCTGAATTAATTGCTTAAGGAGGGAGAAATTGATTTGCCGGAAATTTATAAATGATGATGTTGTAGCACCATTTTTATTAAAGTACTTAATATGGAACATTCAAGACTGAAAAAGTGATGCGATGCGAGGCATTTTCAATAGTGTTCATCCTTGCGCCAAAAGACACCAGTGCATCAAATTTCATCAAAATGCCTAAAAAATAGTGCCCGATAGGTTGAACAAAAGAATATTAGACGGTCGGGCGGATAGGTAAGCTTAAATCGATGCAGAAAGTGATCGTGAATAGATCGCTATAATAAAAAGTGGATCTATTTCAAGTTCTGTCGGGCGTTGCATGCGTCTGCATAAGGTTAAGATACCCTCATATCCCGTATGTTGTAAAGTACAAAAATGAAGTAGATTACATTTTCCTTTTAAATTTCTGGAAAAATGCTTAGATAATTTCCAACAAAATCAGCAATTTTAATACATCGAAAAAATGCCATAATACTCACTAGGAACTTGAATCTGCGGCTACAATGCCAATACAAACGGATAAAAACTAAAGGCGCAAGGTCGAAAAACATGGCATATTTTGAAAAAATTTGTATATTACCCCCAACCTTCGATGCCTGTATTTTACAATTAGTTAAAAGACTTGAAAAGCTTCTATGGGTATAAAAACATTATCTTTAATTTTTTAAACTCTGGTTGCTGCTTATATTTGCCAAGTTATTCAATGCACCCAAAATACGCCTATTACGACCCACGGTTTATTTGAAATATTATTATATTATTTTTGGATAGCTTAGGAAGTGTTTAAGCCAGTAAAAGTGATATAATTATAATTTCAGTTAGTTCAGTTCCACAAATTATAAGAGAAGTAAGGCGAATATGTATCTGACTATGGACTTTATATTGCACAAGATCTCTATTAATAGACACACTTTGCAATCTAAGACAAGTTTACTTACTTATTTTGTGTAATAGCTTCTCAATGACGTCATACTCGATAGTTAAGTCGCAATATTTGCAAGACCAAATATGTTGACGTAGTTCTAAGTCCATATTGAGACACCACTGTTGTTCTTCAAGACTATATTGTTACATTCACATATAGGATATCCAGAATAAAAATATTGCTATTCAAGAACTTACCAAGCGTACACTACATTCTCGCTGATATTTAAACCTCCTCGCTCGTCATTGGGTATTATTTCGTAATCTTTAGCAAATGGATTTTTTTTAAACTTATCTTCGATCTCCAAAGGACGATGAGTATATAGTGTTTTCTGATCGGCCGGTAGTAATCGTTTAATAGAATACGCTGCAGGAATACTCAAGAAGTCCACTAAATCATGCCATAAGTCTCTTTCTTCCATTCCACTGCACTGATTCGCTGTTTTATCAGAATTTTGTTTTTCAATTTTAAGATCAAGATCTTTAGCAGAGAGATAAATATAAGTATTCGTTTTGAATATGTGAGTAGATACAATGAAATTTGTGCTTTCACCTGCCAATTTTTGCATTAATGATTGGTTCCACAAACGTCTTAATTTAATGGCTCTACGCAATAACTCACAACCAGTTTCGGGAGTGGGAAATTCTAAGCACAACCAGGAATCGCAAACCACGCGTGTAATAGAAGAATTTGTATCGATACTATAAGAAAACAATAGTAAGGTTTGAGCGGCTGGCATTCGTATGCAATTCATTAAATAAGGTTTAGCGGTTTCCAAGAGGTTCCTGTAATGTCCACAAAATATTTATTCAAAATTACAATTTTTTTCTTAGTTCTTTTGTTTTTAAATGGCAAACACTGCACTTAACTGATAACAGATTACTTGATGCGCTTCACTTAGTACCTGTTTAGGCGTATAATACGAAGGTTTCTCCAATATATCGCTATCATTTAATTTAAGTATATCAAAATATTTAGCCAGATAGCTATTCGGGTGTATAGATATAAATGGTTTAAGATGTGTATGAAAAAATTGCTGGGCGCCGCCTTTGCAATAGTTGAATTCATCTGCTATGGCTATTTGCGGATAGAATCCACTTACTATGATTAACTTCAATAATAACACATCATGTAATTTGTCTGCTTTGGATGATTTTAAAAGTATCTATAAAAATAATAAAATTCAAAAAACAAAAGATTTAAGTAAAAAACTCGATTAGACTTGGAGTGCGATCGCGGTTAGTTTAAATTATTACAAAGTTGAGAAAATTTTCAGTTTTTGCTTGTATTTGGAAAGCAACCTAATATTGTGTTACGATATCTTTCTATAATATAATTGGTTGGTTTTATTAATTGGCTAGCAGGCATATCTTGAAAGCCATTCAGTGCCTATTTGTCAACTGCCAGATGAAGAACAGAAGGGAATAAAAAGAACTTGAGAAATAAGAAAGCTTATCTTAAGCAATCCCCAACCACCAAAATCTATATTTCTGCTCTTAAATATTTGCAAAGATATGAAGTTCTTACTATTCGTGTAAGCTTTGCCTTGGTTTCAAAGTCGATAGATACCACCTAGCTGATCTGGTCTACTTCCTTTGGGCCAATTCGGTTGATATGTGTTTCGGCATCTGGGTAAAAACTTTTAAGCTATGAAATGACTTTGGCAAAGTGCGACTCTATTTTTTTTTTATTTTTTTTTTTTTTAATATAATCCGTCGCTCAAGGCGTAGTAAACACGATCATAGGCGAGAAAGAAGTAGGGAGAGATAGGGAGTGGTAGCGTCTGGCCGCAATCTGGAAGCTACGAAGACTATGGGCTTAATCGAGAAGTGTTATG
The DNA here is from genome assembly GCA_000688715.1 of Glossina pallidipes. Classification (NCBI taxonomy): domain Eukaryota; kingdom Metazoa; phylum Arthropoda; class Insecta; order Diptera; family Glossinidae; genus Glossina; species Glossina pallidipes. The sequence continues at coordinate 215,331 of JMRQ01006283.1, read as the reverse complement.
CCTTTAGTGATCGAAACTGATCGAGAATTTTTTATAGCTGCGGCTACATGGCAGTTGTATTTAAAGCACATTCTAACGCACTGAGAATGGAACGCGTGTAGACTGACTTGATAAACGAGTTTATCTACTAGGCAGTGCAGTGGCCCTATTACATAAATTAATTTTCGAACTACTAGACGAGAAAAATAAATGATTAGCTGGTTCAGAACACAATATCCTCTCTTGATTTTCGTGTTAATAACTAATTATAATAAAAAAAAAAACATATTTACCTCTAGTTTAGCTGAATTGTTATATAAACGAAAATCGATATCACGTATATCATCGTCCTCGTTTTCCAAGTCCTCTTCATTTGTGCCATATCCACTGCCTTGTTTAAGTATTTTACGTTTCCGTGGCTCCTGGTATTTTTGTTTACGTTTTATAGCTTTTAACATGCGTACTTCGCCATGGCGACGTGCTCTATCGGAACTGGAGAGCAAATCATCCGTAGTTTTCACCACCGTCATATTACAACTTTCTAAAATATTTTGAAATTGATTACGAAGTTTAGTTATTTCGTAAAACCTAAAAGCGTATTACGTATAAATGAAAAGAAGTATTTATATTCATCTGATTTTTAAATACCTTTGTTCTTCGATACCTAATTTATAACACCATTTACGGGTATTTTCACTATTCCATTTTAATCCTAACCATTCATGATAGGCTTTCAGTAGTATAAAGACATCGCCTTGATCGGTTTCAAACTCAGAACGAGCTTGCTTCTGATAAAAGAAAAGGTATCAATTAAAAAAATTTTCAAGTTTAATTAGCGAAAAACTTACTTCACATTTTGGATCCGCGTAGGCGCGAGTCGTAAATGGATTTTGAACACTCATAACAGCAGCTAATGTTAAAATTTTTTCTGTATCTGGAAATACACAACCCAACAGAAGCATTTTACCAATGGAAATATCCACTGGAAGATTCGATAAAGATTTTCCTAAGGAAGTAATTTTTTCATCTGGACTTAAAGCATTCTGTTGACAGAAAATTGATTTCAAAATATTTTCTAGGTAACACGCTTAAAAGTAAACATACATGTTGTTTTAAATTCAGTATAGTCTGTTCAATATAATTTTCATCCGGTGACTCAATAAATGGAAATTGTCTTACATTTGGTAAGCCCATAGCAATCATTTGTAAGAGTATAGTGTCAAGGGGTACACGACATATCTCTGGCGTGGGATAAGCTTCAAAGGCATTGTATTGTTTCTCCGAATATAAACGGAAGCAGGTCTTAAGATAAGATTAGAAAGTACGCTTTTTAATATTTTAATTTTAATCAACAAGAAAACATATTTACCCCTGGTCCCGTGCGACCAGCACGACCTTTCCTTTGTTCAGCTGATGATTTCGAAACCCAGAATTCTTTAAGACGTTGCCCTTTGCAAGACGAATCGTAACTCATTTCTTTAACTTTGCCGGAATCAATTACGAATCGTATACCATCAACAGTTAACGAAGTCTCAGCAATGTTGGTTGAAATAATGCATTTACGCATGCCCTCAGGTGCATAATCGAATACCTAGCCAAAAAAGGAAAAAAACTTGACACTTTTAATATCGAAGTGGAAATCTTTTTGATGTGACAGACCTTATCCTGTTCCACCAATGATAAACTACTATGCAATGGTAGTAGAATCCAATGTGGCTGCTGTTCGGCATATTCTTTGATCGCATCACAGGCTGTAGTTATCTCGTTAACACCGCTTACAAATATTAAAACATCTCCCCGTTCATTGGAAGAATATTTCTGATCTATCAAATTTAATACTTGCACAAAAGGGGCGGGATCTAAACGTGCTAATGATTGCTGTGCCCGAGACGAAGTTCCCTGCAAATCTAATGCAGCTGGTGGCATATATACAGTTTTTATTGGATGCAGACGACCAGGCACTTTCAATAGTTGAGCCCCTTCTTCTTTAAAATAATTGTGGAATAAATCAACGTTAATGGTGGCCGACATAAGTACAAGTTTGAGTTTAGGCTTAGCTCGCAATAAACACTTTGTTACTCCTAGCAAGAAATCGCCGAATAAATTACGTTCATGAATTTCATCGAGTATCAGAACGTCATATTCATCCAGATTAGCTTCTATCGCCAACTGTACATGAAACACGTTTGAATGATTTGTTAAAAGGGGATTTTATCTATACCTGGCGCAATAAGAGACCCTCAGTTATAAATAGAATATTTGTGTATGCATCTTTATTTTTCTCAAAACGTATTTGAAATCCTACTTTAGAGCCATAATCATCTAGCATTTCATGGGCCACGCGTTTCGACAAGGAGACACAAGCCAAACGACGGGGTTGCGTGCACGCTTTAATGTTTATATAAAATTATAAGCAAATAAGGAAACAAGTTATACTACTTACCGATGCTACGATAACCGAATTCATATAGATATTGAGGAACTTGAGTCGATTTACCGCAACCGGTATCACCGGCTATAATTAAAATCCGTGTTTTTTTCAAAGCATTCTGGAAGGATTCTTTAAATTTCCAGATAGGCAATGATAATTGAGTTTTTCTTAATTTCTTTATTTTACTGAATTTTTCCTTTTGTTTAAAATCCAAATAAATTAAAACAATCTCTTGAAATTGTTTTATTCTTAGATGTGTTAGTGATGCATTGGCTATAGGAATTTTTTGCTTTGGTTCTTCTTGTAACTTGATGAGTATGCACTTTAGTTTGTGATACGGTGCTATTTCAATATATTCGGCATCCTCTAAAGGGTTTTCCAATATAGGCTGACCAATATTTTTTAACATATTCTCATATTTATTAACAAATTTCCAAAAGTCAGTTTTATCCTCTACGATGTTATAATAATGATCATCATGATATATCAAAGTTTCAAATATTGATTTATGATCGCAAAAGGAAAAATCAATAAGATTTGTTGCTTCCATAAATGGTTTTCGTTTGCGATTAAAATGTCTGCTCTCGGTCTTTTTCATGTTTCGTTTATTCGAAAAGCACGTATTTGTTTATTTATGTATGAAGGACGCAGTCGAGTGAACAAAAAGAAAATCACTGAAATACGCAGATTCCGATATATAATATGACTACTTTTTTGACAATTTGAAAATTGTCCTTTTTTTACTGCTAAATATATTGAATTTAGTTTTGAGATATTATATAAAACACAAAAGCGCCTACAATCAGAAAAGTATCAAAAACACATTTATTAGTTAACAACCTCACTATAAGAAAGGTTTTTATTCATTTAACTTGATTTATCGCAATATGTCACAAAAACACTACAGTGAAAAAGTTCACATTTTCATCGGCCTTTAAAAAATATTAAACAGAGCCCAGCTGATGGTCGGTGTTGTTAAATTAATAGAATTGACAATCGTTTATTGTGATATTATAACAAAATTGTTTAGCTTTAGCACGAAATAAATAAAGGCAAACGGTAAAAATGGCCGTATCTTTCATAGATTATAGACCACAGGTAGAAAACGTAGAATGAGATAAAATACTTCAATTTGTTGCGTTTAAAAGCCCTTGTTTCACTGTATACTACTCGTTCAACCTACCCTGCACACAATATATCATAGTAACCATAGCATTAATTGAATAATAATGTTACTAAGTATTGTGTTATTTTTCAAATGCCTGAAAAATAATTTTGAAAGCGAGCAAATTAGTTGACGAACTCTGATAGAACCAATCACACTTTGAAAGCATGTTTTCCAATACGGGTGAATTATGCGAAAAATTACAAACAACCGATCGTCGAGCAAAGTTAGCTGCTTTGATACAATTGCGGCAGGAAATTGTGGTAACAAAGACTACGTCATCGCAGGATATTCAGCAAGTGTTTGATGGTTGTTACTTGCATTTGTTGAAATGTTACAGTGATCGATTTGAAAGTGTCCGTGAACAATCAATACGGACGGTAAACGTGTTTATGGAGCGTATGCCACCCAACGATTTTCATTTGTTAAACGTCGTGGCCACTTTAGCCGATCGCATTGGTCAACAGGAAACGCTTGAGGAGAGCGAAGAAATACGTCTATTATTTGTGCAGCAATTGTTGAAGCTTGAAAGTTACTTCATTACTACTGGCAATAAACATTCTTTGGAAGAATGCTATAGTGATATTGTGCGAATTTTAAATAAAGCTTTACGCGATCCCTACCCCTCGGTAGAAAGAGAAGCCTGTGCATGCGTTGCTCTGTTGGCTTCAAAAGCAAATTCCTGTAAATTTCAGGCATTTTCCAAGATATTGGCTGAAGCTTTATACGGAATGCTTAATCACAAGCATTCTACCGCTCGCATAGCTGCTGTCAATGCTCTAGGTTATGTAGCCTTGCATATTGATGCGTCTGGTGACGCTCTTTCATGTTTGATAATGCAAGTTTCTCCTCTGTTAATGGACGCGATGCCTCTCGTAAGGCGTGAATGTGGTGAATTGGGTGTTCGTCTATTGTTGGAATTACGTGATCGGTATTCGTATTTTGAACGCATTATTCCGTTAGTTCTATGTTGGTAAGTAAACAAAGTTTGCAAGGCCTTTCAAATATATATGTATATATGAGTTTTGCACTTATTGTAGTTTAAAAGATGATTCTCCGGAAGTACGCGAGTATATAATACCATTGTGGATAAAATGTGGCAAACAGTACTACGAAGAAAATGAAGCCGAATTAAGTAAACAAGAAATTAGCGATTTACCATTGCCAAATTATCCAGTTGATGTTATGCGTCCAACGATAGGATGCCGAGGTCTGGTTCAGCGTTCTTTACGTCTGTTAAAATTAATTACACGCGAATGTTCAGATTGGAAGGAAAATGTTCGCTTACATTCACTTAAGCTGCTGTACCAGTTTACATTGCATGCAGAGACTACGATGACGGCCAAGTTTTTTGAAATTTATGCTGATTTAGCTAGAGCCTGCCGGGATACTGAATCTGCTGTAGTAGAGGAGGCGTTCAAAGTCTCGGACCTTATGGGCCGTTTATTGAAATATGAGGATTGGTGTGAGCATGGTTTTGATGGGTTGGAACGCAACGCCAAAGAAGGATATTTAATTTGTTTCTACTACATGTACTCGCCTGCATTAGGTGTAAAATTTGATAATAATTTACGTTTATCGAAAATTTTGATACAATCTGATTTTTCACAAACCCTTAAACCCGGTTTCCAATTCTACATTCTGAAAATGGTAGAAACACTTCTTTCGAAAACTCAGTGTGACATTGATGAGAAGCAAAATATATCAGATTTTGAGGAAATGCATAAAAACTGTTATATTGCAACTATAAAAGTAATGGCCTTAGCTATAGAGTCCGAGCAAACCAACGGTTCCGCGTTGCAGGAGAATGGTTCGACAATATTAAAAAGAATTGCAAGTCGTCGGAATACGTCAATGGATGATATGCACGAGAAATTTTTTAAAGATGCTTTAGAGTACGTGGAAAATATTGATGCCCCATTGGATGCGCTTAGTGAACCTATTCTTCTGTTATATGGTCTAATAAAGTTAGCGAAGTTTCGGGAATCTTATTTGACGGAATTACAAGAAAAAGTCAGTGTGGTGTTTGAACAATGCGCTGACGAGTCGAAAATCAAGATATTCAGCGCTATATCTATAGCTATGTTAGACTGGCAAGAAACGATTAAAAGACACATAGAAAAAAGTAGTGTCTTACTGAAAGAATTTGTAATCAGTATTGTTGAGCCTCATTTACAATGGCATGCTGGAGCATGTGCTGAAGCAATGCGCTCTTTTGCTACAGCTACTTTATGTGCTTTGTCTCAAGGAGCTCCACAAGAAGCAGGTTTTGTGCTGCCACATTTTGCTAAGTATATACCTAGCTTAATGGAGGATCGTGCTATCATTACACGTCATTATGCAATCAAATGCCTCAACAATTTTGGTGACTTGCAAGTAGACGATTTGAAGCCGATTGCTTACGGTATATTTACTTATATGTTTTATTGAATTTGTAACGAAGTGCCTTGTAGCTTGCTTGCAGCGTATGAACGATCCCTCCGCAGGGATACGAATCTTGGCCGCATCGGTTATACCGAAATTGAAACCGAAGTTCAGCGATGAGCCTAATAAAAACTACCAACACGATATATGGGATACGTTCCTCAAACGTTGCATGGACATGTTGTTTTTACATTATGATGGTCCTGAAGTGCGATTACAAGCAGCTATCAAAAGTAATTACATGTATCTTAATTTAAAATAAGTTGATCCCAAAACAAGTTGCTTATTTTTGCAGCAACTGTTTTAGAAATGTCCGAGCGTTATCCTGAACTGTGTAAAGAAAGTTATAAGCGCGCTCTGGCCACTACTCATAATTGCAACAATCTTTTAGAATTAAAAGTATACTTGCCCTTTATAGACTAAATGAAGTTTCGATTCTTATATTGTAACCATTTTATAAATATATTTAATTTTAATTGAATTAAATTTGACTGATCATCTACCACATGGCCCTTTGCACGCCTGACAGTTTGTTATAGTCTGCCAAATGACGCCAAACAATACGACTTAAACGATATTTATGCACTACACCTCTTGAACGCGAGGTTAACGCGCAGCGTTCACGCACACGTACCAAGCATGAATCCCGAGGAAACGCGGCTATCTCGGCATCGGCAATTTCTCTCAACTCGACAGGCAATATGTCGTTTTTGCGCAAAGCGTTAACTCTTAATCGTTCTACGGCATGTTCTTTTACACATTTGCGACGTTTAACGTCACGTATCATTCTCCAATCCGCATACTTGGTACGAATTTGCTGCAGCTGTAAACAACCGTAATAATCGTTTATCAATTTTCTTTCAAGAAAAACACTCAACTTACACTGCATCCTGCAAAATGTATAGATTTGTTAAGCAAATTACTTAATCTACCTAAGGAATTCATTGCTTAGTTCCTAATTACTCAAGGAATCCCGATGGAAGGATAATTAGATATTTGCAAGCAAACAGCTGATTTTTTATGTTTTAATACATAAGAAAAAAATAAACTAGCAGTGTTGCATATTCATTACAAAAAAAAAAAAAAATCGAAGTTTCGCTCAATGCTAATAATCCATTTAAGGGCCATTAAGTTTCTCAATTTGTTCACCTTGCGTGAATTCCTATGTACTATAAGATAAGAATGTATATGGAAACTTGCGATAGTTTGCTGTTCGCTTTGAACTGATAGAGTTTTTTTGCAAACAAACGGTTATTAATAATTAAACGGAAAGTCTTGAAGTAATTTTTTCCTACAGTTGTATTACTGCGTGTTTCCCACAATAGCGTGATACAAATTCAAATAGTCCGACGAATCTATTACTTTTGAAATTGAATTGTTGGCATTTAGCTTTGATATGGTGCTTTCATGTTTCTCCTTTATCAATATATCAACCGTGATCTTTTACTCAATTATTATTTGCGATCTTATTGCCACTCAAAACTAGAGAAGGAAAGCTACTTGCATAGATTTTCCAGCCGCGTCTATCTCAGATGTTGATATTCTATTTATTCAGCCAAGTCGCCAGACAACACAGAATAAATATTATTGTAGAACTTCCCTCCTCTAGGACTTGCTTGCGTAGATATCTACTATTGATATCTGACGTTAAAATTTTGCACGCAATTTGCCGAAAAATTCACTATAATCACCACATTTTACTGAAAGGTGAGATGGGGAATAAACGGCGTAAACTGGAATGGCAAAATCGTCGTTATTCCCTTTGATGCAGGATACTTGTAAAAATGATTTTCTACAGAGATGTGATGTTTTGATCCCACCGAACCAGACAGACTCCCAGTTCTTTGATGCTGATGGTAGGTATTATACTTTCGATTTTAAAACCTGAACACAGATGTTAAAAGAATTTCAATAAAATTTTGACAACGGAAAATTTTTTCTCTTTTAATATGAAAGCCTATTGATGTAGCGCTTCGCAGACTTATTTGCATAATTTAATGACTAAGGGTCTTGTCTTTATCTTTTTATTCTGCTGCTTAATCTGCTTTTTTTAATTGTTTTTGTAAAAGGGGTATGTGTTCTTAATACCTTAAAACGTTTATGATTGGTAAAATTACTGCTGTTCTTGATTTGATGTGCATTATATGTTAAGTGCTGGTTATTAAGCACAATCATAGGAATAAATTGTATTGTCGCGTTTGTAGCGTTTTGAAATATCCCTTTTAAATAGTTGCAAGTATACGGAGCATTCTTTCTAAATGTCAAAAGAATTCGTAAACAATTAACATATTTTTGTGGGTACCTGTATTTTTATTCAGCAATTTGATTAGGTGGCTAAACTACATTTAAGACATTTTATTTGTTTTGTGCTGTAAGCTTTTGTGTGTTCAAAATATTGACATTGATGTCATTGAGGAATGTCTCTGCTCACGGTTCTCAGATAGTAAATTTTTTCGTTTCTTAGTCTTGTCGCTTGACCTATGTACCAATGAGTGCAATATTCTTTCTTGCATCATTTTGTTTTATATTAGCAATATGGTCTCAACAATCGTATATGTATTTTCTCCCTCAAACTGTCAAGCTAGATATTTAAGTCACAATTGTGAGGCGAATCGATGAACTTTCCAGCTTATGTCAGAATTTAATATTAGGCGCAGCATTAATGAGCCAACCAAAGAGAATTGGGTAAACCAATTAACACGTTTAATCTAATCAGGAATAGCTGCGTTTTATGAGGCCTTTGCTGTATGTTTCTCTTTATTTTTAAAAGAAGAAACAACTCAAGGATGAATAAAGCAACTGTGAAACGCTATACTTACTTACTTATATGGGCTTAGCATTACTAACTTGGTTTCACTTCCGCAAAAGACAATTTCTCTAGGTTCAAGTCAAAGCAATATAAACAAAATTTTTTTCACTTAAAAAAAATTTCAATTTGTTAAATAAGTTGCTAATGAGACTATTTTCTTTTTTTTATTCGTCTAGATAATTTTTTAATCTTAAGAGAACGCGTTTTTGAGCCTTATTTTGGTTTTCTTTGCATGGATTTTTCATACCGCCTATGAAACTCCTTTCTTCCTCCAATTTTTGTTTTACAGCAACAGCGGTCTTTCGTTTACTATTGCCACGTTTCATTGTATTCATAAAGCTATAACTTGGCATCATTTGGAAATGCCGGATAAGTTATGTTATGTTATGTTAAATTCTAGACAGAAATGGATTTGTAGTGTGAATTCCGTGTAGAATGCAACAAAAATAACACCTATAGTTGGTATAATATACACGTGAGTTACGTTTCCAAGGAACTCAATCCAATGCATTCAGATGAATCGTACACTCTGAACCAATTGTCAAAATATGAGATAGTTGTATGTTTTACATATAGTTAACATAAAGCTTCCATGCATCACTGCACTAGATTGTAAACTTTGACGCAGGCATTTTATGTGAACAATAGAAAAGCAAATTATCCATAAACCACACAATTTTCTGTAATAATGCAATTCTGCCTACATCCTGCTGCTTACATTACTACTGTAATGCACATTGACACACAAACATAGTTTTTGACATATGATCACTTAGTACAACTTAGAGCAGGGTAAAGCTTACAAACCTATTCTTTAGACAGTTTAAAAAAAGTTTGAAATAATCAAATAGTATAAAAAATATAAAAAACTTCCAATCGAAGAAGTAATTGATTGAAAAAAATGGTATTGTTTTAATAGAAAAATGCACAGCTTATGTATTAACTGCTCTCAACTTCAGTTTCATTTGTTTATTAAAGCGGCAAGCAGGAGTAGTGAAATAGAAACTGAGAACGCATTGAAAAAAGTAGTATCGACACCAGCTGACTCGATGCTCTAGGAATTAGGGAGCATTGTGTTCATAGTAAAACCGGGGAGGTTAAAAAATATCATCGGAAACAAGCTTACCATGTTCAGAAACTTAAAGATCCAATATTCAAGGAAAATTATTGGTTAATCATTTTGGCATTAAGATTGTTGAAAATAGGCGCCTTTAAATAAAGCTTAAGTGCAATTGAAAAAACTTTAGCTCGCGTTCAATTAGTTTTTAGTAAATTACGAATAATATTGTGCCGATTAAGACAACTTTCAACGTAGAATTTAAGACGGTCGTGAAAAACCCTAATCCAACATAGGGTCTGCTGTAAGTCCCGCCGTAGAAATACAACTAGAACAGTATAAAAATAAGTGCTAAATAATGTGTTGTCTTCTAAAATGACATTATATAAGGCGACAGAAAATTATTTAGACAAATGCTTTCCTTATTTTATCCCCTGCTTAAGGAATTGGCTTTTATGTTTGAATTGTTAACTTTCTCTCATGAAAAGGTAATAATGCTTTCGTCAAAGTACAAATAAAAAAACATTCACTTTGCGAGAATTGCTATAATAATTTACATTAAGTTGTATTAACATTTTACCTATTAATTTAAATGAAACCCATTAAATTAAAAAAAAATATTGTTTTAGAACTTAAAGAATACTCCGTTCTACGAAAAGATTGATTAAAAACGCAAATTTTCGAGACATTTTGCCGTTCGTCTACATATCCGAAAGTGTAGGGAATAATGTACAGTCTAACCGTCCTGTCCAAATTATAATAAAAATTTATTTCTTATGAGTGATCTCTATAATTTGATATTTGTGAAACTTATTTATACCTAAAATGGGCAGTTTTTTCAACTTTTGGCAGTCCTGTATTCTTCAATCTTTTTTCTAACTTGAAGGAAACCTCGATTTGCTCGTGGTTTCCATACGATACATATATAAAGAAAGTTGTAAATTTTAACAAAACTAGATAAATTAAGAATATTTTCCAATAGAATATTTAGGTTGGCAAATAAGAAGTAGTGTGTGGTGAATACTAAGAAAAAAAGGGAATAATATATTAAGTGTGCTTTCTTAAGTGTTACCGGTGTTTGCAACAGCAGAGCAAGAGCAGTAGAAAAATAAAATGCCTTCCAGCGATCCACTGCCGCCCAAGGAGAGTGCTCTCTTTAGGAAGTTAATGGTAATCTAAATATTATTGCTGTTGGTATATTGGTGATTTTGGTTTGAATTTTTCATATACGTATTGTTTTGGTAAAAGCTTTGCAGACTTTTTGTTATCCTCCCACACGAAAAGAACTTTCTGTACGACCTTTCACATTTATTTAAATAAACAATCTTTGCCATAAAAGTATTACATTTGCAATTGTTTGTTTGATTATTATTTGTTATTGAGATTTTCTGAACAATTAAAAATTAGTTTGCATTTTTATGGCAACCTAACCTCAAACTTGTGGATATTGCTGTACTGTCACCCAAAATCAAGACAGTTTTAAGGCGTACATTTGTCTTTAAATTTGAGTGCACTTCGTATTTATTATGTTTCTAATTTTTCGAATTATTATCTTATGAGATTCATGTGTGTGCAATGAACTTCCACTTAAGAAAATTATATAATAATTACAAGGCTTCGTTGCCGTTCGGTATTTACTATAAATAGAATATATTTTGGTTATTTGGAGTTTCCATATAAAGTTAAGGAGAGTTTAATACATAACCAATAGAACGTAATTCTTATTATGCACGCATTTGCAAAGTCTGTGTTCAATGTAATTTTTCCTCTTTCTCTTGCTTAGAAATGCTATGAAATGAAACAATATAAGAACGGGCTAAAGCTAGCCAAACAAATCTTATCGAATCCCAAGTATACGGAACATGGTGAAACGCTGGCCATGAAAGGTTTAACTCTTAATGGTTTGGGACGTCGTGAAGAAGCCTATAAATATGTGAGGCTTGGACTGCGCAATGATTTACGATCGCACGTCTGTTGGCATGTTTACGGTTTGTTGCAGCGCAGTGATAAAAAGTACGATGAGGCTATTAAATGCTATCGGAATGCCTTAAAATGCGAGAAGGACAATTTACAAATATTAAAGGATCTGTCACTGCTGCAAATACAAATGCGCGATTTGGAAGGTTATAAAGAAACGCGTCACCATTTGTTCAAATTGCGGCCTTCGCAGCACGCGTCGTGGATAGGTTTCGCTATGAGCTATCATCTATTGGGTGACTTGGAAATGGCGAATAGTATATTGGAAGCATTTAATCAATCCCAGACATCAATTGTGAGTATTTTTGAGAGATGTAATTAGATAGCGATGATAACAGCCGTAATGCTATTTTTGCGTTTATAGGAACCTAATGATTATCGTCACTCAGAACTGTTATTGTATCAAAATCAGATACTTGTTGAGGCTGCTAATTATCAGCGTGCTTTGGAACACTTGGTAAAGTATGAAAATCAAATAGTGGATAAATTGGCAATTCAAGAGACTATGGGAGATTTGTATATTAAACTGGAGCAACATTCAAAAGCTGTACCTATTTTTGAGGGGCTTATACGACGAAATCCAGAAAACACCTTTTATTATAGCCAATATTTTTTGGCCAAGGAAATATCCAGTCCTGAAGATAAACTTGCAGTATATAAAAAATTCCAAGAAATTTACCCACGAGCAATGTGCCCTAAACGTTTACCTTTGGACGACGTTACTGGTGAAGTGTTTCGTTTAGTAGTGGATGATTATTTGAGGCGAGGCCTACGTAAGGGTGTACCTCCTTTATTCGTGAATGTACGTTCACTCCACTCTGACCCAGGAAAAACGAAAATCATTGAGGACCTAATGTTGCAGTATTATGAGAATTTGACGCGTTCGGGGCATTTTTCACGAGATGACGCTGATAAGAATCTGCCCGTAGAACCTGCATCAGCCATAGTGTGGACCATGTTATTTTTAGCACAGCACTACGATTATAAGCGGGAAACGGACAAAGCACTGGATTATATTAATGCTGCCATTGAGCATACGCCTACACTAATTGAATTATTCATCGCAAAAGGACGTATTTATAAGCATGCTGGCGATCCGATAGAAGCTTACATTTGGCTGGACGAAGCTCAAAGCATGGACACAGCCGACCGATACATAAATTCGAAATGCGCGAAATATATGCTACGTGCAAATTTAGTTAAAGAAGCTGAAGAGATTTGCGGGAAATTCACACGTGAAGGTGTGTCACCCATGGAAAATCTCAATGAAATGCAATGCATGTGGTTTCAAACGGAATGTGCACTAGCTTATCAGCGTATGGAACGCTGGGGTGATGCACTGAAAAAATGCCATGAAATTGATCGCCATTTTTCTGAGATCATCGAAGATCAATTTGATTTTCATACATATTGCATGCGTAAAATGACAATGCGGGCATACGTAGGACTATTACGTTTAGAAGATGTGTTGAGGTGTCATCCATTTTATTTCAAAGCGGCTAAATGTGCCATTGAGGTAAGACTTCGTTGCTTTACACATATACTTATCTAACTGAAAAATTAAAACAATTTAGGTTTACATACGTTTGTACGATAAACCGCTTAAATCCGAAGAACGAATTGAAGAAATTGATACTGGTAGGAGAACAATTATTTGTTGTGTTCTATTTTTTTGAATTGTTATTATTCTAGAAAATTTACCACCATCTGAATTAAAGAAACTGCGTAGCAAACAACGTAAAGCCAAAAAGAAAGCAGAACTGGAAAGTGCACAGGCGGCGCAAGCACAAATTAAACGTGAACAGCACCAAAAATCGAAACAACAAGCCAATCAAGACGCAGATCCTGAAGCACCACAACTCGATGAACTTATACCTGAGAAGTTAGAACGACCTGAAGATGCCCTTGAAAAAGCCATTGATTTTCTAAAACCGTTGCAACAATTAGCCAAAGATCGTATTGAAACACATTTGTTGGCATTTGAAGTTTATTCGCGTAAGAATAAAATTCTCTTAATGATACAATCCATAAAGCGCGCATTGGCCCTCGATGTCGAACATCCTCAAGTGCAGCGCTGTATCTTACGTTTGATTCAAGTACTGCCACAATTGACAAATGAATTGAATGCTAGTGTGAGGGTTGTGGTCGACAAAGCTCTAAACGGACTGATAGGCACTAAATCTGCTCAGCAATTAAATAATGAGTTAATTGATAAATTTGGCTTTTCTGTTAAACATTTATATGAATGTGCTCGTACTATGTATGAATTGGATGGTAAGAGACAAGAGGAGGCTATTCAGTTGATTATCTCATTTGATGTAAATAAACTGGAATTGGAGGTGAATTGAAATGGTATTGTCGAACAATAATCTGTAGTATAATTATAAAATTTCTTTTAGGACGCCACTAAAATATATGAATCGTTACGTACTGGTGATTTTGGGAAATGTGAAGAAGCGTTGAAGTCCTATAAAGAAGTTTGTCAAAAACGCTTCAAATATGCCCGTCTGTTTTGTGATAACGTCGATAATGCCACAACCGCCACCGCTACCACCAACGCGACCACCATTATCAAGGAAAATGCAACTGAAAATCATGTAGAAAATCAAGTAAGCTCTGATTTGTAATGTTGTCGTAAACAAAAAAACAACAGCAATAAAAGCTACGATGATAACAAGAGTTACTACAGCAACTACCGCAACAACCGCAAATCAATAACTATCACCATAATTAAAGAGAAACAAAACAGTAATAATAAAAGTACAGACTACTTGTGGACTATAAGAACTTCAACACCAAATTAGAAAAAAAAAATCAACATAATACATATATACACGATCATTATCGTCTGGTGAAACTTATTACAAAAGAATAATAATAATAATAATAATAATAATAATAATAATAATAATAATAATAATAATAATAATAACAAATAAAGAATTAATAAAGAAATGATAATAAAAGAAAACTAATATTAAAAAGCAAAAATAAAAAAAAAACTCGAAACTAAGTTTAATTCTAACTGAATAAAGTGCAAGTTTTACAATAAGGAAAATAGATCACAACACATTCAAAAGATATTCCTCTTGACTTGGCTAGTACTTCACAAAGAAGGCATGTTTCATTTTTGTTCTTTCTGTAATTTTATTATTAATTTTATATTCAAACCGTATATTTCATTTGATCGATTGATTGAAACGTTAAAGGGACATACAAGAACACATACACAAACGCGCGCTTACACAAATACCCCTATGCACATTAAACACGCCCACATCTGCACAGGCAGACATTTATGATTGATTATGTATAATCCGTATATTTATACAAACTTAAGTCTCATTTGAAAGAAGCTATTCTGTGCATTCGGCATAATTTTTAATTTACTGTCTTTTATTCTTTCCATTGCATATCGTAAGTAATGTTGAAGATATTGAGGATTAGAACAGTTTTTTTCTATTGCTTTGAATGAATTGTAGAATAAAACGATCATTGATTAAACTCGATCCTAATTAATAAAAATAATTAAATAAATAATAGAAGAACAAATTAAATTTTAATATATTTTATATGTAAAAAACAATACAACAAGAAAATATTTCGAAGAGACCATACAAATATTATTAAAAAATAACATTAAAAATGATAATAAATTCTTAATTACCTATGAAATTAAAAAAAAAAAAAATTTTTTTTCTTTTTTATTTATTCTTTACTGATTTATTTTAAAATTTATTGGTAAATACAATTTTTTTTAATTTCCACATCTTTCACGTCTAGCGGTTAGAATATATGTAATTTTTCGATTGTATATAGGGCTTTGTACATAAAAGATTGTCACAGGTGATATTTGTTTTTAATGTCTTTACTATTTAGGCAGTTAAGTCGTGTGTTGTGTGCCCTTGTACAAATTAGAAATGTTGCTTTCTGTGAGCGGCCATAATTATAATGTGTTGTTCTATTATTGTCTCTTATCTAATCTGTATCCGTCTAACATTATAACCTGTAGATACCAGTTCTAGCAATTTGACAAGACGTTCAAATGATCGTTTATCGAAACTGTAGAAAGCAAAACAGCAGCTGATCGGTTCAACAATATTACAAATTGGCTGGTCAGTGGTACGTAAAAGTATTTGAAGTCCTTCCACCTAACGAAAACCGATTTAGTCAGCAAAGCGGCACGCATCATCAAAAGACGCCACCTAAATTTTCTCTATTTCTAAATCGATCGAAATCTAAGATGGTTCCTTGAGCAACATATATTGATTATATGTACTAAGTTTTACATCGATATTTCAGAGGGATTACATTAAATTTGTTATATTATAAAGTAAATTTTAGTGATGTAGAGTGAATAACAAAAACAATTTCGCCATATTCATAGGTTTTTTTGATTGAAATGACGGTTGCGAATGCAAAATTTTGTTTGGTAGAACAAATTTGAAAATTCAAGTTTTTCATTTTTCTCGTCAGGACCGGCTTGCACGTAAAATCTCGCAATTAGGAAAAGACGGATGGTTCTTTTTTTCTACTTAAATCTATTTGAAAATTTTTATTTAAACTTTCAACATTTTTTCTCATGTTTTTTTTTACATTAAAAAGGAATAATATATAAATAAAACAAGTTATATTTTCATATGCATTTAAATTCGGCAATTATCTATGCGCTGCAATACAACTATAGAAAAGTATGATTGTAAAATATCATACTTTATGCCGATAGAGCACCACTTAATCCTGCTGTCTTATCTAACATATATTTAAGTCCATTTACAATAAATGTTTATTTTTAAATACACTATTAATCGGCATGGTGCAATTATTATAAATTATTGAAAACTGTCCTTGCTTCAACAGCAGCAGATGGATATCTTTTTGGCAGATCGTTTGGAATCACTAACTAGACAGAAACGTGGGAGTGAAGTTTCAGCCTTTAGATGATTATGATTAAGGCGAATAAGCTGACAAATGATATATTTGATTTATGAGAATTTGAGCTCATCTTTCCAAGTTGTTTAACTTTACTCCCTGTGGGCATTTTTACAACGAATCCTACCACGATGTCATTCACTCGCAGTCATCGGAATCATGGGAATAATTAAAATGTTATTATTTTCATTTGTAATTTAAATAAAAATAAATATATCCAACCAAGCTATCTATCTATGTTAACATAAATATCTAAGAAGAATTGAAACAAGCCTCAAAAACTCAACTCAAACAAAAAATCTCGCTCAACCAAATTGTGTACATTAACAAACATTCCTAAGTATTTTAATAGTCCTGGATGCTAGTATCATTTTGCCGATTGAATTTGGGATCACAGTGCAGATGGTTCAGCACTTTTCTCTAGCAATTCTTGAAGAAACACTTCGCTGGCAAATACTTCGTGGCAAATTTATAAATTTTTTTTTAAGTGCTTTCGAATTTCAAAATGTATGTACGACTTTAAACTAGTTGCAACACTGTAATCGCAATTTGCTATAAAAGCTATAGATGGCAGTAAATGAATGCGCAATGGCAGCACCGCATCTTCACTTTCTGTGTTTAACAAGCCATAGCTCAAAATATTATTATTATTATTATTATTATTATTATTATTATTATAATTTTAGACTAATGAAGTAAATTCTTAGACTAAACAAAAAGACATTGAGTACTAGCAACACAGGCTATCGGCTCTAATAGCTCAAAATAAAAAATGATACTATAGTGTTTATCGCATCTAAAAATAATTAAAATTCGAAAAATTGATAAATGATTGATTATCGGGAATCTGGTTCCTATTTATTTATTTATTTATTCCACTTATACAAAAACTCAACTAAACAAGTGACAGTCGAGTTCAATTGCCTCTTAAAGTAAATCTTAAATTAATTATTATTAAAACTTAATATGAGTATAATAAAACAAATGAGAAGGAAAAAAGAAAAAAAAAGCATGCACACAACCAGAACACAGCCACACCCACAACCGGTACAAGACCAAATTGCAAATGAACTCCTAAGACATTGCAAACATGCATAAGCATGGCAACCGATAATAGTTAACAACAATTAATTTTCGAATCGTAGGGTTAAAAGCTAGTTTAAGTACGACATTGGTAAATCACGTGTTTTAAGCAATGTGGCTATAATGGACTTTAAAGAGTCCAATAATGAGAATAAGTGACGGACGTCTTAGGTTCTTGCAAGCAACTCTGAACGTGTTAAACAGCTCATAATTATATTTACTTTGACTAACCTTAACCAAGATAAAGTGCCTAGAGAAGCGGTTAGGAACATTAAAACTTATTTCTCCAAGCAATGACGGCGAGTCAATAGCACCATTTATTACTTTGTTTACGAAGCAAACGCCAAGAACAAATCTACGTTTATCAAGGAACGGTAAGGACAACAGGAGCAACCTATTTTCATAGGGCGGAATGCAGATGGATCCCAACCCAAATTCCTAGGGCGAATAGTAAAAATTGCTTCTGAATAGATTCAATTGAATCTATATAGCACCTAAATGAAGGAGATCACACAACAGAGGCATACTCAAGTATAGGTCTTACCAAACACATGTACAGTCTGTTGGTAATATAAGGATCATCAAGCTCTTTGGACCACCTCTTAATAAAACCAAGCGCGGACCTAGCTTTGCTTAACGAGAACTCAATATGCAAGTTAAAATGTAACGTATGGTCAAAGAGAACGCCTAAATCTGTGAACGACTCAACGTCCTCCAACTTGTGCGAATCTATAAAATAATGGGTTATGAATGACTTCCTTCTACAGAAAGAAAGCTTCTTACATTTATTTAGGTTTAGTGTTATATAATTTGACGAGCACCATGCCACCAATTTATTTAGGTCAGTTTGAAGCTGATGTGATTGCGATTCTAAGGAAAAAGAAGAAAACAGTTTCACATCATCAGCATCCATTAAGATCTGGCTAGATTTAATCGCCGAAGGCAAGTCATTAATGTATAGATTAAATAAAATGGGTCCTAAGTGGCTACCTTGAGGTACCCCTGACGAAACGTGGAATTCATATGAAGTGGCGAAGTTAAACAAAACCCTGAATGACCTATTATGCAGATAAGAGCTTATCCATTTCACTAAATGGGAAGGGAAGCCAGCGGCTTGAAGTTTAAAGCTAAGTAATTTGTGGTTAACCAAATCAAACGCTATGCTAAAATCGGTGTATATGACGTCAGTGCAAGAGCCATTGGAAAATGCCTTGAAAACCTGACAAGTAAACTCTAACAGATTGGTGACCGTACATCTTCCTTTTTGGAAGCCATGTTGGAGTGGAGAAGTATACGATTTGATGGCAAAGGCCAAATGCTGAGTCAAAATTCTCTCAAATAGTTTAGATAAAACACTTAGCTTGGCAATGCCTTTATAGTTCTCGACGAGTTGTCTACTCCCACTTTTGTGAATAGGAATGAGATAACTACTCCTCTAACGCAAAGGGAATACACCTAAATTCAGGGACAAATTAAAAATCTTTGAGATAACACCACAAAGCTCAATAACGCAAGGCTTAAGTACACATGATGGAATTCAATCAAGTCCAGGCGCACAACTGTATTTCAGAGAAGTCAACCCTTTAAAAACGTCGTCATCAGAAATAACCAAATTGGGTAATGAAACCGAGTGTGATGAATCAAAACTAGCAGACGAAAAGTTTCGTCGGAAGTACTCCGCAAACAGATTTGAGATTACAAAATCATCCGAGGAGTTAGAGCCATTAAAACAAACATGCGAGGGATTTGCAGAAATTTTTCTTTTTGAATTAACAAATTTAAAGAAATATTTAGGATTAGCAAACAGAGAGGATTTAATGAACTGAAGGTATCTGCAATAATAATGGTGGTTGAGGGAATTAAATCTATGCCTTGCGGCTGAGTACGCGAAATAGTCTAGAGAAGAGCCACTTTTCAAATATTTCTTGAACAACTTGTTTTTCCTATTCTTATAATACCTAATTGTCGTATTAAACCACGGGGGACACCTGTTTCGAGGTCGGCGCTGCTTAAGCGGAACAGATGCAGCAATAGCTAGATTTAATGTATTGTAGAACGATGACAATAAGCTTTCTATACTCCTGGTTGAGAAGTCAAGCCTCATATGTGAAAGATAATATTTTAGCAATACTATATTGGTTTTATGAAAATCATAATATTTGCTGAAAAAGGTTGGGTTTGGACTATTAAGGCAGTTCAACGAACCATCATACTTGTGATGAAAAGAAATACATAATGATGGATGACAAGGATCCTCAGGTAAACTAAAAAGTGGGCAACGATTTACATTCATCTCAGCAAAATTGGCAAAGCAAAGATCAAGCAGTCTACCATTACAATTAAAGGTATAGTTATATTGACCTAAATTATGGTCAAGTAATTCATTAAAGAACACTATACCTCTTTCAGATGTTGAAGAAAGAATTAAACAGGCAGATTTATCACTGTTACACCAAGTGACTTGAGGCAAGTTGAAATCTCCCAACACAACGACAATATCGTTGGGTCTAGACTGTTTGGCCACTTCACAAATGAGGGCAGCCTGCTTCTTATATGTGGAGATATCCGTATTTGGGGGAATGTACGAGCAGGTAACAAATAGCTGTTTATTAGATGTTCTCGCTCGAATGGCGATAAATTCGACGTCAGGAGACGTGGAAAATTCAATTGAATTGGACGGGACTGACGCAGATATGGCAATTAATACGCTGCCACCAATGCGATTCAATCGATCATTTCTGAAAACATGGAAAGAATTATGGAATAGTTCCGACGAATGTATATCAGGTTTTAACCAAGTTTCAGCGAACGCAAAACAGAAAAACTCAGTGCTTACTGAATTTAGAAAAGTAGAACGAACTTTTGAATTTAGGCCCCTAACATTTTGATAAATGAGACATAATGAGCCCGAAGAAACATTTAGCTTTTTGAAGGCGACAGGCCTACAGCATTGGTATTACGGGGTCGATCTCTAGGAATAAATACCTTAATTAAGGATCAGTCGGAACTAATATTTTAAATGAAGATATTGCTGTCGGTTGAGAAGGAGCCAATTTGAAAATGCTAACGGGCTTCAAGTTGACTGATGGGGCTTTCGCCGCCAGATAACTTTTCATATTATCCACCGATGTTTCCGGTGCCAGTCTTGACACAAATAATGCTTTCCTAGGAGGAACTGCCGTCAAGCAAATGTCATCACTACTTGGAGTAGTAGGGTTCACGGCTTGGGAGTTATGAGATGGGGAAAATATTGACACATTTGTGCGAGAAGCTTGAGCGACATGCCCAGTTTGGTGACTAGTGTTCACACTCGAACAGCAGGGACGAGAAGCGGACTTGCTTTGCACTTTATTATTTTTATTTTTAGGTGATGACGTCTGATTAGAACGAACGACGGGGCCGGGAGGAGATTCCCTTGCAACCTCAGCATAACTTAAGGCAGACGGACTTGCCGACTTGTTTGTAACAATTTTGTTACCGACCAAATCAACAGTATCGGAAGCGATGACTTTCCGGTACTGTTATTACCGACTTAATTTCCTCGAACATATCCCACATGGAGCCGAGATTTTTACTTAATTTTGAGAAAGCATTTCTCGTCTCCGTGAACAGCCTGTAGAAGGCAATGTCCCGCTTCCTACAGTCGGGACATGACCAACGTAATCCTTTGGAAGGATCAATGACTGCGTCAGCAGTACGGCCAATAATGCCAGCACACTTTGCATGCCCAAAGCGATCGCAAAGCCAGCACGTAACGAATCTATCAGATTCCGGACCAGATTTGGCACGACATGAAGTACATAGACACTCCATGTCAAGTCAAGGGAATAGAAATGGATTATAAAGAGCCAAATCAAGAGGGTCACAACACTAAATTTGTCTAAAAATTTAAGAAAATTTCTGCGTTACGTTGACACTGTAACAAGAGAGCACGAGAATGAGAGAAATCAAAACCAACCAACAAAGACTATAAAAAGAAAGAGAGAAAACAAAAATGACCAAAATTTTCTCATAAGTTAGACGAAGATTTCACACTAGTAAGCAACGGTAAATAATAAGCAAGAGAAAAAAACTGTAATAGCACCAAAAGAAAAATTAACACGAAAGAGACCTATTATTGTGAAGAACACTTGTGCTGAATGCAAGAACCAAAAATGAAGATCAATTTTAATATAATTTTAAGATAATTATAATTCTTTTTTATAATTTTTACACCTTTTACACTTTATGCCTTCACGAATAATTACGGTTCAAACATGCAAAAAGAAATAGAAACAATGCACTAACTCTTTACTCAAGAATAGAACAAACAATCACGTCGCGATCAGTTGCCAAACTCTATCAATCGAGAAAACTTGCAGTATGGGTCAAGAATAGTGTATTAAATGTTACCTATAGTTATAGTAATTTAATCCATAAAAATTCTTTGAGGACCTCGCTTTGGGTTGAGGCAAAATATCTAAATAGATTTGTAAGATTTTTGCCGTTATAGCCAGAATTCATAATATTCATGCCAGTGTGAATGCAATAGGAATTCAATAATTTTTAATACTAAGCATTTAGTTGCAAAACGTTCTTATAATCGTAGTTAATGTCTTTGATGATATTATGAAAAGATAACTTCCTATATTAACCAAATAAGCGCTTATTTGAGTTTTCATATGTGATTCTACATATTATAAATATTTGATGTGAATTTCGAAGAATTGCTAAGATAACTATTGTGCACCTACAAGATTAATAATATTTTAATAGTTTTTCGACAAACAGTAACATTAAAAAATTATATACTGTAGTGCATAAATTGGAAATATTTATTGTAAGAAAATGCACATCATTCGGCAACGCACGCTTATAACAAGCTTATTTAGAATCATAAGCGCTTATTTATTTCATTAACTATATTTCGCTACAGAAGAAGTCATTAGCCGAATGTAAGCTACGGAATAGCATAAGCTATGGAGAAAAAAAAAAAAAACAGAGATCAACGTATAATATACACCAGCATTCAACTAGGGGGTTAATTAAGGGGCAGACATTGACAAATGAATGTGTGCTTACTTATACATCATTAATAGTAACAATAGTAAATAGTGAGAAAAAATCAAATACAAAGGAATATTTTGAATCAATTTAACTGACCCGAAAATGTTTAGCAGTTAGTTATACATTATTTCGTTTTTATACTTATTAGCGGACAGATAAGGAAGTGATTATGATGATGATTCCAAGAGATCAACATTGCATCTATAACTAGGAAGCCAACATATTGACAAGTACTGAAGAGTTGGTGTAACTGAAGATGTATGCAAGCGCTTGGTGACATATGGATCACTGAATTCTTTAGACCATCTTTTTGTAACTCCTAAAAGGGATCTACCTTTGATCTATATGAATATCATATTTGAGTTTTGAGTCGAAAACAAGTCCTAAGTCTTTGTAATCGTAGACATTTTCCATGTCAATATGATAATAAGAGGGCATCGCATTACACCACGCAAAAGACTGCACATTTTTGAATTCAGCACCATACCATTGATTGCACACTATGAGCACATGTTCTCAAAATCAGACTGAAGAAGTTTGTGCCATGCATTGAGCCTAAGGAGGCGGAAAGTTTAACGTTGTCCGCCAACATTAGAACACAGGGATGTTGAATACACTCAGGAAGGTCATTCACATATAAAATAAATAAAAGCGGATCAAGACGACTGCCATGAGGAACATCAGAAGTAACGAAAATTATTCTGGGGTGGCGAGAACTCACCAACACCCGTTAGGTGCGGCCAGAGAGATTGTTACTGAACCAGACAATCGTACTGCTCGAAAACCAAAAGTGATGAAATTTATAGACTAACGTCTTATGATCAACTCTGTCGAAAGCTTTGGAAAAGCCCGTGAAGATAACATCAGTTTATTTGTGATCGGAAAAGGCTTTGTAGATTAGATTACAAAACTCGAGAAGATTAGTGACAGTTGATGTGGCTTTTAAAAAACGGCACTGGCAGTGCGATATAATTTACTCTAAAACCGGGGTAAGCCTTTTTGTTACCAGGGATTCAAAAACAAATATTAAAAATATGTGTATGTGGAGAACATGGAAAATCAGCACAATGTCGGCGAATAGCAGACGGAACACGATCAGGAACAGGGTAGTTAGAAAGTTGCAAAGTTGACAATACTATAAATAGTTCTTCTTCGGAGAAAAATATCAAACGAACTTTTCAAATACGGATAATTATCGAACGGACTATTTGAACATTGGTAGACTTCACCAAAAAAATTGACAAAAGGATTAGTTATTACACAAGCATCGGATAGTTCGAAATTTCCAAAGCTTAGCATTTTTAAGAAGTTTGCGCCTGGTTGCTTCAATAAAATTGGAATACCAAATTGCCTTTAGGGCGCTATAATCTTGTCTAGCAGTGGAGTATAACATATAACTACCAACCCAACCATTACGTCTGAATTTTTTAAATAGCTCACTTTTCTTATTACGGACCATTCGTAAATGCTTGGTATATCAAGTAGGCGACACTGAGGTGTGACAAGACTTAAACGGTACCGATACGGATGTTGGAGAAAAAAAACCTGGCCGTAAATGAAGGATAACGAATGATCAAGTTTGACGTAAGTCGTTTTAGCAAATAAAGGCTGATCACTAATGACCACTTGATTACTTGTAAATACTTAAGAAAAAATTAAATATATATACACCTTTTTCAAATAATTTTTTGCCAATCATCGAAGGATGAGGCGTGTATTCATTTTGTCATAATGTTTGTAAACGGAATCTACAGAGATCCTATAATGTGCGTACAGTCATGATCACAGTGAAATTTTGAAATTCTGAAAGCCATGTCCATGTGGGTGTCTGCCTATGTGTGCGAATGTGTGTTAAGGCCCTCCTGCTTGCAAAAGAAGATATCGACTTCAAATTTAGCGAAAGCATTGGAAGCTCTTGCACGCAGATTGATATTAAACACGGCCAAATTGGTCAAATCACACGCCCCACAATAAGGCCTAAACTGAATGCAACTCCGTTTCTCTAAATGAAAATTCGTGGGTTTTTGCTTATTATTCATATATTATGAGAAATGCAGAAAGTCGGCCACGTCCAGGGAAAGGTATTAGCCATAACATTTTTTTTTTGCTTTTTTGAACTATTCTGCTCCTAAAGTAAGCAAGACAGGATGTTGAAGATTCTTCTGCATATACGTCACATGGACATATGTACCTAATCATGTTTCAATTCTAAAATAAATGTGATGGATCCCTGAAAGTGGATTGTGTGCGTTAATTTTAAATTAATTATGGCAGGCGTCATGACGTGGTGGATTAAGTTTTTCTTAACAATCCCATCGATATAGGTATAAATAAGAGGGCCTCGAGAGCAGAATGCGATTAATGGAAATTGTATAAAATAAATGAAATAAAAAGATTTTTTTAATATATAAAATCGTGCGACGATTGAAAAAACCTGGTTTCTTACACATTAAAATCCTAAGCAGTTACAGCCCTACGTGTTATAATCATATGAAAATGACTGGAATAAAGTTTGTCTTTCAGTTTCTAGTGTAGTAAAATAAAAGCTTAAATAACCATAAAAAAATACAATTTTTTTTTAACCAATATTTTTAAGTTACATTGGAACGTGCATTAGACATTGTATAGATGTTTTATCCCAAAAATAAAAGTAGATGCTTGCACTATATAATATAGAGTATTAAAATTTTATTTAATTTTTTAATAGACGAGTGATAGTTTGCGAATTAGCAATCAAAATTAATTTATAGCGAGAATTGTATGCCAAAATTGCATGTAAAAATATAAAAATTCCATTTAGTATTATTCAGTTATTTAATTTATACAAGCGCTAATCATGGAACGTTGAAAATTGCATTCGACATTCATTACTGGTGTTGTTTGAGAAGCTTATGGTGAAGCTATTCCATCATGTCCCAATTATCGGTTTTGAAAATGATAATTTTGATGTCAACGAGAAAAAACGGCCAGAGGATCTAAAAAATTTCGGAGACAACGAATCGCCGGACTTATTGGACGAAAACCTTTAGAATCTCAACCTCTTAAAAAACCTTCGAAGAGCTTAGTAATTGATGAATCAACTGTTTTTAGACGTTTTAGATGATCCAAATGGATGGAAAGATCCAAAAGGAGGAGAAATGGCTACCATACGAATTGACTGAAAACGTTACTTCGAACCGATTCAACATTGTGGTTTCATAGCTTACCAGTCAAAAAAAAGAACAGTTTTCTGTGCCGTATGGCTAAAACCGAATGAGACTGCCACTACAGATATCTACCGACGTCACTTGAACAAATGGAATAATTGTTGCAGAAAAGATCACCAAAAGCGGTTAACGGACACAAAGCCATCCTCTTGTATGATAGCGGTCGCTCGTACCTTGCAAGAGTTATCAAGGAAACACTATTGCAGCTCGAATGGGAAGTTGTGTAGAAAACGACGCACTTACCAAACATAGCCACTTATTCAGATCGATGTGGTATGGTTTGGCTGGCACGCGGTTTCTAAAAGCTGAAAAAGTTGCGAAATGGGGGAAATTGGATCGCTCTCAAGCCAGTATCATTCCTTCGACACGGTATCGTCACATTGCTGGAGAGATGGTAAAAAGTGGTAGAAAATAAAGGGAAATATTTCGATTAATATATGTTGGAACAAATTTTCTCAATAAAAGCTTTTTTTAAAGGAAAAAATGAATTCTTCGTAGGGACTTATTATTAATTTAAGGTTTTCCTACATTATTCTTCGCAACGTAAATGTACGCAGAAAATTTTCCTATTGCCACTTGATAATAAAGATAGTGATCACTATATATTGATTTTATGGATTGGATATGGACTTGATACAACCACCGAACGAGAACGTGATTTTCCAAAGAGTGCCTTTAAAAATTCAATAATTTTTGATCCATAACAAGCATCGTTCAGAGATTTATAATATGAAAACATGAAATAAATGAGATACATGAAAATTCCCAACGATTCCATTGGGAGTTAAAGAAAACAATAATAAAAAAACTACGCAGATTTTATACCCTATCACTTGCGATAAGTCTTTATGACGTTTACGCGGATGTTTGCAACATCCAGAAAAATTTCGGATGGACCGATCTTTTGTTATACAAGTGGAGTCTAAATCATGTTCCCAATAAATTTTAACATATCTCTCCTTTTGTCCATTCGATGGCTGTGCATATGAAAATGTATTCAACCTACAGGATGCAATTATCGAAATGTTTGTTTGGCCCCACCTATAACGGTATATTTTCAAAAACTCGTTGCATGAAACACCACACCAAGTAAATATAAAGTGTTATAGTTAAGATATAAGTTAATACTTCTAGAAATCTTATAATATAATGTTTGGTTGCAATTAACATTGAATTCTCTTCACAAAGTAAATGCAAATTCTTTCTTTCCATCAGCTTAAAAGGTAAAGCAATTATCCGCGCCATGTGTGTGCAAGAATACGGTAACAATTATCTATGTATGCGCGAATGGACGTGTAGGCTAGTAAGTGCGCACAGGTTTGGACTGGACGGCGTGCTGACACATGTGTGCATTCGTAACTATTATGAGTGTAACCAGCACTTGGCTCGGATAGAGAGAAAATTATCTGTAACACTTTTTGAACCATCCTACCATGTATATGATTTATTAATATTATAAGATTTTATGATGTACAAAAATACTATGAGACTGCTTACATTAGGCTTAGAACGGATCTTTGAACATCTTCATTTTTTGATCTAAATTCTAAAATCACATAAAATTTGTATCAATTAGGGAGAGTATTGAAGCCAATAAATGGCAATCTTTTTCTACTTTTTCTTTGGAGGTTAATTCTGTAATCGTGTTTAAGTTGTAGATATTGCCCTCGTTTTTTATACGACCATATCATCTTTTAATATTTAACTTTTTTAGACGCCTTTTTCTTAAGTCCTTAAGCCCTCTTCGAGACAGTTGTTATTTTTTTAATAATGAATTTGCCGCGAGCTTTAGATTCTTTTTGCTGGCACTTAAAACTTCTGATCTATTGGATTGCCTTTACTTTCCCAAACTTTAAAAGATACTGAAACTTTGTCAGGCGAATTGAATTCAATTCTATTCTCACAACATTGTGGATCCTGTTCTTGTGACGAGTTCCGTCTTACTTACTATTTTACACATTTTGTCAGCTTTTCCTGCGAACTATATTGCTGTGACTGATCCTAAATGCTTTTCCAAATGTTCCATATCTTCCCCGTCGGATGGTCTATAAACTTTTTTTTCTATTTGATAGTTATTTCTCCGCTAAGGTCAAAAAAAATGAAAACAAAAACTTTATAGTCGGGCAAGCCCGACTTTTAGATACCCTATACGCCTTCGCTTAATACAGTTACACACTCATTTTGGTAATAATACACTAAAAATTACACATCATTTCCATATAAAGGTATACTTTTCATGAAAGCCTGCATATTTTAGGAAGCCTTATATGCGATGGCACCAAAAAAATAGACCTAGGTGGTTCAGATTCGGTAAAGTTGGTTCTTATGTCAATTTAATATTATGAGCCAATTTTCAGCATAAAATTTGGTACGATGACGTGTTTTGGCCCATGGACGAACGCTATTGAAAATGGTTCGAATCGGTCCATTTTTTCGACCACTCCCCTTATTCTGAAAAGTCGTTATATGGAAAAATTTGTAATTTTCAAAATTTCTCGGCAAAATTGTACCATTTCGGCATTCTAAATTGGTATGAAAACTTTCGACTGGCTGAGGCAATTTTTGAACCCCCTCTCATATAATGAAAACTGAAGTTCATGCGACAAAAACGTATAATTTCAACGCTTTATGATAGAAATTAAGTCATAATAGTAATTTAAAGTAAAAAAATTGGCTGTACCAAATTTAGACCATCTCGACTTATATTTTGGATCCTACCCTGATAACGATTTTCACGAAAATTGATGCTTCGTAGAGCACAAAAGTCTACGTTTTAATATGTGGTGATGAAAATTTACCCATAATAGCAATTTCCATCTTAAGCCCTTCTGCGTATTACATATGATCGCACTAAGTTAATATATCCTGTATCACGAGTGGTGTAGGGCATAATTATGTGGGCCAAATTTTAACTGCATGGGTTTATTTTATGGATCCAACTCCTTATAAGAATCATATAGGTCTATTGTTTAGACCCTAAAATATAGGCGTCATCATGAAAAGCAAGCCCTTATAGGTAAACTGAAGAATAACAAAATTTTTAGGAAGTAAATTAAGTTTACTAAATTTGGATTACGCCACACGAGATTTTGGGGATCCTCTAATATGTGGGCTTTCATAAAAAGTATGCTTTTGGATCAAAGTAATGTGTAATTTTTGATGTACTATTACCAAAACGGGCGAGTAACTATACTAGACGAAGCGGTGTACGGTAGTTAATACCCTACTATAATATTCTTATTTGCTTTTAGAACAAAAAAAATTTTAAAATTCAAAACACACATCAACGATTGATCAAGCGACTACTATCGGGAAAGCGTGTTTTAATTCTTAGCTAGCAACAATTCCTACATTCGGACAAGCAACTGAAGTCAAGACGCCTCAACGCCCATTGGGCAGGATTCTATTATGCATTAATACTCCGGATGAGCTTTCTTTCTTTTTCATCCACAAAATACATTACAATAGAAGAAGGTGCAGGTTGACTTTTTGTGCATAAGAAAGAAAGCTATGAAAAACGTCCGTTTAATATCCATTAATGAAAAATAAAAGCTCAAGGAAATACGGACATGACGCAATCCTTGTTATGGTAATACTAACTATGTAGGAAGGTGAGCACGTAATTTGTATATTTGTTAATGCCGTTAACATCGATATAAAGTTTAGACAACAGTGTCCTAGAACATTACCGCAAGTAAACTTTTACACTTCTATTGCGAATATAGCGGTAAAAAATTCATTTTGTAAGTATACTAGATTCATTACAGAAAATATTATCGAGCTCACAAAGTTTTATAAAAACAAAAGTAACAAATGCACAAAAGATCCTGATCTCAATAAATACACCTATATGGCCATTGGATAGTAAACCAATTACGTAAACAATAGATTTTGAAGAGATGATGACTGTAATGAATTCCATATAACGAGTGCGAATACAGAACAATCTACAAAATGAAAAAGTACTTAACAGGAGTTTTTGAAAAGAAGTGGGATTTTGGAGGCTGCTGCCCTCTAAGCTAATAGCTTAGGCAAAAATATTATTATATTGTGTTTATTTTTTTGTATTGTATTTTTTATTTTTTTATTTAACATTTGATTTAAATCACATTTTTTTTATATTCTTAATTTTTAAAGATTGTATGCATTGGAAACTGAGCGCACAGAACAAAAGATTAGATTCTATTGCAAATAGACCCGGGTTGGTAAGCAAGTAAGTATATCTACTACTGGTTTTCCATTTGCCCGTTGGTTCGGCGCATTTTTTTTAAAGCATACCCAAAAGCGTATCTTATGGAAAATTGATCATAATTCTTAATAAAACGAAACTTTCATTTTAAAAATGATTATATTCGGTTTCGAGTATTTTTTTTTAGCATCTAGAACAGATTTTTTCATACATATATTGTATATTTAAACAACCACCCCATATATGTTGCAATGAGAGGAGGAGGAATGCACAGGAGAAAATGTAAATGACGAAAAGCGGACGCACCAAGAACACGTATAATTCGGAAGTTACTTTTGGTTCCTTTATTTCTTTATTTATTATTTTCGGACCTCATAGTTTTTTTCCTTTTTTTTTAGTTAGAGTACCAAGTCAACGTTTTAATAGTGCGTTTTGAAATAGATCAGATTTTTTCTAAATGGCAGATTCACATAGACACCCAAGTTGTTAAGGCACAGGACGGTGAACTAATTGAAGTAGTGAGACCTTTGAGAGGATTTATTAAGTGTGCAATGAGACGCTTCTATGTTTGCAACACTTTCGCAATCGTTAGTATCTTTTGCTTATATCAACCTATTTTATCATAGTTTACTTTTATTACAATACTATATTTAGAGGCCAAGAAATCAATCTTTGCAGTCCTAGTCAGGTGTGAATCCCTGCGATGCGCAACTTTAAAATTGTTATATCATATATCATATGTTATTCATCATATATCATGTATCATAATCATGTATCATATAGCACACGTCATATATCATATATTATATATTTCATATATAATATGTCATATATCATACATCAAAAATAATATTGAATGATGTAGAAGAGATTCGTTATTATGAGATTCCAGAATCTGTTTAAACGATTGATATTAATCTCTATTGCCGGCAATTGATTCGATTGCAGCAAATGATTGAACAACCCAGGAAAAATTACTCAATAAAAATGATGCTGTCTTCCAGCATGGTGCGTCTTCGACTATGGGACAAAAACGGAGAAACCTTGGCTGGAAAGTTTCGACGCAGCCACCTTGTCTCATTCGACTTGCTTCATTCTTGTTCTTTGTAAGATTCCCTTGATCGTCTTGAACTGAATTGAAAAGATTTATATAGAAATCATTTGATCGATTTTCGCCGATAAACAATGGAAGTTCTACATCGGTGGAATTATGGAACTTCCCGAAAAAAGGCCATAGACAATTAAAGTCATTGTGTGTACTTAAATAGTATTTATTCACCAATAAAAGATAGAAAAAATTTCTCAATTCTTTTCCACGCCTATTATATATATAATATTTAAGAAAATTAATATGAGTCCTTGATGCATACTCTATAGACAAAGCATATATATTTTTACTGTTATTGATTTTGTTGCAAAGGTTTAAATGCAAAGAAATAAACAAAGCGTTAATCCGTTAAGCTGTTGTTGCAGTAATGCTTACATGTATGTGTATTTACGGTCCAGACGCATGCAGCTGCTTCCGTTTCCGAATTCTATAAAACAAAATGAGAACAAGTGAAAACAAATTGTTGTTTTTGGTGCTTTATTTAGTCCTTCAGTTTCTTTGTTTTTAACAAAAAAATTCGTGTTTATTCAATGTATGTTCCGATGCAATGACGCAAATATAAAAACAAAGCAAAATAGGCAAGACAACTGGATGCAGCTAGAAACGATTTTCGGGTACCCTTCGCCTAAGGAAAATATTTATGAAAACCATACTTGTGTTTAGTTGCAGTCCTCGGCAATCGTTACCCAAAAGAGGTCGAAAATCGTTGAATTAATTGTGTAAAATACGCAATTTTCGTTTAAATTATTTAAAGTTTTTAGCCGATAAACGCGAATGTTCTCAAGATGAAATTTTAATTTTTCAAATTGAACTAGGAAGATATTGGTAAACAAAGTATATTTTGAAAATTTCCTGAATCCGGGATTTTTTATAAAACGGATGAAAGGATGTCTGTGCTTAAAATTAGTTGAGAATATGAGTAAGACTCTGATTCATATATGAAGATATTACAATCGCAAGGACGAAATATGTTTATTCTTTTTACTAGTGGGGGTTTCTACCAATAAAGAAAAAATGTAATAAATAAGCTTTCGTAGATTTGTATTAAGGTCGATGTTATTTATCCGATATCCGTGAAATAAAACTAGTTTAACTAGTGATTACGATTGCTTTGAATCTCTATTCCGTAGATCGTTACAGGAATGCACACAAAATCATATTGATTGTTTCTAAATATAAGCAAACTTTCTTCGAATTTCAGAACTAATGTTTTTTCACTCTAATCGCCCTCGAACATTGCATTTTTCGTTTAGAAAGTATCGTAATTTTTTATATAAATTAGTTCAATACGTATAAAATGAACAAATACTCGGAAACTTTTAAGAATATTAAAATGATAATTATTCCATCAAATTTATTTTTTTGCCTCAAAATTGGGCAAATATTCCGAGTGTTTGATTCGCTTTTCTACATTCTGCGCGTAGGTCTTTTTCAGAAAATCTACACTTATGCTTTTAGTTGATTTAGAACCCCTTCTTTTAGATAGCAATTTTGCCTTTGGGATAGGAAAAGAGGTTAATGTGTTCGTCAGAATGTTGTAAGGGAACGTAAATAATAAGTTCGTCCATTACGTTAAACCTCAAATAATCGTAGGAAGAGTTACGTACGATTTTGGAGTAATAATTTCCCGATTTTCTTGAGGGATTGTTCTTTTGTATATGAGACTTACGTGAATAAATGACTTCGACATGGCAGCCATTAACACATTTCATGTTTAAATTTTTTACGTTGTTGCTCGCATCTTGTGGATTAGAGTTGACTCATACCGTTAAGTTTATTTCAGCTTTAAAAGTTATACTCATGATTGATTAATAGGGGGTATTCATTTTGTCGACATGTGTGCAGTGCCCTGAAGGAAGCTTCAGAGACCCCTACAGTATATATACATATGTATATATATCTTGGTTATCGTCAGATTCTGAAACGATTTATGTCCGTCTGCACGTACGTGTAATGTCTGTTTTAAACATTCTCCTGACCGTAAAAACGAAGATCTCGAGTTCAACTTCGGTAAACACATTGAAAGTTTTCGCACGGCGGTTGGTACTGAAAACAGACCAAATTGATAGAAGGACATGTGTAAAGTACGTAAACTGAGAATACCTCTGCTTTCTTAAAAGAATTAAAAAATTGTTTTTTTGCTCATTACCACTAAACTACACCAACTAAGTCTACAAAAATTTAAACGTACATTTTATGGGCGATACTTTAGTACCTCTACAAAAATTGTGTTACAATTAAATTTTTTTCAATATCTTTATAACGTTTAGAAGTAAATTTTAAAAGTGAAGATATCATCTCCAAACTTATAAACCGATCAAGGCACACGCCTACAGCGTCCACATGACTATGCAAAAAAAACTGTAAATTCGCACAAAGTACAACAGATACGGCATACGAATTTCCACTTTTATTTTAAAAATAGAAAAATCATCCGCGCCAACCCAATATTATAGAATATGAAAATGTAGTTTCTTTCCTTTTTTTAAAGTCTTTTTTAGGATAACGGTGATGAGAATAAAAGATTCGGTTACGGCCGAATCTAACTTTCTCAGTTGTTTGTAGCAATTTGGTCATTGCCGCCACTGAGTTTACCGTTCGAGGAAGAAAGTTCTGGGATCAACTTTATAATATTGCATTGAATATACCTCAAAGGTACGAGGAATACTTGTAAACTTTCAAATAGTGATTATCATTTCTTGCAAATATGTAAGCAAACCGTTGGACTTGGCTGCCCATGAACACATTCTTTTAAGTTTTCCAAAAAATGCTCTCTATTTGGCCAAAGAAATGACGTTTACTTATTCACGAGTTATTTTTTTTCACGTGTATCTTTTTATTAGATTGTAAAAATTATTTATAAATTTCATATCGATCAATAATTTTTGAGATTGGCACATGAAAATTGTCTCCAGTAAAAGATCCCTATTGTGTTTATCAACTGCTCAGCCTGTCGTTTCTATCATGTACTGAGAGCTACCTCGTTGTTAGCGGCGCTACTCTTGTCATTATATTTTCAAATTTATTCATTTTTTTTGATATCTTAAGAGGTTGCTTTTTAAAGGAAAAGCTTTGGATCAAATGATAAATTTATTGTGAGAACTGAAGTGCGCTTCGAGGGTCTTGATAATTTATTCGATAAAAGAGATATCGAAGCATTACGGAAGCGTTAGAGTGATTGTATTATTCTCAAAAGAAGACTATATTTTTCTTTTACCAAATCTTGCCAATTATCGGTCGATGTTTTATATTGTATATACTATATGCATATGTGTATATGTATATATATACTTAGAAACATGTGTACGTAACATTATTGGAATATACGGCATACTTACTAAAGGAGGATTTATTAAAGAGCTTGGTTATTTTGACACAAACTAGCCCTCGATATTGAAAGATTTTATTCAAACCGAATATTTTTGCTTTCATTTGTTGCGGAATATCTTAATTTGCGTACATGTTTTTCATTTTGCAAATTAATTTAAAATCACAAATGATATCGGAATATTTTTCAACATTGCTAAATATATTTTCCGTTTTGTTTAATTTTCAGACGATTGAAATGCCTATAGTCTGGACTTTTCATTATATTTTTTTAGGAATATATGTGTATATAATTTGAATATAACTTTAGTTGAATATAACTTTTTGTTCGCTCTAAATTTTATACATCCATATATATATCCATATTGCACAATTCCATAAAGAATAGATCGGTTATTTAAGTCCCGAGGTGGACGTACAAATAATTCTTTTGTAGTTTAGTGTTTATAATACTTTAAAGTTGAAAGAGCAAATATTTAACATTAATCTTAAGACATGTTTATAAATTTTCTTCACTTTGCGTTTTACCTCTATGTTTTAAATGAACATATATGTGTATATGTATATATATATATATGTATATATATATATGCATAGATTTATATACGTAATTCTAAAGTATGGTAATTGTTAGTTAGTGTAATTTTGTTGTTAAGTGTAATGAGAATAAACATTCTTTCAAAACGACCACTGAACTTGAGATTTATTTGGACAAAACACAAATTTATGCTTAGCAAAATCCCAAAAGGTTTTCCAAATAAATATCTACGAACATAAGAGATATTAACGCAAGCATATTTGTGTTTAAATACAAAACTCGAAAGCCTACCGGCAATAAAGACATTTTTTTTGCTCACTTATAAACGCAATTACAAGTCAGTTGTTTGTCTAGTAGTTAAAATTAAGAAAACAAATTTGTTAAATGAAATATGATTTTGTATGTAAGTCTTTGCTCGCATTACATTGCTGGCGATAACTTCATCATTTCCTACTTTTATAAGCACAATCACGAGGAATGGCGGTAAATTAATTTCGCAACGTAAGTAAATTCCTGGTTAACATAAACGATTAATATGCATAATTTTACGAACTACGCGGGACGAGCGAATGTTTAATTACAGATGTTACACAAATGGGTAGACACACGGAGTGACAGACGAACAGACAGACATGCTTAGGCACATTTCGAGTTTGACATTGGTCAAGAATGTATATATATATCATGAGGTTTCTGAAGCTTGATTTTGGGCGTCATGCATAGTTTGATAAAAACATAAAATTTTGATACTTTATAATATTGGATCCATATTTCCATTTCTGTACGCAAGTCGTTCATAGGACATATGTGTAAATTTTTATAGTCTTATCTTGTTGCTAAAGAATTGACCTTTTTTTTTTGCCTTTAAAAGCAAAGATTATCTCAGTTTACATGGTACTGCAGGCATGTCCTTCGAATGATTTGGCCTGCCTGCAAAAACTTCCAATGTTTCTGCTAATTTTTAAGTCGATAGCTTTATTTATGTGGACGGAAGAACGTTTGCAATCGACATTACATAGACCGTCTGTCACACCGACCAATGGGCGTATAGACGTGTTTTAACAAAATTGATTTAGTCTTATCTTTCGGCGGTGGGTACGATATAGCCCAAAAAATGGAAGAAAAGATACGTGCAATTTGGAATTGAGAAAATTTCGTTGTCCTTTAGTATTCGTGTAAAATCGATGCATCCTTCTTTAAAAGTTCTTTTTTTGTCGATTTGGATAACATTTTTTTCAGGATTAAGCTTTTTGGCTTACGGATCATATCAGACTCAACCATCACACTGTCTTAAGAGCTGTAACGTACGTTTGCAGTTTGATTGAATGTTTCTTCCGGACATGTTTTATTATATTATTATTGTTATTTATCTACTTATTTTAATTAATTGATGATATTTGAAATCTATATTTTGGCTGCATTATTATACTTACGATCCCTTTTCTTGGTGAAAGTACAGCAACTGTAATCACTCGCAGACGTTTGTACTTCATCATCTCCGAATGTGAAACTGTATGTATTTTGGGTGTACTAAGTAAGTTGACAAATACGGAAAATTATTAGAGATGAAAAAATTTTAAGAACGATGTTGCCAGGTTTGCAGAAGTATTCGAAGCCATTAAACCAATTCCATGGTGAAGCGACAGCATAGTCCAGCTAAAACAATAATTTTTTTAAAATTGAAATATGAAAATTTACTAGGTATATAAATATGGAACTCGAATTTTTACCCATAGAGGACCCCAACACTACACGCATAACACGTATATGTATAAAGTTGCGCTTCTTCATAGCTTGCACATTTGGCTACAATAAGTAATCGTACTACTGACACAATGCAATGGAAAAATGCATTCTATTAGTGAAAATGTCGAATTTTCTATTAAGTGACGAGCATTCACTGACAGAATTTTCTCTTTGTCGGAACGATTCAAAAACAAAGTTTTTTTTCCATCGTATGCTGACCGTAGATGAAATGGGGATCTATTTGGAAAACCCCAGACGTACCACCGACGTCAATTACGTGAATCAATCCCTTGGGCAGGAAGACTATATTCTATGTTTAATGGGATCACTATAGTCTGTTATTACTGTGAACGACTGATGTCACTAACAGCAGCAAATAGATTTGAATTGTTCGCTATTCAGAAAGCCAGCGAGGTATCAAAAAAGCCTGATAATTTTTTTATATGACGTTCATCCACTTATTCAGAGGCAAAATGGGGGAAATGCATGAGAATGTCTCGACGACTGGTTTGCCGCAAATGAACAACAGATTTTTTTTTGGGGTGGCATCCACAAATTATCCGACACGTGGAGAAAATGTATAGCTTGTCGCAGTCACTACATTGAGTAAAATACGTTTTTCTCGGAATCATGTATCCCGAACTCAGCATAGCATTGGCTTTTTCGATTTCAGATTGCTTTGAAATTGCAGTTATTGCTGGTGATGGCAAAGGGGGGACACGAAAAAAGATTGCTTTTCGCCAGCAGCCATGCTTTAATTTTGTTTCCACTAGTTTAGAGATTTTCGCAAAATAAATTTTAAAAAAAAATTTCATTATATTAGGGAATGAAAGGTTTTTGTCCCTTTAGAAGCTATTTAATCAGTTTGTAAAATGATCGTATGAGCAAATAATGATGTTTTTATTGTGATATGCTTGGTTATTTTTACTTTTAATGTAGACACTTATTGCACGTTGTATAGACAGAAAATAAGTAGATGAGGATTACGTTGACTGCAAGGCATTTTCCACCAGCAGGCGACAATAGACGACTTGTTATCTGTTTATTTGTATACATATAAATATGTAAATGTACGATAATATATTCAGAAGCTGGCAGTCAAAGAAACACTAATATTTCAAGCAAATATCAATGTGTCTAAATATCACTTACTTAACGTTTGCCCACAGCCAGACATATAATATATATTATAATGCAGATAGAAATTGCATGAGTATGAGTAATCGTAGTCATGGAAATGTGTGCGCCTACGTACCTTCCTTTTCTGTATATTTTTTATACATAGATATATTTGTTTACTTTCTTCATGTTATCTGAAGTGTTTGCCCCGGAATGTTTACATACGGCAACAAAACAACTTGAAATGCGGAAAACTTTATTTAACCAAGGAAACACTTGGCAAAAAGAAGAACAAAAAAAGGAGAAAAAAGTTTTATCAGTCATTCAACCATACATTTAATCATTCATTATTTCTTATGTCCTCTTTTCTTTTAATGTACATTCGTATCTTTTATTGCTTGATTTAAATAAACAAAGCCCTATGTTACATATATATATATATTTGTATGTTTGTACATGTACATATATATTTATATAGTATGTTGTCTTCGTTTCCTGGTTTTCTTGTATGGATAGTAGTTTTATTTTAAGGAAAATAATCAGAAAAGAGTACATATGCGTTTAATAGAAAAACTCAATTTTCGTAAACGCTTTTACTTGTTCACTGGACAAAAAGTGAAGTTTGGAAGAAGAATTCCTTTCTTTTTTGTCTTTCTTTTTGTTTTTGTATGAAGGTGGCGTAGAAGATTTGATGTGACATTATTTATCTCTATTCATTTTCAACTAAAAATTCAGGTGTTATTCTAAAAGATATTTTAGAATAATTTGATGAAACATATATAACAATATACTTTTGGCACAATTAAAAAGCTTTTTCTGGAGTGAATGAATAATAGGATATTTGAAAGGACTTTCAATATTAAAAACAGGTAGAAACAAAGTGAACATTATATACGGGCAATGCCACCCTTCAATACTCTACAGCTCTTCTCATAATTCAATTGTTCTTTAACTTGATCGCAAAATGGCTCAAAATGTGAACTGACATAATCCAAGTTTAGAAAATTTAACTTTTCTTTGAAAGATCTTATTATTCATAACATATTTCCGTCGTAAGGT
This sequence comes from Glossina pallidipes, assembly GCA_000688715.1. Taxonomy (NCBI): domain Eukaryota; kingdom Metazoa; phylum Arthropoda; class Insecta; order Diptera; family Glossinidae; genus Glossina; species Glossina pallidipes. The sequence goes on along the minus strand of JMRQ01006283.1, from coordinate 176,136 downwards.
ACTAAATGTTAAACTTTGTTGTTATATAAATATATACTTTTAAAAAGAACCCTAAGAGGATGGTATCCAAAAACAAGCCCACGTGTTCCAAATTCCGTTCATCTAATTTCTATGGCAACTCTTTATTGTGGGTCTATAATTTAGTACGAAATATTAAAAGGTAGACCATTTTCCATAAAAAGGGTTACTTTTTGTGGAAATAATTTATGGAAGGTGCAATCCGAACCAAATCTTTTATATCAATTTAGTATGACAGAATACGATTACTCATTGCAATTTTCTTTCGTATGAGGATTTTTTCAAAATAAAACTTTATAAGGTGAGTGAAGCAAAAGCGGGCCGATCCTGTAGTAGTTCAACAATTCATTGCCTCAGCGTAACAAATTTCATAGGAACGCCTCAAAAGTTGCGACCCGTAGTTTAAACAGAAATGTATAACATGCGTCAGCATTAGGCAGAGAGATGGGCATAAGTTGACTCACAAAATGATTTTAAGACCAATGGGTATATAGATTTTTTACATAGTTATTTATTTACTATATTAATTAAATTACAAGATATAGATTTTATGTGAACATTGTTCAATATTTAAAAAAGAAACGTTTAATATCAGAAGAACATGTACACGATACAAGTTTTCAGTAAAAGAAAAGAATCGCAAAAGCGAGGTGGCACCATGGTTGCCAAACTTTTTCGTTGAAATCAAAATTAGTTATTGTTCCCACAATAACATTGTCAGAAGTCAAACTATGCTTGTGGTTTTCATAGGCATAATAAAAAGTAGATTCAACTAAAGTCTTTTTGGGTGTTACATACATCTGCACAGCCTTAATACACTCTATTGTAGTCATGGTGGGGCATAACAAATTGGTAAACGATTTGTAATAATCCGTAGAGTTTCTTACTAATGGATAAACATTTCCAGCCATGAACCAAATAATGATATCATGATCAGAGTAGAGAGCAGACGGGGAGATCAACTTAATAATATTAATTAATAGAACGGAGAATTTGTTAAACTGAATAAGATATGAAGTGAGATTACTTTAATATAAAAAATTCTGTAGCGGAATGAACTATTTACAGTTGCAACCTACAGGTTTCCTTTTATCAAAATTACCATCTTGTGACACGATTTTTGTATTTTCCTATGTCCAAGTATATGATTTGAATTTACATTTTTCTGCCTGAGATTACGATGTATATTTAAAAAAATTTAATGATTTCAACGATTAAGTCAAGAGGTAGAAAGTGTAACGAGTATTACGTAAACATGTTATAAATATTTATAAAAATGAAAATATCCTCAAAAGTTTTGCTCTGAATGGAAATTATTGTTGATTTTGTACAAGAAGACTTTGCTATTTAAATTAAAAGCGTCACGCTGTTGCTTATCTCTTTTATTTTAGAGCTCTAACACCTCTTGCGGTATTGTTAAGTGTCAACGGCGGCTTTTCCCATTTCTGCGTCTTCCTTTTCTTTTCACTATTCAATCAAAAGTTTCTCTTTAAGTTTAATTAAGTTTCGAAACGATAGCAGTTGCCATTTTTAAATAAAAAGTAAAATGACAACTTGAGATGATTTGTCTAATACCATACAATATTTTCGGCCACAGATGATCAATTATCATATCAAAAATGTATTTGCATTATAAAAACGAAAATATTAACTCAATTATGTTATATTAAAAGTAAATCTCCCGCGCAAAGAAAAAGTAGATAAAGATATAGTGAATTTTTCGGGTAGTTGTCGTCGTGTTTTCGAATCGCAGAATTTCGCAGAATTCGATAGTCGATCAAAATTAATTCTCGCAATGTGATTTTTTTTTATATGAAATAACCCACATACTCATAGTATTCATGTTAAGCTTCTTAAATATTCGATTATATCTCATTGTGAAAAATAAAAATAAAGCGAAGGTTTCCGGCGAAAATGTGTCTTAATCATATTGAACAGATCCGAGATATACAGATGTTTTTGTGCAACAGCACTGGAAATTTGAAGGTATTTTAGAATCGGAAGAAGAATCTGAAGATTATATAAACGAATATATATCGGATAATCTAAAAAGTATTGAGCCTATTAATGGAAACATCAATAGCTAGTATCAAATATTGTTTGTTATGAATATGGATAGGAACATATCCAATTGTAATGTGATGAAAGCTGAAAATTTTTTAAACTACTTTGTATAAATTATGCGAAAATTCAAATAAGCTTCGAATAAAGCAGCTTATAAGAATTATGAGTTTATACTCTATGTGCGTAAGAAACGTTATTTGCTCTTCATAAATTTTCATCTGGATTTCTCGGTTAAAATGTCAACATACATGGACGTAAGATTGTATATTTATTGTGCAGTTGTTGTGTAATAATAGATTGTCAAAAAGAATGATGCCCGATCTTTGCACTCACCACTGCGTCGCCGGGGATGTGTGCTAGTGTTTTCATTTCAATCATAAAGATGCCTCCCCCTCAAAGAAACAACCCCAAAAAAAACAAATGGAAGTGCGCAATTATTTTTCATTAAATAAATCGATTTCTTCGTATTTCACTTTGTTGTTAGAGTTCTTAATGGTGGAAAAGCCTCCCACTCTTTGCTATATACATTCTCTCAATTCTTCCACAATAAGAGAAAAGAGAGTAGCTTTAATAATATCCTGTAGTCTTTTAATAAAAATTGATTGATTGTTGGTTAAAAATATAAAAGACATAATCCTACGTATGTATGAGGGGACTTTGGAAATTACAGAACTAAGTTAATGTACCGAATTGAAAATAAGATACTTTTGATTGAGGTTGGCATTTTAGCTAAATTACAGGTCGCGAGTTTGGAAACATTTCGATGACGTTTATTACACTGGCATATTTTTACCCAAAAAAAAATTATTCAAAAATTCCCTAGCATAAATTAGTAAAAACTAGTACTTCGGCATATTAAGTGGATGTGGAATATTTGAACGGGACGGGACCATTTATTAAACTCCTCTAAATGTAAATGGCCTCACATAGAAGAGATTCATTTTTAATATCTTATTGTGAAAGTTACTATAAAATTCGATATGTTAGTTTCCAGTGTTAAAGACTGCTTAAGCCAGATGCCTTCCCACATAAGAGTTGCAATGAGAAGTAAGTCTTTATGTGACAACAGGTTATTGTAAAGCGAAAATTAATGAAGTAGTGTATTAGGAACCACGGCATTGCAATCAAATTACATTTTACTAATAGCGTTTCCTTTAACGCATGTCAAAAATCGAAAGTTTGCTTAATCAGTTCAGTACTGTATATAGAAATTGTTCTTTAAACTGTCTACAGTACCTGTCGTTTAAACATAGTTCTCAATTTTTCGTTTTTAATTTATATTCATATTTTTATTTTTTTATTTTTTTAGTTTTTATAATCATTCCTTTTGGTTCCTAATGTGACAAAAATTATAGAATTCATCTCAGCAAAGACACGAACCAAGGTTAAATAGAGAAATGCATTCTTTTTTTATCTTCATCAGAGAGGCGTTATCATTTCCTAGCAGTCGCGTTCGAAGTCAGCTTTTTGACTTGAAAACGATATTATATGCGTTTTAAGGCTAATTTTGAAAAAAAAGCCTAACCATGCGTAAATAAACAAATAGAGTGTTTAGAAACTAAGCATAGGACCAAAACAAATTGGTGACTTTTCTGCTCCGACTATATTCACCAGAAGGGCATATTCGACGAATAGGACCATCATCGAATATTTGCAATGAATTCAAGTACATATATACATTTCGGTGAAACCAAGATGGTTACCTTGGATATATTCAAAATATTCAGCAGATTGCATGTAGAGGTTATGACGCTCTTGTCTTCAGCTGGTTGCATTTTTTTTATACTCACCACTGAGAAGGATGGGGATGGGTATACTCATTTTGTTTTTTTTCATAATGTACCTAAAATGTTCCCTAAAAGCAACCTTCAGGGATGTTATAAAGTATAAAGTATTCTTGATCAGCGTGAAATTCCGAATTGAATAAGCTGTGTCCGTCTGTGTCTAGGTGGTGTTTTTGCTGGTCGCGAAAATGAAAATATCGACTTCAAACTTGGTAGGAATATTGAAAGTTTTTGCACGCAGGTTGGTATTGAAAATAGACCAAATTGGTTAGAGCAAAAGCCCGCGAATGCGAAAAACATAGTGGTGTGTGCGAGATTCGGCCTTCACCGAATTTTTTCTACTTGCTAATTTTTTTTTTTTTTTTTGATATGACCAATTGCGCAAGGGATGACCTTGGTGTCGACGGCATTTGCGCTCGAGGTATATCGTATTGTCCAACGAACCGTTAAATAAGAACGGAGTAAAGCCGTTTCATGGATCTACGTGAAACAAATGCTACTTAAATGCAGGAGGACAATCAGGCCTGTTCTTTTCCCTTTTCTTCTTTCAAATATTTATGGCAGTATGATAAGACACTGGTGTGAAAATGAATGCTCGAGACTAACAGCCTTATTCTGCGCATTGCCAATGACAGAACCCAAACCATATGGTTCTGCCAAACACTTGAGCACTTTTGTTATTCACTTTTTATCAGATCGCAGTTGGTTATTATAATAATAGAGTAATGACAAAACAACAGTGTACCGACAATATTTTTAAAAATTTTAAAATATTGTTAGGAATTTCGCTTTTCTAAGATAGCACTAGATCGGGGATATTCTTTTCAAGAGAAATACGCTTCAAAATTCTTTTATTTACGATTTATTTTCCTTAAAATTTATTTTTGGTAATTCTTTCGACTGTTTCACTCAAGTATTCTTTTTTTACTCCCTGCCTTCTGCAAATATTCTATTTACATACATTTTTACAAGCATATTCATGGCTTCATTTTGAATACCTTAACCTGCTTTTCCGTTAATCTTTTTCGTCGGTCGGCAGCTGCATGACGCGCCGCGAATGCGCACTTGGTTTTTTCCTACCTAGGAAATTTATTTTACGAGAAAATTAATTAGCTGGAATGAAGTAGATTTGGGATTCCCGCAACAATTTTATAAAAGAAAAGTGTATAAAAAATGCAAGAGAATATAATTGCAACGTTTTTATGTGATTTTAAGGAAAAGGAGCGAAGACGGAAGTGAAAAAAAATTTCTTTTTCATTAGATTGTTAAAACATTTGGAAGATAAGAACGACCCGTTCTTACATCGACATCTTCAAAGCAAGGTTTAGGTGCTTATTTAAGTAAAGAATTTTGGTTTGTTACCATAAAAATGCAGCATATATGCAGCAGTTGCTTTTTCCAATGATTTACGGACCGAAAATAAACCTAACATTCTTTTAAATAATTGCTCTTTTTTATATATTAATTTATACTTATTTCTTCTCATTTCTACGCGCTTCTTGTAGATGCGGTCGTCCCGTTTAAACAAACTTGCACCCAATTTCTTCTATAAATTTTTGATCTGCTGTGGATTTGTCCGACTTATTTTTATATCCATCACCAAAAATGACGGGTATATGCATTTTGTCAAAACGTTTGCAACGCCCAGAAGGAAGTATCAGAGACCCCACACAGTATGTATATATTCTTGATCAGCATCAACTTCTAAATCGATTTAAACGTGTCCGTCTCTCCCTCTGTATAATGTCTGCTTAAAACATTCTCCTGGCCGCAAAAATGAAGCTATCGACCTCATATTTGGCAGAACCATTGGAAGTTCTTGTACGACGGTTGAAAAATTGGTTTTTTGCTCATTTCTTATAAACTGCAGCAAATAAATGTACAAAAATTTGAACGCTTTATAACGCGCGTAAACAAGCTTCAAACCCCCTATAAAGTATATAAATTCTTCGCCAGTTTTAAATTTGGACTGCACCTAAACATGTTTGTCTTTTCGTCTATCCGTATTTCTGTGGGCGCAAACTTTGTAGCATTTGTGATAAACATTCTCCGCTTATTGAAAGTGAAGATATCGCCTAAAAATTTGCAAAAGAATTTGCAATTGACCTAAACTTTTCAAAGGATTCGCCTACAATGCCTACTCGACTATACGACAGAAACTTTTATTTTGAAAAAAGGAAAAATCAGCTCCGTCCACTCCACATTATAGAGCACGAGAATTTTGCTCTTTTACCTCTTTTCTCTTTTTTAGGATAACGGTGATAGATATAATAGATTCGGTCCCGACAGAATTTCATTTTCTTACTTGTTTTTCGACAAACGCCAAATAATAATTTAATTGTTTCTGGGTACATCTTTGGTAACCTTTTTTGCGATCAACACACACTTAAAATAATATAGTAACTGTTATATTAAAATTATGCGTTAATAATTTACCTTCAATGTTTTCCATTTGGGAGTATTTTTTTGTCCTTTGCAAAGCCGTATACTTTCTTTTTTTAGACACCTCAACTTGCAATTTCCATGAACAAACAGCCCTGCTTTAGCGCAAAATTGCTATTCAGAATACGAAATGTAATACAAAGTGACAACAACCATAACAGGCAACTATAAGCATAACTTTTATGAAAGTTGGATAATAGTAAGGCCAGAATACGGCTGTAAACTTAGATTATATTAATGTTCTGAAGATGTGTTTGAAAATTTGTTTTATAAGATTTTTACATTCTTATATTCTTAGTTAGGATTGGTTAAATAAGTTGATCTGCAAAGCCAAAATAGAAGCCAAGTTTTAAAAGAGATCGTAGTCCGAGACAATAAAGAAAAAATTAAGTTAACGTTCAAAAAGGTTACTTTTTATTACTGACGTGCAAGTTATAGCAGATGTTGACTTGAAGTTAGTTCCGAATGTTTGCTAAGATTATGTAAAATTTAAAACTAATAGTTTGCGTTGTGCGGCTAAGCGACAAATATGTTTTTACGATAAGAAATGGATTTTGGAAATTTTCGCAGGCAAATGCAGTCAGCTGGCTTGCTTGTTGCATATTTCCATTTGAGATGATAGGTACTGGGAATTAATTCCATCCTACTTATTTCTATTCTGTATGCGTACTTACCTTATTGTCTTCTTTATCTAGTATAGAGTATCTTACTCTTTTTTAGGAAGTTTTAAAGGAAGTGTTTGACATCATAGAAAAAAACTGAAGTATTAAACTTTAATCGTTAGTAGAGTAAGAATTTTTTTTTTGTTTTTTTTGAAACGTCCTCTGCTGACATTTTCTTTCGGTTTTCTTTCATTTTTCGTGTTTGTTGAGAATCTTTTTTTTCTTTCACTTCTTGCTTTACAACTTTCAAGTGCCAACAAAGTTTTGAGTCGATATTTGTCACCCTTGTTGCTTTTAAGCATTTAACCATCGTTACAAAAACAAGTGAATTGCAATAATAAAAACAATTAAAGTCGTCCAAGAATTACCTTTCAAGCCAAAGAATTGAATGAATTATGCCATTTTCTTAATGACATTTAAAATAAATAAAAAGTTTGTGTCATCATTCGCTTAAATAACAAAACTGATTTATTAAAGAAAAAAAAAAGAAATGAAATAGAAAAAGAAAAAAAATAAATACATTTAAAACTTTTGTTTATCTATGCAAGTACTCAACCAGATTCGAAATTCATTATATTCGATAGTTGTTCAATTGTGATTTGACATAACATTTAGATCGAAGACGTATGTGCTACAAAGAGTGAAATCTAGTCAACGAATTACATCTCATCTAGAAAATGAAACTCTTTTCAAATTTTCTTTTCTTTTCAAAATAAAAGAAAAGAGAGCTTTTTGCCAGTTATTCATACGCATACACATTAAATACATATATATATGTATTTCATACCGCAGCAGAGATATGTAGATTAAAATATTTTGTTGATTTCTCTTTCTTTCTTTTGGTTGGATTTTTACATGTATTCAGTTTTTGCCATTTTTCCTCTTATGTAATAGAAGTAGAAAATATGAAAAATTCACTTTTTTTACTTTCACTTTATTTAAGAAAACATTTTATTTATTGGCCTAAGCCCAAGAGATTTGCACTAAAATTATCTGCAAAACACCAAATATAACATTTTTCCACTTGAACTGATAAGTGCTTGCTTAGCCAAGAGAAATCATTGCTTTTATAAGGACTTTGGACTTTGCTGAATCTCGCCTCTTATTCCTTCTTACTATTACCACATTTTAATCTAAAAAAACGATGCGAGTTAAGAAACGTAATATTTTAACGGAAAAATTTTAAAAATGTATTTTGCAAAAATGTTGAATAACATGTAAACACGTAACATAAAAACGCGTATATTGGTGCCACTTGTATCATTTTAAAACTTAATAATTAGTAGCTTACAAATTCTTGAGTCTATATCGCATAGGGATCTCAAATGTCGTAGCCCTTCCTTTTCCTTATCGTAGCCCAATCCTATAAAGCAACTGGCTTTTTAAAGTGAGTAAATATGTAGAAAGATTCCAGCAAAATATTATGTCGTAAAGGTTAGTGAACTAGTCCCTAAACTGCACTATGTTTTACCAGTTTTGTTTCCCATATATTTTTTATTATTATTATTATCTGTTTTTAATTTGACTAATCCCTCTGGGGGTCTTTCCTATACACGTAGGCATGATGCTGGCTAGGAAAGATTACAGGCAGAGGAGGTGGGAAAAAGCGTGTACATTCGACTTGAAAGTGAAAATGCGGAATGGTGGGAAAGAGTGCTTCAGATGTATTGTTACTGAGACGGATAGCCTGAAAGAGGATGTTATATGATATGCAGACATTTTAAAAATGGCTTTTTTCTACCACTTTCAAGACCCTAAGCTCTTAAATGCTCTTTAGTATACTTTCAACTTTGGAGAAATGAGAATATTTTCCCAAAATGAAGTGATCTTTAAAACTTTGAGAAAGGGCGACAAACTCGACAAAAGAATTAATTGAAGCAGTACAAAGTGAGGATTTAGGAGGAGAAGAGGCGAATTCAGTAAAATCAGGCTGCCGCAACAAATTTTGAGGATTCATTATCAAAGAAGTTTCGGGAGAGCTGGTTACATTTATCATCCAACGTCCGATGCCTCAAATTATTTGGACGAATTTTTATTTCCAAATATCAAAAAGCGCAAGCTCGAGCCCTTGTAAGGACAAGCCACTATTCTCGCAAAGGCTTTTAGTATTGCCAAGAATTTAAACATCTTTTTGATAAAATCGTGATTTAAGTTAAGAGCAATTGGAGGGCTTTTCTTCTGCAAAGTGGCCACTTACGTCTAAGAAGATTAACTTGCTTGGCCTTTGGACGACATCATCGACAATTGGAACAATTTTATTTACTGATTTAAAAAGACTGGTCTAGCCTGGTCAACAGAATTTGGTTGTCAGGTCGTTTACGTGTTTCAAAATACATTAAAACTGAAAAAAATTATTGCAAAAGAATAGTAAGAAATGTTCTAGTCAAAGTATTGGCCACTAGTGTCTACACATTTTGTTCGTCTTTTTGACTGAATATGAATTTTGTGGCGAAAGGACAATTGCTTTTTTAAGATTGCGCAGAAAAGAGCTCATATTTCGGCTGCTGTCGTTAGAATAGATTCGCTGTTCCGAGGCAGAAACAATGAACGGATAAAACAGTCGTTAGTCAAAATGAGGAATACTTTGCGAAAATAAGAACGTTGTCCCGCGTCACAGAATATTTTAGTTCAGCATCCGCACCGTTTCCTTGTCGGATTTTGCAATATGAGGCTAACCGTCTGTATGCAGAAAATTTATTCTATAGTTATTTTTTCCATACTGCCGCTATTTTTCGTTTTATAATCGGCTCAATTTCGTCAAGTGGCATCCCATGCTGATTGTTTCGATTGATTGAAGGGGCTCATAATATTTCTACTGAGTTAATTGCATTTAATGAGTTTGCGAACTATGTTCTCCTGAACTCCATCATGGTTTCTTACGTTTCCGATATTGTATCCGGTTCATTTTTTATTACCCGTCAGCAAATTCAATAACACTTTGAATTAAGTAAGGAAAATAATCGCTTTGGCGATACAGAATAATACATTGGCGTGGAGAAGTCGCAGTTCGTCAAATGTTCGCAAATAACGTACTGCCATCTATTATAAAAATTTGGAAGAACTTATTTTCTGCATATTAGTTACATTTTTAGAAATTTTAGACGGAAGCCACAAACATTTTATATCGGCGGGCTTATCCTATTGCCAGATACGTGACAAGGTCACCGATCTAGTGCCAAGGATGCCCATGTGATCCTATGATATTATTTTTCAATGACAGAAAATGTACTCATTCATGTAAGTCACTCGAGCAAAACTGTGGCTCTTGGAAAATGCTTCGGGAACATATTTCACTTTCACTTCCATTCATGAATTAATACTAAATAACTCGCTTAATCGCATAAAAAATCGTCGCGAAGCTTCTTTTTGGAAACGGCATAAACTGCAAGCTGGACGTGCTTCCATCCGCCATCCTAAAAATGCGTGTTCATATATTTCCTATTACATACATAATTTACAAAACTTAAGGGAATACTTTAAAAGTTGATTGCTTTAGTTCATTATACCTTTTTTAAAATCTTCTCTCTAATAATTGGAACTAAATTGAAGCAATTAAGTAATTAACTAGAAATGATGAATTTTTCATTTTCCCAAAAGTCTAACAAATACTGAGATGCAAATGTCTATGCACCCTGAGTGCACTTGACTTACAGTCTGCCCTTTTAGTTACACAGAGATTTTTAAGCTAATTCCTCTACATAGATGGACTTTTTTTCACTTCATTTTTATCTTAAATCAAGCGGATCTCAACTCTTCAGTCTTACCACTCAAGGCAATTAGTGTTACGTGACAGGCCCTTTTCAAATGTTTGACTGCTTAAATGGAACACAAGACAAGAGGCCTCCTTTACTTATGCACATAGAAACACTTAGTTAAATAAATAAAACACCCACACTCGCACACAGATTTGTGTACATACACAACCAACTAGTGTTCTTGGCATTAGACAATCTCCTTATAAGTCTGCGAACTATAACCACAAAAGCCTGACGGTTAGTAACAGTAACAGTATATATATATATCTATATCTGAATATAGTTATGTGAGTGTGTGTAGCACTCTTTGCTTGTAGATGCTTGGAATGGATGTTGGTATGGTGATATTAGTCAGTGTTAATGGCATGAAAATCATACAAGTAGAAAAATAGAAAAAAGCCATATTGAATCTTAGCAAAAGATGACCAACAGATGTTACAAATTGCTTTATGAGTTCAAGCTTTTTACCAGCCTCTATATGCATGCAAATCATATTTGCCGTATACAGAAAAAAGAACAAATTGTATTCGGTTATAGAGATTTATATCCACAATTTAACAAAGCAAACAGTAGGAAATTGTTATGGATACATGTGTACTCTATCTAACATTAGAGGATTGAAGAGTCCAAAATGAACTCTGTGATAATTAGTTTTAAAAGACCTTATTAAATGTTGTAGGTGCTTTCGATTAGAAATGTTTTACCGGAATTGAGTAAAAGCTTTATTAAGAAAACCTTTACTCAGAAAGTTGCACAACTCTGAACGTAAATTTTGAATACCTACTGTTGAAAAAATTATTATTAAAGACTATTACCTTATCGTCGGTTATGTAACCTAATTTATTAAACTTTTATAATTGTAAGCGGAACTTATTTCTATTATTCTATTATTATATGTATCGAAAAAAGGGAAAAATGTTAATAAGCCACTAAGTTCAAAATCAATATTCAAATCCGATTTTTTTAAAACGAAATAGAAAATGAGGTAATATGCAATGGGAACAAACGAGGAGAAACAAATGGAATTGCAGAAGTATATTAGTCTACATGTTGCCTCAACATCGACGATCTCACGCAACTTCTAAAACACGACTTGGATAGAATATGGTACAAAATTGGCGAATATTATAACACAGTTTCCATGCAACGTGATTTCAAAAAATCGAATATGTACTCAGGTCGATTTTTTTTGTAATTGCCTTTTCCTTTTCTGATGGAGAAATAACTAGTGACTCAACCAACTTTGAAAAAGAAAAAAAAAACATAAATCGATTAGCTGTAATTTTTGATGAATATTAATTTTATGATCGTAGTTATCATACTTTGAATATATTTTCACACCCATCACCGACCGAGCAGGGATATATTCATTTTGCGGAAACGTCTACAATGTACAGAAGGAAGTTTCAGAGACCCCACAAGACATCCTTGGCATTCTTGGTCAGCATCAAATTCTGAATCGATTTAATCATGCCTGTCTATCTGGCTGTGTAATGTCCGTGTTCTCCTGGCTACTAATTTCAAATTCGGCATAAACATTGGAAAACCTTGCAGGTAGGTTCGTATTGAATATGGGTCAAATTGACCGAAGAAGGCGTCCACAGTACTACGTAAACCTAAAACACCTATGTTTTTCAAAAGGAATAAAAAATTGGTTTGGTTGGTCAGCTCATTACCCATAAACTACAGCAGATACATCTACAAAGTCTGGACATATATTCTATGGGTTGATACTGTGGTAACTGTACGAAAATGGGAAAAATTCACCGTACTCACACAATATTAAAGTGTAGTAAGGTTTCATATTCGAAATGCATCTAAGCATGCCCGTCTGTACATATATCCATCTGCCCAACTGTGTAGTATCTGTTGTACATATTGTGCTGTTGGCAAAAAGGAGATATCACCTAAATATTTACCAAAGAGTTTGAAAATAGTGCAATAGTCGAAGAAAACGCCTGCCACGCGAACACGCCTATACAACAAAACTTGTTATCACTCTTGCTTTCCGTGTTTTTGCTTGATACTCGTAAAGGCCAAACCATACACCATATAAATTTCTATTTTTATTCTAAAAACAAAACAAGTCAGTCGTGCCCATTCAATATTATCGAATATGAAAATTTAGTTCTTTTCTTTTTTTCAGTCTTTTTTAAAATAACCTGGATGGGTATAAAATATTCGTTCACGAGCAAATATAATCGTATCCTACACCGCTTGTGGTACAAGGTATATTAATTTAGTGCGGTCGTATGTAACATGCAGAAGGGCCAAAGATGAACCCACCGTTTATTAGACCGGTGGACTCAGAATCATTATCTGAATTGATTTTAGCCTGTCTGTCCGTCTGATACTGTCTATCTAAATTTGTGTTCAAGCTACAACTCGAGAATTTTGAGATATTTTGATGAAATTTGGTACAGTGACTTGTTTTCGCCCAAGGATGAACACTATTGAAAATGCTTTAGGTCGGTCCACTTTTTCGACCACTCCCCATATAACGCCCTAGTTCAAAAAGTCGGAAAAGTGGAAAAAAATTGGAATTTTCAAAGTTTCTCGGGAAAACTGGTTAAGTAATAATATTTCGGCATCCTAAATTGGTATGAAAACTTCGGAGTGGCTGGGGCGATTTTTGAATCCCTTCTTATGTAGCGAAAATTGAAGTTCGTACGACAAAAAGCTATAATTTTCAATGCTTCACGATAAAAATTATGTCATAATAGTAATTTAACATAAAAAACTTGACTGTGGCAAATTTGGACTACCTATGCCTATTTTTGGATCCTGCCCTATGTAAGGATCGAACTTATACTACATTAGGTTGCGTTTTGGGCCCACTTCCCCAGAATTACGCACATGAAAAATATGCCTTAAAAGAAGATATAATTTTTGTGTTCTATAATAAAAATAAGAATTGTGTTAGACAATGTGGTGTAGGGTATTTCATAGTCGGCGTTGCCCGACTATTTGTTCTTACTTGTTTCTTAGCTGTTGTTTATTTATACATCATGTCTATATTGTCTTATATTGTTTCCGTTGAGTGGTAATAACGTCTGTTATTTTTCTCATCTTGCTATTAAACTTACTTATCTTTTTGGACAAATTGTAAATTAAATACGTACTAAAGAAAAACTATTATTATTATATATAATTATTAATTTTATATAAAAAGTTAAAGTTAATTTATTTTTATGTTCACTATTCAAGAATGGGGGTATACAAATTTTGTGCTTATGTTTGCAACAACTACAACGAGCTTTTTGAGACCCTATAAGGTATATATATTGTTGATCAGCGTGAAATTTTAAATCGATCTAGCCATGTGTGTTCGTCTATTCACTCAATTCAAATTAGGTAGAAACAACGGAAATTCTTGCATACAGATTGGCACTGAAAACGGACGACCCCAGAGAGGTCACAGGACACGCCCGCAGTAGGGCGCAAATGTGAAGGAACTTCCCTAAGGAAAAATTTTTGAGGTTTTGCTCATTTCCCATAAAAGATAAAAGGCTGAAATTTTCTAAATTTATTTTATGCAGCACCCTACTATTCATGTTGAAAAATGAAAAAAGCAGCCATACCCACGCAATCAATGTTATAACTGATTAAATTTTCATTTATTTTTTTTATTTTTTTGATGTGGTCTCTTTATTACTCATAAGATTAACAAGACAGAATGCTGCGCATTGTTCTGTACACTCTAGACATGAACATACGTGATCGGACTAAAAATGCGTTAATTCTAAATTACATATAGTGGACGCGGCAACGTGGCAGATTGGTCTTTTCTTAGCAGTACAATCAGGTAGGTATTAAACAGAAGGACATGAAGAGTAGAATACGACAAGGTCGGTGACCTGATTTTAAATTAGTTATAGCGGGAGTCATGACGTAGTGGACTATTTTTTCTCTACGACCTCGTCGATATAAGTGTCAAATTAGATGACTTACAAAGTAAAAAGCGATATGAAATGCCCAAAAAAGCATAAAGTAATTTATATAAAATTTTTTTTTTCAAATAAACGTTTATTTAACTGAGCTAAAAGCAGGAAAATAAATTTTATTGCAAACAATTTTATTTGATTAAACATGTATAACATGATAAAATGACTGGTGATGTGTACATAAGATTCGGCCCCAGCCGAATATAACTTCTTTGCTTTCTTTTTTATATGTGTGTACGCAAGAACATTTCAGCTATCGTAAAATTGCGCACCTTAAGACTTGGTACACGGTACATATTGCATTCATTTACATCGTATATATATAGATATATTTAAATTATATTGTTACGAAAATCCCAAATCCAGTTAATGCTAACTAATCGATTTTTCGCAAGTAATAAATTCCTTAGTGCATATTCGCGGCGCGTCATGCAGCTGCCGGCCGAGGAAAACGATTAGCAGAAAAGCAGATTAACGGATCAAAAATGAAGCCATGAAGTTAGGTAATAATAACATGCTTGTAAAAATGTATATAAGTAGACTATGTACGAGAACATTTGAGTCGAAGGAGAATACTAAAGTTGAGAAGTTGAGAGTATTGCCAAAGCAAAATGTAAATAATCCTAACAAAGAATAGATTGTAAATAAAGAAACTTGGAGTTAAAAGAATTCTGAAGTGCATTTCTCTTGAAAATAATAACCACGATCTAGTGATACGGACCGTATCTGAGAAAAGTGGAAATTTGTAACAATATTATTCTATATTGTGTTTTAGTTTAAATAAACGCACAAGAAAGTTTCAGGCATTCGATTGATTCGATACAGCACGGTATGAGTTATTCGTCTTGCGCGAGGGACGCCTGTAGTTATTTTGTTATCAATGGGCTGGCTATTGGCTTAATGTTAAAAACATCCACTATAGCAGCCTTAACGTTTTGTGGGTCATTTCGAATATAATGCACAGCATTTAATTGAGAATATAAAGGTAAGTTTTTGTGTGACTGTAATTGTACCTTTTAAAGACTCTACGATTTCTGTTTGTAGATCGGCAAACGCATAGACAAGCGAAAATTTATCAAGTTCTCGCTGCGATTAAGAATTTGATCAAGAATTTTATAGAAGTTTTTCGTGCGTACTTGTTGTTGTTGGGATAATCGAATAAGCAAGTGGATAAATAAACAAAATGAGAAACGATCAAGCACGGACATATGTAAGCCGGCTTCGAATCTTACGTTAATGGCGACTTTGTTAAGTATTTCTGTGGACTTAGATGCCACCAAAAGACCGAGAAAATAACTATATTTTTACGCTTTGGTGGTAGGCATTTTCCTACATTTCTTTTCTCAATTTTTAATATGTTGGAGAAGAACCCGAAAAAAAAAATTTTTTTACTCCTCTAGCTCATCCGGTATCGTGGATTTTTTTTCGCAAATTTAAAGTTTGAAAATATTCCTTATAACGCTAGCGAATATTATTTAATGTCTTTATAAATTTTTTTCACACCTTTCGAAGCTTCGTCACTAAGTCACTCAAAGTCAAACCTTATCAGTCGCTGTAAGTAGAGTGAAGGAAATGATTTTCGTACAAATTATCGAACATTGAGTCAAAATGCTTTAAAAATTTTTTTCTCCCTTTTTTCAGAGTAAGATCAACACGTAGTAAACTAATAACCAACAATTTGATTTGTTTGTCACATTTTGGTATATATACATACAAACACGTTCTAAGAGAGTGTACACGTTTTATTATAACCATAGCCGGTATGTTACACCATCAAAACTATTTACAATATAACCACTTTGGTTCATATTTTTAATGTCAAACGTAAACGATAAAGAGATGAAAACAGAACAAAATTTCTAGTCTACTTAGCTACTTTGCATTTATTTTATAGCTTTGCATGTAAGAGATAATGGATTTGTGCAAAAAAGGCCACCACATAGGACGCATTGACATATTACATAGTTATGGAGAAAATATATACGGTGATGTCCTTTCTTCTTCAATATTGTGTTTCTTAAGCACATATTTTGTCAGACGGTTCTTTGCTTATTTGAACTAATGTTAGTTGAATAATATAGAAGTAAAGTACTTATATGTATACGAATGTGTATAATACATAATAACTGTTATTTGGGCGAAAGGAATTCCTCCTCCGTCATCAATACATATATGCGGATAATACATATTATACTACTAGCTAGTTCTTTAGTTTTGATAACAAACCATCGTAATAGCTGCTCCCTGAAGTTGAACGCTGAAGCAGTTGTTGAATTTTGATTCATTTTTATAAAAATCATAAGTGGGCTGAATGTGTATCAATTTCGTTATTGTGTTTGCGCCGCCCGGGCATACAACTTACAAACTATGAGGTTTTAAGAAATACGCGTATTTTTGATTAGAGTAAGATGATGAATTCTAATTTTTGCTCTGTTTCCCCACTAAGCTTGCCTATACATAAGTCATGCGAAGAGTGTGTATGTGTTCCATTTGGTGTCGTAATTAAACATATCTTTCAATTGTTATGAAGAGATTAGGATAGGTTTTCGACTTGGCATCTGAAGTATTTGAAGATTAATTTGCTCAATTGCTAAACCATATGTTCACTGAGCGAAACTCTCTGTGGGCTTGACTGTTCACTGTCTGTGTGCTTTTCATCCAACAGATTTGGGCATCAGTTCACTTGTCACGAACAGTATGCAATAATGTCGACTATAACATATGAACCGTTCAGATCGTTGAAAATGCATCAAATGTGGAGATAAACTTTCGTAGAAAAATTTTTCTAGCAAAGTATTGTAATATTGTAATTTGTAATATTTATTTGAGGTATAAAGTATGTAAGATATGTTCCACAATTTTCTATTGTTGTTGTTTTTATTTTTTTATTTTATTTTACTTACTTATACATGTGGATCAACTAAATTTAGCAGTCGAATTCAAATACAACTTAAAGTAAATCTTACACTAATTGTTTTAAAACTAGTATACAATATAAAGAAATATATGAAAAAAGAAAAGTAATGAAAACTAAACAAAGAAACTAAAAATAATTATTCATGTATAAATAAATAAGAAGGAAAAAAAAAAGAAAAAACAAAAAAAACACGTACACAGCTAGCAAAGAAGCATACCCGCAACAAGAACAGATCCAGGTTGCAAGTGAACCCCTAAGCCATTGCAAACATGCATAAGCTTGTCAACCGACACATTAACAACACCATGTAATTTAAGCAAAGTTGCTTTAATACACTTTAAAGAGTCCGATAATGAGAATAAGTGATAGACATCATTTAGATTTCTGCAAGTAACTCTAAATGGGATAAACAGCTCATATCGTTGTCTTTACATTGACTAAGCTTAATCAAGATAAAGTGCCTAGAGAAACGGTTAGGGATATTAAAGCTTAACTCACCAAGTAATGCGGGCGAGTTTAAAGTCATTTAAAGCCATTAATTATTTTGATTAAAAAGGAAACGCCAAGAACAAATCTACGTCTAACCAAGCACATGTACAGGCTTTTCGCGACGTAAGGATCGTCAAGCTCTTTGGACCATCTCTTTATAAAACCAAGCGCGGATCCAGCTTTGCTTAACCAGAGCTTAATATGCAAGTTAAAACGTAACCTATGGTCAAAGAGAACGCTTAAATCTGTGAACGAGTCGACGTCCTCCAACTTGTGCGAATCTATGAAATACTGGGTATTGAATGACTTCCTTCTTGAGAAAGAAGGTTTCTTACATTCATTTAGGTTTAGTGTCATATAATTCGACGAACACCATGACGCCAAATTATTCAGGTCAATTTGAAACAGGTGTGATTGCCATTCTGTGGAAAAGGAAGAAAACGGTTTCACATCATCAGCATGCATTAAGATCTGGCTGGATTTAATCACCGAAGGCAAATCATTAATGTATAGATTAAATAAAATGGGTCTTAAGTGGCTAGCTTGAGGTACGCCTGACGTCACGGGGAATTCATATGAGGTGATGAAGTTAAACAAAACCCTGAATGACCTATTATGCAGATAAGAGCTTATCCATTTCACTAAATGGGAAGGGAAGCCAGAGACTTGGCATTTAAGGATAAGTAACTTATGGTTAACCAAATCGAACGCTTTGCTGAAATCAGTGTATATGACATCAGTGCGAGAGTCACTAAAAAGAGCCTTGAAAGATGACAAGTAAAGGCTAACAGATTGGTGACCGTAGATCTTCCTTTTCGAAAGCCATGTTGGAGTGGAGAAATATACGATTTGAGGGCAAAGGTCAAATGCTGAGTCACAATTCGCTCGAATAGTTTAGGCAAGACACCCAGCTTGGCGATGCCTCTATAGTTTTGAACAAGCTGTCTATTCCCACTTTGGTGAATTGGAATAAGAAAACTACTCTTTCAACACAAAGGGAAAGCACCTAAATTCAAGGACTGGTTAAAAATCTTTGAGATAACATCACATAGCTCGACAGCGCAAGAGTTAAGTAAAAATGATGAAATTCCATCAGGTCCAGGCGAACAACTGTATTTTAGAGAACTCAACCCTTCAAACACGTCATTTTCAGAAATAACCAAATTGGGTATTGAAACCAAATTAGTTATAGGATATGGATAATTTACTGATAAATCGAAACTAGCAGTCGAAAAGTTTCGTCGGAAGTACTCAGTAAACAGATTTGAGATTTCAAAATCATCCGAGGAATCAGTGCCATTAAAAGAAACAAGCGAATTAACAAATTTAAAAAAGTATGTCCGTTTAGCAAAAAAAGAGGATTTAATGAACTGAAGGTATCTGCAATAATATTGGTGGTTGAGGGAGTTAAATCTATGCCTTGCGGCTGAGTAAGCGAAATAGTCTAAAGAAGAGCCACTTTTCGAAACTTTCTTGAAAAGCTTGTTTTTACCATTCTTCTAATATCTAATTGTCTTATTACAGAGGAGACCTGCTTCGACGACGGGACTGCTTGATCAGAACGGATGCAGAAATAGCTAGATTTAATATATTGTAAAACAATGATAGTAAGCTATCAATACTTCCAACTGAGAAATTAAACTTAATATGTGAAAGATGTGATTTTAGCATTGAAATATTGATTTTATGGAAACCATAATATTTACTGGACAAGGTTGGATTTGGAATATTAAGGCGGTTCAACGTACCATCATACTTGTGATGAAAGGAAATGCAAATTGTTGGATGATAAGGATTCTCAGGTAAACTAAACGGTAGACAACTATTAACACTAATCTCAGGAAAATTGGCAAAGCAATGATCAAGCAGTCTACCATTGCAATTAGAGGTACGGTTGTATTGAACTACATTATGATGAAATAATTCATTAAAGAACACAACAGCTCTATCAGATGTTGAAGTAGGAATCAAACAGCCAGAACTATCACTGTAACACCAAGTGACTTGAGGCAAATTGAAGTCACCCAACACAATGACAAAATCAGTAGGTTTAGATTGCTTATGAGGGCGGCCTGTTTCTTATATATGGAGATATCCGAATTTGGGGAAATATAGGAACAGGTTACATATAACTGTTTATTAGGAAATTTCGATCGAACGGCGATAAATTCAACGCCGGGAGTTGTAGGAAATTCAATTGAATAAGACGGGACTGCTGCAGATACGCCAATTAAAACGCCGCCACCATTGCGATAGAGTCGATCATTTCTGAAAACCTGAAACGAACTATGGAAAAGTTTTGATGAATACAGATCAGGTTTTAACCAAGTTTCAGTGAAGGCCAAACAGGAAAACTCTGTGCTCACTGAGTTAAGGAGAGTAGAACGAATTTTCGAGTTTAGGCCCCTAACATTTTGGTAAATGAGAGACAATGAGCTTAAAGAAACATTTACTTTTTTGAAGGGGAAAGGGTTACTGCATTAGTATTACGGGGCCGAACTCGAGGGATAAATTCCTTAATTAGGAATCTAACAGGCCGCAATGTTTTATTTAATAACATATCCACGTTTTCCGTCGGAACTAGCATTTTAAAAGACGATATTGCTCTAGATTGAGAAGGAGCCAATTTGAAAATACTAATACGCTTTAAATTGACTGTTGGGACTTTCGCCGCCAGATCACTTTTTATGTTATCCACGGATATATCAGGTGCCAGTCTTGACACAAATATTGCCTTTCTGAGAGGAACTGCCGTTAAGCAAATGTCATCTCTACTAGGAACAGTAGGGTTCATGGCTGGGGAGTTTTGAGTTTGGGAGAATAACGAAGGAGTAACCACACTTGCACGAGCAGCTTGTGCGACGTGCTCAGTTTGGTGGCCGGCGTTCACCCTCGAACAGCCGGGGGGAGAGGGCGATTGATTATTCTCTTTATTATTTTTTGGCGCTGATGCCAGAGTGGAGTGAGTGACGCAACTGGTTGCAAAAATGATGAAATCGACTTCAAAGCTGACAGAACCATTGGAAGTTCTTGAAGTTCTTGAAGAACACCTTCGTTCTTCACAAGGAATAAAAAAATTGTTTTTTACTCATTACTCATAAACTACAGCAGATAAATCTACAAAAATTTGAACTTACACTCTATGGGTTGATGCTGTAGTGCCTGCAGTAGTATACAAAAGTGGAAAAGGAACAAGCTTCAAAAACCCCAAAAAGTGTATAAATTCTTGTGTAGTTTCTGTCCATCTGTTAGTCCGTCTATTTGTCTGTATGGTGGCTGTGGTACACATTCTCCCATCCGCAAGGAAGGAGATATAGCCTACAAATTTGCGAAAGAGTTTGAAAATGGCGCAAGCAGGTCAAGAAACATATCCATAGTACCCACACATCTATACAACCAAAACTGACAAAACCTCTGTTTTCCGTGCGTTTTGCTCGTTGCTCATAGGCTTCAACGCATATCTGTATTTATGGAATTTTTGATAGGATAACGGTGATGAGTATAAAAGATTCGGTCGTAACCGAATATAAATTTCTTAGTTATCATTAATATTATTTCTTTCTTGACAATGATTTACATAAGTCTCTTGAACAATCAATCCAATGCTAATATTAATACAACATAGACATGTAGCAAAATATTATAGCATCAATTTTCTTGTTATGGATTTCTATATTATGTGACAACTTTGTTAAGTCGTGCCAAAAATGTGTGACTGTATTTCAATATACGTTTATCTTTTATATTCTTGGTTATTTTTAAAAGTTTTTTTATATATATGTATATATTTATATTTTGTAAAAGGAACATCATACACGTATACGTACGTACAGATATCGTGCGCAAAGCTTTCGCTTGTCTGTTGTTAACAACTGTGTGACATTTGCTGAAAATATGCTACAATAAATTCTATAAAGCGCTAACGTCGTCCATTTTAAATTGCCTTCAAATTTTAGTGATTTTTCTAAGAAAATACGATATATGCTTAACATATATTTTTTGTACGTTTTAATGGTAAACTTAGGTCATTTTATGTGGGAGAACTTAGATATTGTGTATAAGTCGTAGATAAAATATTATTGTGAACAAAACTTTATTGTGTATACTACTAGTACTATTACTACTGCTACTACTTCTATTATTGCTACTACTACTACTACTATTACCACTATTTCCACTATTTCTGCTACTACTGCGTGTATCGATATACGCGTACATAGGGTTAACTTGAATAACCCAATCTAATGATAACGTTAGTTAGAAATTCAGGCCACTATGTTAGATGTCTTTTGTTTCCTGCTCTATATTCATGGAATTCCTTATTTTCATGCATGCATAAAGTTATTTGTATGTCGGCTTGTTTTCTAAATGATTTCTAATTTTTCTTTGAACACATGCAAAGGTGAAAGTATGCGCACAACTTCGTTTTTTCTTCACTGACATATTACATTAAATTATGTTTTAGCTATGACTTTTTAGTTGACAGTCATTTCTTGAATATGAAAACAAATTCTTGACTAAGGCACTATACGAAGCATGTTATTTCCCTTAAAATATGCGCAAAAAACGTGTGTTAACGAGAGTAAATTACGTGTTGAATTTATTTATGAAATTATTTTCTATTTTTTGTTTATCTATATATGCTATAATGGAATTGAAGTTGTAGTGCAACAACTATGGCTTAGAGAGAATATTAATATGAAAGTTGCGTATTAGTAGTGCATTCATGTATAAATTGATATTAAGGAAATTTGATCTGCAATAAAGTATAAGAAATTTAGTAAGAAATGTAGCATCTACTGAGCGAGTCTTAAACAAGTTTAAAATAATTAAATCATATTTTGAATAAAACATCATTTCGTTCGGTTGGATGACTGCGATGATTTAGATGAACATGAATTTATTCCGTCATTTTGAAATATATTTTTAAGCAAATTTATTATATAATACACATTGAATTGAGTCTGATTTAACAAATTCATTACTAAATAAGCCTTAAGCTGGTGTAACGGGGCCCACTTTTGCAGTGATAGAAAGGAAAAAAATATTTCACCAGTTATTGCTAAACTTTAGGCCAAAACAAAAGGTGAAATTGTTCCTATTTTTTTAGAAAATACTAAACCTTATGATGAATCCATTACATTTACTAACCCAAAATAAAATTTTTAAACTTAGGTTAAAGATTATTATTAAAGCACATAGGAATCTAGATTCAGATAGTTTTTGCCATATATTTTATTCTTTCTTTGTTTTCTTATGCTTCTATAAGCAGCCCATTATTCATCTTCACTTATGGCTTAACCCATACAAATTTCATTTCGTTGACGAACGAGGAATCAAACGGCTACACAAATACGATGCAGTTAACTGTTCTGTCTAAATGTGACGAGTCCATATACCTCGAAATACAATCATGTCAATAACATTTAGAGATTCAGAAATTTATACATACAATTTACGGAAGAATTGCGGTCCGTGAACAGCATTTGAATTTTCAAAAAAATAATTTCATTAAGAATGCTAACAGAGGATCACATCTGTTCAAACATTATGCTAAGCAAAGAAGTGGAGTGAGAAGATAAAAATAATCAATAACGAAATAATTTAATAAAACGCTGAGGCGAATTGGCCACCAAGATATTGTGATGCAAGATCGATCGGATTTCCCTTTAAAGTTAGTTCGAAAGTGAGCTCTTTGTCAAGGATACACGCTTAGTTCACAATATTCGCAACCATGGATCAATTCTTACTGAAGGAAATTATGAAAAATTTTGAATTTTAAATGGAGCATTACGATCGGGGCCAACTGAATGACGTGATGTATAAATGGGCAAATGCTTGCAACCAATAGATACTTTTCATATTAATTAGAAAAAAAAAATAGAATACACACTCACGCGCTTATCGCGCTCAGTAAGGCCGTAAAAAACTGATGGCTGAGGTGGTAATAGCAGCTTTATTATGTGACTCTCCCATTTGACAAAAGGGCAAATCCACCTGCGGACTAAGGAATGTGCCTAAAGAGCCAAATTGCAAAACATGGGGGCTGACGAGGCTGAAAGGCGAGCAAAATTTTATTTGGTGGAGAAATGGGAGAGCCGCTGCAGTTAGGCGAACAAAGGCCGATAGAGAAAACTATCGCACTTGTAGTTGGTTTTTTTTTTTTTTGTGATTTGAGTTGATTATGACTATTTTCAAATGTAGTCAAGAGAACTGAACGAAAGTATAAACGCGTCGGGATGGAAGATGCGACAGCCGCAAACATTTATAATAACATTCGTCCTGCAAATATATTTATATATGTATATATATAAAATCATTGCAAAATTCGGTTATATTAGATATTAATTGGTTTATAAAGGTAGTTCGGAGTAGCTTTGTTCACAAAGAGGAGTGTTTTGTAATCATTCAATTGAAGAATTTAATTGGATAGAAAAAATTACATTTTGTTGACTCACTAAGCTTTTTCAAATAATAAAGAAGTAAAATAGAACACCTAAGAGAGAAATTGGTGAGCCAATTGTAGAAATTACGTTTACGTATATATAAATATATGTACATATATATATTCATTAATAGTATGAATAAGGCAATCGAGTTATCTGATGCTTGTTCGCTCGTCTCTCATTCTCCGAGTTTCGAAATCACGAGTGTGATATTTAAACTTTATCTAGGAGACAAGATTTTCTCGTCATCGTCAAATTTGCTAGTATATATAGAACTAGGGAAGCATAGTATATATAGTATATATAGGATAGTACATATAGGATTTCGAATTTGCTGACAATCATCAAAAAACTTATAATTTTCCTTTTATTTCTAAATTATTATCTCAAAATAGATGTGGTTTTGTTTTACAGTTTCAGGTTGTAGCCTAAAGCAGAAGGTTGCTTGACTAAATTTGCCCATATTTGGTAAAGTTTATAAAAGACATAAATAAAAGATGCTTTAGCTTTGATGAATAAAACGAAGGAGTTTTTTTTGTCATTTATCATAAGAATTGACACATATTAATTTTGATAGTCCCAGATCTCAGACAAGAAATGATATAAAATTCTGGTCACGCTCTTTAACTTACTGTTTCACATATAAAATCTTAACATTTTTTTTATATTGCGTTCTCACAGTAAAAAGAGGTGTGCGCTCAGCAAAATCATGGGTATGGAAGTGCCCAAAATATCGATTACACATTATCATATCAGAAAATTAAGTTAAATAAAAACTAATAAAACAAATGCCTCTGCATAGCACAATATTGTCGTTATAAATACAACACTTACGATGGAAACATTTGATTCAAGCTGCTGCAATCTATATCCAGCTATTGTAGCATTCAAAATTTGTCTCAAGATAGGCATACCTTTCTTATTTCTTGTTATATATATTTTCTTCTTCTTCTGTTATTCCGCAAATTAACAACCGAAAATTCGCTGGGATGTATAAAAAACGCCAAATGTGAACACAGAGTTCTTTGTTTGGGCCTTAGTAAAGTTCGGGCCATATTTGGTATATGATGTTATTATTTATTTATATTAGTGATTCTTTGATTAAATTTTTTTTTAATTTTACGTGTTATACGTCCGCCACGTCATGTTTTCTTTATAGTTTTATTAAAATACGCATATTACTCGTCCGCCACGTAGGATAGAACAAAAGAGCGAGGAGTAAATTCCGATGTGTAAAATGTACTGTAGTATATGAGTATAAAAAGTTATATGAAGGAATTGATGGGTGTGAGCGGAAAAAAGTGTAAAAGACAGTAGGCTGTAAACGCTTATGGCATGATTTAAAAAAAGAAAAGATTGCCATGTACGCTGTTAAACTGCGAGAACGCAAAACGTCAAGAATGTTGTGGTCACGAAGACCACATATACTCAATTTGCGAAGTGTGGAATGGCGAGTAGAATAGAAGGAGTTGTTTACCATGTCAATGTTGTTTAGATGATCATTACATCTCCGGTGATTGAACATCAGCTTGTTAATAAGACACATAAATAAACGGTATACATGACGACCATAAGGTGAGTTATCCCATCGCTGTTGAATTGAATGGTTTCTGTCGATTGTCCTCAGATCTGCAGGAATCACGGCGTGATCATTAAAATGATATGGTCTGGAAGATGCAATTTTACACTGCAGTGTTGTTGCCAAGAACGCCCATGTGATTGGGCACCCAAAGGAAAAGAAAACAAAATGTATTAGACTTGAGGCTATAAAGTAAGGATTTGATTTCTAATATATGGGGATGAGTTTTACCTGAGGGAAATGATTGTAGAGCGGATAAGACAGATTTACTGTCTGACACTATAGGGAATTTCCTTTGAGGTTGCGAACTCGTTAAGTGGATGGGTTCTAGTATCGCATGACATTCAGCCGAAAATATAGTGCTACATGTGTGACTTGCGAAGTAGGCTTTTATGTTAATATCTGGAAACCAAACGCAGCTACTTACAATATCGGTTTTAGATTTATCAGTAAAGATGAGTTAAAAATGTTTCCATTTGGTATTGACAGGTGGGAGTAACGGTGGTGTACGTCTTCCGGAGTAACTGTGGATTTTCTCACCGTTAGGAATTTAATTACTGGTCGAAAATATTGAGAACCAAGAGGAATTTTGAATAAACTATGTACATCAGTTGGTAGAATGTTATAAAGTTGTAAATGAAAGATAAAGCCGGATGATGCTCAAAAGATAGAATTTTATTAGATAAAAAGTAGACGAGTAGAGGCATAACATTTTCCGTTTGTTCCAAGCTTAGTTTGTGTGTAGAATTCATGCCACCAATGGCCAGACGAACGCATTTCCATTAGATTCTGCATAATTTCAGAAGCATCTTCTTTGGGATATCGAAAGTTTTAACAAACCGATAGAAGAACCATAGATGAGCGGACCACCACGGGGTCTCTTCTTTTTTATGAAAAGTCCAAGCATTTAGTCTTATTGACTAAAAGTGTTAGTTGAAGTCAAGACGAGACGAAATAATGTCGAAGGCAGATTGCAAATTGCGCCTACACAAATCTGGATCAGAGGTCAAGCCAAGAATGGCAGGATCGTCAGCATAGCCCAAGGTTGAGACGTTTTCAGGAAAGAAACTGAAAATTTTGTTAATATATAAATTAAAGCAAAGAGGACTCAATACAGATCCATGAGGAACACCTGTAAAAGATCTCCTTTGTACAACACCATCATCATTGTTAACTAACATATTTTTATAATGAACGAGGTTATATAACAAATTACGGAGGTTTGTATGGATATTCAAAGAGAGAAGGATAGATTTTTAGATGCTGATATTGACAAAATTAAATATTTTCTGTTGTTTTATTTATTTATTTATTTTTTTTTATGTTCTTTATTGAACTTTTTGAAATTAATTTTATTTGTCAATATTTGGTAAAAGTGCTGTCCATTGATGTATTTATTGAATTGTTTAAATTATTAAAAAAAACCTTTTTTTTCTTTTGTAATGAAACGTTTTTTTAAAAATATTTAAAATAATTGAATTCTTTAATGTTTTTTTTTTAAAAACATCAAACATTATTTATCTCATGTTGGAAATAACATAAAAGGCAAAAGGATGTAACATCGGTATCAGCAAACGATACCAGCAAATAATAGTCAGACATAAACCCAAAGATTTGAATCAGCAATACCCTTTAAAAATTTTCCAATAAACGTGTGGGTATTGTGTGTAATATTCTTGAACACTTTCGCCTTTTTTTTCAATAAGAATCAATAAAAAAAATTACACGCAAAACTGTAAAAAATGTACATAACATGCATACATTATACGGTATGTGAATCCTGTATGCATTCATATACAACGTACGTAGACATGTTTGAACAGTCATGTTATAAGGGCAATTGACATATAATTTTTTTTTCTTCGTACTTTGATTGTTTTCATGCACATTTACATTTCGATATAAATAAAATAAATAAATAAACGGAATAAAATACAATTCTTTCTAAGCAACACAAGCGCCCTCTCAGCGACATTGAACGCATGCCTGCTTGATGGAGGTCAATTGAATGATGAGTACAAAAGCAGACAATTGGCAGTGATAGCCATTAACGAGAAACCAGATTACGCTATAGCGTACGTATTGTAAGCGTATGTATGGAATATTGTCCGTTGTTTTCATTATCGATATTGTTGTTATTGTGGTTGTTATTTGTTATAAAACCTCAATGCATTGACAGTAATTTTTTGCTGTGGTTTCACTTGATATTTTCATTGCCTTAAATATTGCGTCTATGCGTATTCCCATAGAGAAATTCGTAAACGATTGTTTTCACCCTCTCAGTTAGATGCAAAACAAAATTTAAAAACTTGCGCTGAGATTTAAAGCAAGCTAATGATATGGATAATTCAATTACATTTTGAACATTTATTTTCACAAACCAAGTTACGTTTGACAAAGACTTCGTTGCCAACATTCGGATGCCTTAGTTAGTACCTTCCTGACCAGTTAGACAAAATTGAAGTCATTCAAATGAATTTATTGACTCTCATCGATTCTTGCCGGCTGCGACTCTTTGCTTTTTTTGTGATATTTACAACTCTTTGGTAATATTTTGGTTTTTTGAAATATACTCCATTATTGCTACAAACTTCTGCTGGGACGCAACATGTACAGAGCTTAACATTTTAGGCAAAGTTATTATATAGTTAAAGTTGTAAAAATCACGCAATTTTTTTATGGTGACATTTAAATGTTTTACCAACTCATTTATCGTTTTTTTTTTTAATGTTTTATACGATTTGGGAAGGACCTCATAAAAGATAAGAAGGAAATCGGATGAAAATATGATTATAGCTGTTCTATTTGTATTGATTTTTATTGAAATTTTGAAACAAGATTGTAATGCTTTAAAGCATTTTAGTTGTATTTACTTTATATCAAAGAAATTTATGTTTTCTTATCACATCTAAAGGTATATGCCGCGAATCATAGACTGTATGTAGCTTTTCTATACGTGCACACTTATATGCAAATAATGCCTTTTTTGCTCCTCGCTTTGTTCATCTATCCGTCTATTCAACTTTCCGGATTGTCTTCATGATTGTTCATTTGCTGGAACCAATCGGATTTCTTTGCTCAAATTTAAAGCTATATAGCGAAAATCGCATAAAGTTTATGAGTCTTTTATAGGTATTTATCCGTATGGCATGTTTTTATATCCACAACTGAAGAGTGGGAGTATACTCATTTTCTCATAATGGGTGTTCGCAACACCCAAGAGGAAACGTCAGGGACCCTGTAAAACCTATATATTCGTAATCAACATGAAATTCCGTCTTTGTGTCTGTGTGGCATGTGTTGTTGACACTCTGCTGGTCGCAAAAATGAAGATATCGACTTCAAATTTGATAGAACGCTAGGAAGTTTTCATACGTGGACTGGTATTAAAAATGGGCCATAATATTTAGAGCACAGTAGCGTGCTCTAGTGAAATTAATCACAAGGTAAATGAGGCAGAATCTCTGAAACTAATTTGTACATTCCTTAAATGAAAATATATCATCTGCCTGAAATTGCGTTAATTGTAAAATAAATATAGTGGACACCACGACCTGGTGAATTAATTTTTTCTTAATAATATCAGTGATATGGATATCAAATAAAATTGCTTGGAGAGTAGAAGTCGACAAGGTAAGTGTGTTAATTTTAAATTAGTTATGGTGGACGATACAACATAAATTAATTTTTTTAACAATACCGTTTAGTGAAATGAAAGATGAAATATAAATTTTATCCTATTTATTCCAACAATCAATAAAGGCATCGAGCGCCAAAGATCTCAATGGTGGTGCGTATGCGAGATTTGGCCGAATAGTACTTTCTCGCTTGCTTTTTGCAGATCAGTTCGTTCCTCTGTAACATAATTCAATTTGTTGGTCTGGCTGTTCATCTATGTGACTTGATCAGTCACCAGCTATTCGTTAGTACTTCCTCTTCATATATGTGCTAGCCAATCTGCTAATCTCTTTGTACTTAAATTAATTTCGTCGCAGGTCGGTCCTAAATTTTTCTTCCTTCGGCCCAACTACCTTTTTGTCAATCTGTCTTTTCCGCTTCCAATCGCATCTAGAAACGGCAATTAAATCGCCATTGTCAACAGTTCGTTGTTAAATCGCGAAATATAATCAAGATCGTCTGACATAATAATTTTCTTGTGTACTGTTTTTCTCTTTTATGTCAAGTCACTGTCTATTTATGTACAATAATTTAATATTTACTTTTAATCTGATAATCTGTGTCTTACGGGTAAACACATTTTAGGCGCATTTTATTTACGATTTTGGGTATTAAAAATTCGTCTCAAACGGAATGCCGAACTAATTTGAATTATTATTGCTATGTGGACGTTATACTTTGATTGCAAGCAAAGCTTAATTTTTGTTTTTATTTTACAATTTGTTTGTTTATTTTTTATTTAACTGCTTTGATCCTTACGTGTTTTTCAACTTCCGCGTGGTTGACTCGGATGTAAGCTGTAGAAAAAACAAGGAAATGTGCCCAGTTTTAACGCAATTAATTGATTCAAAAGCAATTACAATAACGTATTAATTTTCGAATGTAGATATTGTGACTTTTACTTTAATT
This sequence comes from Glossina pallidipes, assembly GCA_000688715.1. Classification (NCBI taxonomy): domain Eukaryota; kingdom Metazoa; phylum Arthropoda; class Insecta; order Diptera; family Glossinidae; genus Glossina; species Glossina pallidipes. The sequence continues at coordinate 145,449 of JMRQ01006283.1, read as the reverse complement.
AATTATCGTCTGACCTATCGAATCACTTGACTAACGAATAGAAACGTAATAGATTGAAGATGAACTTGATATATTATATACAGGTTTCAATACCGTGATTCCAAATTATTAACGTGGTAACAAATTATCTCATCCCTCGCTCTCTCTATTAACTATTTTTCCGATCAAAACTTTTCGATTTTAAAACTCTTCATATTTTGAAGGAAAATTTAATAATTATTTAATTGAATTTATTTTATGTTTCGTTAAAGCATAATATGACACTCAATAAACAATTTTATATCTACGCGTTGCAGCATGCCTTTCCAAAAGGAAGAACAACGGTAACTAAACTTTTCGAATTTACTTGTTATATCTTTAAGGCATTCTTTGTAGACTAAATTTAGTAAGGTCATCGATCGAATTATTGATTTTTAAATATGAGCTCACTAACTTCTCTTCATACTTTTTAGAGTGGATAAGCTTTTATCTACATTAAGATCTATAAGAGTTCCGTTTAGCTTTAACTCCTCCAATAAAGTTCACGTAGAGCGAGATGTTTCTTAGCATCTATTCCGTTTGTCTTGTACATTAATTAGGTTAATCTATATCTTAAAGTAGGATAATGATGCTAAACTAATCTCCAGGTTTAGCTTGGAATTATATTCCCGTCTTCTTTACTCCGATTTGGAAAGTTTAGTTATTGAAAATATTATAGTGGGCCACGGCCAACAGTTAAATACTCTACACTATTTTAATTAATGCACTCATACAAAAACTTTTCAAAATAAGACGTTGTGCTGGAAGCGGCCGTAAAACTGGTGCGATCAAAACCATTTTCAATAGAGCTCGTTGTTCGGGCAAAGCGCGTCGGCGTACTAAATTTCATGAAAATATCTTAAAAACTCTGATCTGTAGGCTGAGCACAAAGAGACCTGGACTGATAGCGGACGAGTAGATTGATGAGCTCAGCTCGGTATAATCAAAAGTAGGTATATCTCAAGTCCTTCTGGTTGTTGTATATATTCGCACAATCTTAATGTGCCCTTGTGACGTTAAATATGTTATATTCTTGCCTTATTTTTAAATTTCCATTCTTTTATTGATTCATATAAACCAAAAAATTACGATTTTTTCGTTGATTTATTGTTTTATATATTTATATAGGCTGCGTTTCAATTCGTATAAAGGGTTCTTTTCAAATAAATTTGGAACGGTGTCAGGCTTAACTAAACGTTGATTCGGGGAACATGGTGCTTTATATGTTAGAAAGGAGTGTACATGAGCTTGATAAGATCAATGTTTGATCTTATAAATGTTTGAATATGTCTCGGTTGTATGTTCTACTTCTGACTGCTGGTAAGTTGATCCAATAGGATCTCTTTAATCCTTATTCCTCGTTCTTAGAAATTGGAACTAACCAGTCTGTTTGCTACCTCATGAAAATAGATTGCTACTTACAGCTCTACATCTGCTAACGAAGTTTACGCTTTAGGTGTTTCCTTCTTAGTTGAGTTAACAAGTGCTATTATAGATTCGGCGGTTATGTTAACTGAGATAAACTTCAATGTCCCTAACTGTTCGCCTAGACTTTTCATTTATAAAACTCGACCTTTTCATATTTTATTATCGGCTGCTTAATCCGTTCAGAGTTTTTTGCAAAAATCTAAACAACGTTTGTAATTATCTTTCAACATCGGGTTCTTTAAATGTTGTCATACCAAGTCTCCTTTATTTGCTCGTCTTGCCGCTGTTGTACTTAAGTTAAGTTTTACTAATAAACCAAGGTTTTGGATGTTTTCGTCCCTTTAGTGGTGCACGCCTAGTTCGGATACACATTAGTTGCCAGTGTAACTTCGTGCTAGATGTTCTTTTTCTCTCGCTTTGCTTATTTATGTTTTCTTTACTCTTTTGAAAATGGATGCTTGCCTTCTATCCAAATATAAGTTCACGTCTCTTATACGCGTTCACGTATCTAGAACGATAAAAAACTTTGTCTTTCTATTAGTAATTAATAGACAGTTAGTTATACGCACTAGAATCCTTGATTACAGTAAGAGTCGGAAACCATCTAGGTTTTCTATGTACTCCTTTGTTCATACATACATGCTTTAATACTTCCTATCTGTTGTCTATATGTTTGCGTGCTTGTTCGTTTATTCCTCTGTTTCATCTTTCTGCAATTAGTCATCTGTCTGAGACACCCTTTTTTACTGTTTTACATTCGTGTCGCGTGAGTTTGGTCTCATACCGTCTATTCGTTTGCTTTTCGAGTAACTTCTTATTTGCATGAAATCGTGTGCTTCCCTTTCTTTATTTGTCTTTCCGCTTCCTCCGGCGAGTGAAACTATGATTCTCGGAACGAAGATCATAGATGTACTAACCTACTACCAATGTCCTTGCCCCTCCGCGGTTTCTAGTGGAAACGTTTAGTCAGAAATGGCTTGGTGTCTGAGAAAGGACTAATATTCTTCGTTAATCAGTTTTTTCGATCTTTGTGACGTGGGTTGATTGTGGCTTCTTTTCTCATAATTTTATGGATGGAGGTCGACGCCTTTTCTAGGATCTGAGAAGATGTGGGATGTTGCGAGCATAAGTGTATGGTTGTCAAGGTTGCGAAGGCCCTCCCGAATCAATGCCAGCATTAGTGGGTAAAGGGACATGTTGGACGTCGACTTACGAATGTGTAGATCCATGGGATATGAAGAAAGTTGATGATCTCTTTCTTAAGATTGTATAAAAAATTCGAAATAGAAGGGGTTCCAAAAAAAGTCTAAAAACTACAACATAAGCTCCGACTTTATAAAATGGTAGAAATTCACCACCCTCTAGGTGCCCTCGGAGGTGATAGCTGCGGACGGCTTTTTGGAGAGCTACAATCTCGACTGCATTGTATATTGAAGATGAAGGAAAGTGTAAGGCAGAAATACAAATGAAAGTATAACGTGGGTGGAGCAGATCATCAGGTCGCGACTATTGAACAGTCCTTTTATCTATTTCCACTTTAATTTAGTTAATTTTTTTTTATATTATCATTCTATATAATATATATGTACAGATGGTATGTTTAATAGAACATTTTTGGTTTGGATTTGAAATAATATCTAGGAAATATAAGATTTTATAGTAAATTAAAAGAAATTTATATTGCATTTTCATGACACCTATTTATTTTATGAGCTTTTTGTGCACTACTCTTACCGATAGGCATAGGCAGGAGCGTATAATATATAAGTACAATGTTGGAGTCAATAAAAAGTAATTGAGTCTCATTAAAAATAATAAATTCTTTTGACAACGGTGTGTCATAAACCAAGCAGTAAGAAGCACATGAAAGGTATAAAAAGTGAAATGTATATAAAAAAATACGTAACAATGCCTTTTTACGTAAGTACCTGGACACACATTTACGTACAATCGTACACATGACTACTAGTTTGTTGTTGAAACAATTGTTGAACGAAACTACAACGGCTAAAAATGAAACGAACAATAGAGGCGAACAGAGAAAGCTTAATTCATAAATCATTTCTCGACAGGTCAAATGATAGTTAATAAATGCGTGAGTTTGCGGCAACGCATGCATAGAAAAAGAATAACGCTTTATGTTACAATATGTGAAAACGTATTGTTTCAGTTTAATTTGCCATCAACATCAAATTAATGTTACAAAATCCATAGTTGTTCCATAAGTTGTTATGGACTTTCACTTTTTTCTTTTTTTTCTTAGAATTCAATAAAATGTATTTATAAATTTATACGCAGGCATATGCACACTCGGAACTATGGTATAAACATATTTTTATATTTACTTTAAAGATAAACGAGTCTGTTATGTCATTTAGGTGTGCACGTGTGTTGACGTTTATTTTTTTGCTCGGAGACAATTTTCACACGTTAAAGTTGCCTTTTCATCTGGTAAAAGTTTGTATATTGCATTTAATGGTTGGTTTGGTGTTAACATTTCTGTTGCAGAAGTTTGCAGAAGTACAGAGTTATATGTTGGATCGAATTCTTCTTGCTGTTGCTGTTGTTTTTTTTTTTACTCTTGTTGTCGCTTAAACCACGTTGCAACATTTGCTTTTGTCAGTTTTTACACTTAATTGGTTTGTTTATATTTTCTCGTTGGAGTCAACGTAAACTTTACTTTACTTTACGTGTGTATATGTACATCTTTATAAGAGTTTATGTGTGTGTTTGTGTTCCTGCATTTGAGGATAGGTTGTATTTAACTGACATTTATGCGATGGATTTAATACTTTTTCTTAAGAAAAATTCCATTAGACAAAATGTTAGCCCACATGGCGTATGAGAGCAGTGTGGAAAGATTTCTTCTATGTATGATTTGACGAAGTTTTTCTTTGTTTTGAAAAATAAATATCGTAATAAAAAAAGTTGCATTTGTGAGGCTGAAAGTAAAAAGTTAAAGGTATTCAATTAAAGTTGACAGAGAGTTATACGCCATGCGTGCAATTGTAGATTATGAATAAAAGCCTGCTAACTGAGTTTTATAAAATTTCTGATTAATTCATTCTTTAAACGAAATAATTAAAAATTTTAGTTATAACTTGTTTTTTCGTTTCAATATACGTTAAATGATTTTAAACCAACCTCATGGACATCTTAGCGTTTGGTTATGGTTCAGTACATATCCGCTAAGGTTAATTGTGTAAGGTAATCTATCAAAGAAGGTTTTGTAAAACGTTGTAAGCTCGTTTGTGATTGCGTGCTTATGTAAAATTGTTGTTGTGGAAAATGTTTACAAGACCACTTGTCCGCAGGCGTGTTTACAGATACATATATATTTATCTGTTTTGTCTAATTTTGTTTTTTATTTCTGTTTTTGCAGTTTAATTCGTATTTAATATCGTAAATATTTTAGTTTTCATAAATATTTTAGTTCAACGTCAAGGTCTAAAACGTCTTATCTATGTATTTCTACTAGGATACAACTTTCCTATATCTGCCTATTACATGACTTTACGAAAATTTAAACGATTCTCTTTTACTAACTTATATATAAACCTAAGTCAGTTCGCCGTCTAATTAAAATCGCAATGACATCAATACAATTGTTCCTTTAATCTAGCCTTACCGTGAAGGGCTGAATAAAACAGAAAAAATATAAAATGACAACTCTCGTCTGGAAACTTAATTTTCATTATTCGCGCGTGAATTCCGATTTATCTATTCGAGCGCAATTTCTATTCGTTCCTACTAAACGATCCTGCATGGACCAGCTGAAATCCAGGCCTTCAAAATGGTTAAATTTGATTTTAAATTCTTACTTACGCAATTTCAGTTATAATACATTTTTCCGATTAGTATTATCTAAATTGACGTGCTGACGGTTGAAAAATTGCGAAGGTTTGTGCAACAAGACCTTCAATCCAAAGTCTATTAAGTGGCGCCTATGTTCGCTGCAATCATCGTCATTGGTAAATCCCTGCTTTTCGGTACCTCTACAATTTCATCAAAAACTAGTTTTCTAATACCTAGCTTATATTCATATTTTTTGTATTCTTCCTTCTACAGTTCTTATTTGTACCGATATATTTCAAAAACGTTGCTCCTAACATTTTGTAAATATGGCATGTTTGCGCTATAATTTTCATAGTCTATGAAAGTTTTGATCAGAAGTAACGTCTCGGTTGGTTGTGAAGGGGAAATATTTTTAGTAGAATATTTTTTTCCAGATATCCATTTACTTAGTATATCCTGATATTACATCATTGTGTCTGTTCGTCAGTTTGCTTTGTTATAGACATACCGACTTCACCTTTCCAGTCAATGTCATTTTATTGTGTAGTAAAATTTTTATTTCTTTTGAGTTTGTTGGTGTGTTTGATTTTGTAAAGATGTATCTATATGGCAACCAAATTGATTTTCTGTTGCAACTCTTCAAATCAAAAATAAATCAATATTAAATCAAAAGAGGATGAATCCAATTTCAGCTTTTTAGTAGATTTCTTATGATCTTCAGAGCCTTAGGAAAATATTTCTTACCATAACTTGATGTCACAAACCGAAGGTGGAAAGTAGTATAATTTCATTTTTTGTTAAGAGTTGATTATAAAAATGTGAATGGTGAATAAGCGAAATTTGCCCCAAGCAAATGTATTATATGTATATTTCTCGCTTGTTTTCTCATTAAATGAAATTCTATTATATATGTGAGAAAATGTGCTTCATTACGTATAATTTAAGGATTTTCGAACAATAATTATAACCATTACCGAAGGATGAGGGGTATATTCATTTTGCCAAAACGTTTTCAACGCCCGGAAGGAATCATCTGAGAGCCGATAAAGTATATATATATATAATTCTAAATATATTTAAACATGTCCGATTGCCCGTCTATGTAATGTCTGCTGTAAACCTTTTCCTGGCCGCAAAACTGAAGCTATCAACTTCAAATTTGGCAGAAATGGGCGATAATTTAATATTTGTGTACAGAAATGGAAAAAATTGATCACGCCTATCCAATATTATAGTACATCAAAATTAAATTTTTTTTACAATACCTTTCTAAGTTTCAAAAACCCTACAAAATATAAAAATTCTTGGCTAATATCTAATTTGGGCTGCACCTAAACATTTCCGCCCATTTATCTGCCCATCTGTCTGTGGAAAACATTCTCCCATTATCGATAGTGAAGATATCGCCTATCGAAGAATTTGGAATTGAGATAAATTTTTCAAAGGGCACGCCTACAACGCCCACAGTCCTCTACAACAAAAACTTTTATTTTGAAAATAGGAAAAATCAGCTGCACCCACTCCATATTATAGAGCATGAAGCTTTTACTTCTTTTGGTTTTTTTGGGGGTAAACGGTACAAAAGATTCGGTCCCGACCGAATTTAATTTTCTTACTGGTTTTTTTTTAAACTGTACATACAAAACGTATACTTATCCTAGATCTACAATATATATGCATATGCTTGCCCACTATGAATAATAGCAATTGTTTATTTTTACCCTCCTGCTATAGGAAGGTAAATGCATATTATATAACTTTTGTATGTAGATGCGAGTAAAGCGCAAAATAAACGAAACCGGTAAGCAGTTGTTTATGATTTTTATATGAATGTGTGTGAGCGCGCGTATTTGTGTTCATATGTGTGCGTAAGTTTATCATTAAAAAATGTTCCATGTCATTTTCATAACAGTATCATTCTTTAGAATTCATAGTGACTGTTAGAACCGGAAGAGAGTCATGACTTTTTGTCTTGAAAATCCCTGCAGCAATAATTGTTACTTGACTGTGCACTTCATTTTACTACGTATGCCTTATACTTACTTATTGCGTAGATAAAAATATTTTTTCATTAATTTATCTTGATGATGAAAACAACAATGATAAAGATAATTGTAATAATTATAATGATGATGATGATGATGATGATGATGATGATAATGCTCAGAAATTTTAACTGCAGTTACAGGGCATTGACATAACAATATAAGTCTGTTCATATCGACTGTAATTGTAATGATAGGACAGCAATTATATATATTTTGTTGTGATATTTTTCAACAAGTTTCTACTTATGTTCCATCACAAATAGACGCGATATACACATACGTGTATATTTCTGTCTATACATACCTGTGTTTAATAGTCTACATCTTGTTGGCTGTTTTAGTCAGGTAATGTTAAAGTTTGCCATGTTGTTCTTGTCTTGTTGTCTTGTTGTTTTTGCTTGTTTTGTTTGTTTGTTTTTCTACTCTATTGCAGAACCGGTAACCGGCAGAGGAAAGCAACCATTTTTCAAAAACTATTCTAATCTAACAAAAGTTGTTGTTGACTGCCTTTCAAAACTGCAGATGGTTTCGTTGCTAACAAAGGAAGGTAAGCAAAAAGGGCAAGGAGAGCATGTACATGGATTGGAAAGCTAAAACAAGGAGGATTTAAGTTTTAGGTTGACAGGAAACGTTCGTAGTTTCACTTCAGTAACGGAATTAACTTTAAACATTCGTTGCACGGTTGTTAATTTCATTTAAAGCAATAAAAAAAGTCAAGTTTTTGCTTGTGGTTCATATTCCTTGTTTATTAGCAGTTCAAGCGACAAGACAATGCAGTTTAAATATAAAAGAAAAAAAAAATAGGGAAATTGGTATTGAAAGAAACTAAAAAAAGGATTAATACATATTTTTTAAGACTTAGAGAACTGAAGGATGTTGATTTTATTTGCACCTATTTACATTTCAGCAAAACATTTCGATATAAAAAACCAATAAGCGCTTAGTGTATCTTTGAGTGGCGTTAATATGGACTGAAGGTTAACATGCATTACTTCTGAGAAATAATTGGTTCTTTGCTTACTTTTCGATTAGTAATGGATGCCACTAATAACTCAGAAGTATAAATATTTTTCTAGTTTCAATTAAAACTACTTTATGTGTCCTTTTATACCCGCCACTGTAAGATTGGGGTATAGTCATTTTGTTTTTTTTCATAATGTATGTAACACCCAAAATTAAGCTTCAGAGACTCTACGCAGTATTCGTATTCTTGGTCAGCGTGAAATGTTAAATTGATTTAGCCATGTCTGTCCGTCTGTATGGAGTTCGCTGTTTGCATTCTCCTGGTCGCAAAAATGAAGATATCGACTTCAAATTTGGTGGAGGCATTGGAAGTTTTTGCACCCACGTTGGTATTGAAAATGGGTTTTTGCTTGTTACTCAGAAATGCTAAAAGTTAGAAGGCTGAAACTTTCCATATTTACTTTACGAAACACTCTAGTCTTTACGTGCAAAAAAGGAAAAGAGCAAATATTTTTGTATGATGAAAATAGTGATTACATATTAGTTTTTTCACTTTCTTGAAGTTTTATGTTTATCTTAACGCAAATAGGAGAAAATGTTTGAAACTACTTTGTACATTCCTAAAATGAATGTATATTATCTACCTAAAAGCGGATTAGTTCTAAAATAAATATGTTCGACCCCGCGATTAATTTTCCCTTAATAATACCAACTACGGGTGCCAAATAAACTTGGGGAGTAGAATGCGAGAAGCATAGTAGTGGGTATGCGAGATTCGACCCCCGCTTTTTACTTGTTTTCTTTGCGTTAGGATAGAATTGAGAGAGAGGGAGAGAGAGAGAGAGAGAAATCGAGAGAGAGGTAGAAAGTGGAGGTAGTTAGTATTTAAAAATTCTTTCTCGTCAATTTGTTGCTGAGAGGTTTTCAAAAAAAGTTTCTTTTAGGACAACACAAACCAGAAAATTATTTTAAGACTGATATTAGTAACTCAATTACTGTAGCACGTAGAAAAGTTTGTCTTATTAAAGCATTTATTATTACAGATATATGCAATAATATTAGTCTTACAATCGGAAACAATGTCAAAAACTTGTTTAAGGAATTCTTGTTCTCCTCAGAGCGACACAACTATTGCGCCTAGGCTTCGAGTTTCGATTTGGTAATATTGCATCTTGCTTTTTCATGTCATCACTGTGAGCCTTTAATCCACTCATGTCTGTAGAGGATGTCAAGCTATGTTTTTGCCTTACCCTAGGCTTTTAACACTTCTGTGTCAAATCCTATAAAAGGCATCAATAAATTCATTGACGGATCAATGTGATGCTTCTGGTGTCTGGATCAACAATTTTCTATTCCATACACACCGTTCTCTTCATTGTATCCATACAATTTTGACTTTGCGTTATCGTCTTTACTTCGCCGTACTTATCTTACTCCTCTTCTCCTTATTACTCTCTCTCAACCGCACTATACGCTATCCTCTTTACTGTTACTCTATCGTTTCGATTCTATATATCTTACTCTGTTCTCTTGGCTTCGTTCTTCAACCACCACTCCATTTTCCACATCTTATTTCGTACTTTTAATTCACTCCAAGTGTATGTCCTTTGTTATTCTTCTGCTCGCTTTGTAAGTCCTTTCTCCTTTGCATATTTGCTGCCATATTAATTATTGTAGCCCGGTGTTTTATTAACAGATGCCGCCGACCGTGTCAGAAATCGCCTGCTCCCAAATTTCTTTACAGCCGCTGTGCCTGTGTGGATGGCCACGATTTGCTTAAGTATGTGGCGCCTTGAGGTGACCAAATCGTCGTTGAATACGCAGCTTCTCCATGCCGACACTTCTTTTTGAACAATGGGAATTCATGGAAAACAGTTGAATGGCAATCCACGACATATGGATAACGTGACAGGCCCTATAGTTCCAACCTTGCGGAGAATAGCTGTATGCAGTTTTCACGGTTTGCAAAGTGCCTACGTGGAAACGGCGGCGTCATGGCAGCTAGAGATGACCTTTACGAAGAGTTAAGGCTGGTTGTGTGTTGAAGGTGCATTAAGTATTGAGGTGTTGAATAAGCCCTCCTTTGTCTAGAGAGGAAAGTTTCATCTATAACCACCTGACACTCCATAGATAGCATGGCCCCTAGCGTTGGTGTAAAATTGTCCTATTCAATGAACTATACTGGCTATGCCTTTCAATTTAGCCCTCTAAGCTGTCACGCTTTTGTTTCATTAAATCGCGTCCAGGTCTGTGGATGTCAAATAATCGGGAAATTCATTTTATTGATCTATGTTATTTTCTTGGTTATATTTCACTTTATTACTTGATTCCGCTTTTACAACGGAAAGACCTGCTGGTCCTTCCTGTTTATGCCACTCCTCAGATTTTATCGCCTTTATTATTTTCCTATCCCATCTATCATACCTTTCATATCTATCTTCATAAGCTTCTATTTTCGCTAACCTGTGGTCCACAACCTATATGCATTATGCTATACTCTGCTATATATATAAAGGCGTACATATAAATATATATAAATATATTTATATAAAATTTTCCGTATAATTGATCACCGGATTATCGTACGTATCCTAATATCTTGCTAATTTTCAATAGATAGCGTTAAAGCTTTTTCACTATTGCTAGGAATTATATATGTCCGTGTATAAATCTCATATAGTTTTCATATCGATTTGTCAACGTTTCCGGCGTTAAATGCACTTTTTTTATACATGTTGTTATTGGAAAAGCCTACGAGCATTAACACATATTGACACAACGTGAGATGTCAATTACTCAAGTTCAATTAAATAGATGTGCGGTTGACAATTAAAAGCCTAAAATGTATATATGCTTCATTGAATCGACCAATAACAATAAATACCTAATGCCAACAATGTGGATGCGCACATAGAATAAGTTTTCGATCGTTTCTCCAAAAGCACTAAATAAATGAGAGAAAATATTTGTAATGGATTATATACTATATATAAATAAAAACAAGCAAAATAAGTAAAAACATTATATCAGGTCACGGTACGCCATTGAATTGACCACCTCACACAGCTTCGCTTAATGCAGTTATTCATATAACGGCTTTTCAAAATATGGCGTTATGTAGGACTTTGCTGAAAAAGTAGTCCGGTCTGAACCATTTTCAATAGCGCTCGTCCGTAGTGACGAGCTGACACAAGTACACGTGTACACGGTGTACCAGATTTAATCAAAATACCTCTAAATTTTCGAAGTGTACGTTGAACGCAAGAATACAGAATGGATAGCCGGATAGACAAGCTTAGATCGATATGCTAAAAGATGGATATGTCTCAAGTCTTTCTGAACGTTGTATATAGCCGCACAAACTTAATATCCTCTTATATACGACAAATTATTGTGAACGCTATTAAAAATAAGCCGGATCTCAACATTTTTAGCACCATTCCCCACAAGAAAACCTATTTTGAAAAAGTTTCTATATAAAAAAAATTTGTCATTTTTAATATTTCGCAACAAAAATCGCTAAAAAGCAATATATTTGCGTATTAAATAAATGTGAAAAATATGAACAAAATGGGACTATTCTTCGAACCTTCTTGAACATAAACGTTCGCACAAAAAATAAGCTTTAATATAGCAACTAAATTTTATTTGTAATATTATATGAAGGAAATTGGTGAAAAGTAGTAATGCGTCGTATCTATTGGTCTATTTTTCGAACCTCCTCCGATACAAAATCCGATAAGTCTTTATTTAGGAACAAGGTATCCTTTCTGGTAGTTTATAATAAGTGAAGCGATAGGTGAAATATTTTATTAGGCGAAGTGGTGTACGATATTCAACTATCGTCCTTGCCTGACTATGATTTTGCTTGCAAAGTACGTTCTTCGTCTCATTTTTCTACCAACTGTGAAGGGACCTCCATATTTAAAAAACTTTGCTTATGTTAACGCAAATTATTGGTTAGTCTTGGGCTGTGGTAGAATGTTTAGTTTCCTTCACTCAGACTTTATTATAATATATGGGATGGGAGTCCATTATGTATACTTAAAACATAATCTGTCGAGTCATGATTTTTAATCAGTCCTTGAAATAAGGTGTTTGCTCTTTGTGTTGGAAGAGTGGTTTACTTATTCCAATTCACAAATGTGAAAATAGGCGTCACGTTGAAAGCTATAGAGGCATCGCCAAGTTGAGTGTCTTACCTAAATTGTTTGAGCTCAGCATCTAGCTTTTGCTATTAAATCTTATATTTCTCTATTCCAGCATGGCTTAGGGAAAGGAATTTCTACTGTCACGAGTCTCTTACAGTTTACTTGCCATGTTTTCAAGACTTTTTCTAGTTGCTCTCGCTCGGATGTCGTATATACTGATTTTAGTAAAGCGTTTGACTTAGTTAATCATAATTTATTGATCTTCAAACTCTATACTCCTGGCTTCCCTTTCTACTTAGTGATCTGTTTAACTTTATCGTCCCAAGACAGCCATTTAGAACTCCTTTCATTTAATTTATACATTCATGATCTCCCCTTGGGGATTGAATCCAGCCAGATTTTAATGTACACTGACGATGTTAAACTGTTTTCTTCCTTCTCCTTGGAATCGTAATCGTATCAGCTTCAAACTAATATAAATAAACATGGTGCTCGTTATATTTTATGATATTAAATCTAAAAAAATGCAAAAAGCTTTCTTTCTTTAGAAGGAAGTCATTCAGTACAGAGTATTTCATTGATTCACACAAGTTGGAAAACGTTGGTTCATCGACTTAGGGTTTCTATTCGACTAAAGATTATGTTTTAATTTGTACATTGAGCTCTCTTTAAGTAAAGCTAGGTCCGCGCTTGGTTTCATTAAGAGATGGTCCAAAGAACTGAAGGATCCTTAGATTACAAAAAAGCTATACATGCCCTTAGTTAGACTAATACTTGAGTATGATTCGGCTGTGTGATCTACTTTCTATAGGAGTTATATAGATTCAATTGAATAAGTCCAAAAGCAATACTTTTTGGTTGCCATTAGGAATTTGAAATAGGTTGCTTCAGTTATCATTACCGTCAGTTGAGAGAGGTAAATTTATTCTTAGTGTCTCCTTCTCAATTAAATTAATTAATGGTACTAACGATTCGTCCACATTACTTGGTGAGATAAGATTTAGTGTCTCTAACCACTTCTTTGGGCGCTTTATATTCATTAAGCTAGGTCAATATAAATATAATTATTAGCTGCTTAACCCCTTTAGAGTTAGAGTCTATCAAAACAACTTCGGTTAATACGTGCGATTTGCCTATGCCGTATTTAAACTTACTTTTAATCTTAACATCTCATTATGGTTCGAAAACTAATTGGTGTTGTTTACTGTATCGATTGCCAAGATTTTGCATCTTTGCCTAAATTATTCTTTAATCATTATTGTCATTGTTTTTTCTTTATTTCTCCTTATATTCTTTACACTATTTTTTAATATAAACTAGCACTAGATTTACTTCTAAGAGTCAATTGAATTCGACTGTTAATTTATTTTAGTTGAGTTTCATGTAAATAAAAATACATAAGTAAATAAATATATGTATTTAGTAGTTTAAACCCATTCGCTGCAGACATAACATTCTCAACCAACGTACGCATATATGAAAATAATAATTGTGATTATAATCATGAAGCTAACAATAACATAACTTGTAATACTTAACTTAAAGTTAAACATAATCAGTTAAAATAACTGTCACTAACCATTCTTAGAATGTATGGGCCGAATAGGATGATGTAATATACGGGTATGTACATGTCAAAACTGTGACTACGCGTTTACACAAATATATGAGAATGAATAGCGAAAGGACAAAAAAATTTGATAATCGATATCGCAAAATACATATTTTAAGAATTCATTGCCACATCATTGTACATTTAACAAAACGTATGAAAAGGGTTATGGAGGTCATCATGATAACGTGATGCCCAAATAATGTTGAGTATACTAAGTAGAAAAAGAAGAAATGCAATATTACCTAGCAATCTCGAGAAGCATATTACGCCTCATGTTAACTTTACCTTGAATAAAATACCTAAGCATTTAGGTGGGAAGATCGATTAATTTTTATCTGTGTTCATTTTAGGGGAGGATACCAACAGATTTTTTCCGTAATCCATGCAGCCTAAACATTAAGAAGTTTCCTTGTATGAATATAACATCTGTAGTTGGATGCTTTAATAACCGAAGCGTACTTTGACGTCGGCCTAATTAAATCTGTACACATTCGATTACATATATAACGATTGTAAAATTTCTTTTACCTGTTTCCTCATAAATCCTAAAAGTTATTAGACTAGAATCATAATTGTTTTTATACGTCGTCTGAATACAAAGATCTCTCAAAGTAGATAATAGTATCATATCGAGTCTCAAAAGGAACAACTTTTTACATTTTCATGAATTTAGCAACAAGCGATTGATTGGGCGGCAGGCGGCTATCTTGTTCAGATCTGATTGCAAGAATCTCAATTTTGCAATGGAGTCTAATGAATAAACAATGTTAACACTTTTCTGTCTACTCGTCTATTTTATCTAAAAGTCCGTGGCGTTTCCTCCAATAGATGGTTTTAGAGTAGAGCGTAACATCAGCACTGTCTATCCGTAGTACGGACAGTCACAATAGTAAAATTTTAAACATTTTTAAGGATGTGAGCTCGAAAACTAATTGCACTGTACGATACTTTTAAACTACGTAAAATGAGTTCCTTCGAACATTCTTGCAGAACATTCTTTGTTTTGTGCTGCTCGTTTAATTTCAGAAGAAAATTGTTTAAAACTATTCGTTATTATGTGCAGTCTCTTTTTAAACAAATTTTAATGCAAGCTATAAGAGCTTTTAATCCTTCTTTTACAAATTTGAAAATATCTCTTCTCTCTGTCTATCTTTCTCCATCTTTTAGTTTAAAAATTTAAAAATGATGGGCTTAAATCAAATTGGTCGTATAGTCTAGCCGTTAGAACATATAGCCCGTATTTGAAAATCTAGTTATCGGTCCTTGTTGGTGAAGAATCTCAAGTTGTGTTTGACTACATATGGGTGCCCAAATTTTATGTACTGTGTTTGTCCGTGGTTCGTCACAGAACAAATATATTTTATTAAGCTCATTATATCCTATAAACATTACGCATTAAGAATTTGTACTACCATTGTATATTACAACACTTGTGATGCAAGGTACATTACGTTTGTATGTATGTATATTTTTATTTTATTTTTTATTTTCTTCTTCTAAATTTAGCCGTGGAATTCAAATACAATTTAAAGTAAATCTTATACTAATTGTTTTAAAACTAGTACACAATATAAAGAAATATATGAAAAAAGAAGAGTAATAAAAACAAAAACAAAGAAATTAAAAATAATTATTCATGTCTAAATAAATAAAAAGAAAAAAAAAAGAGAAAAAAAGCATGTACACAGCTAGCAAAGAAGCATACCCGCAACAAGAACAGATCCAGGTTGCAAGTGAACCCCTAAGTCACAGCAAACATGTATAAGCTTGGCAACCGATATATTAAGAACACCATATAATTTTCGAAAAAACAAGGGAGATATTACGAGCGCAAGTTAGTTTAAGTACGACATAGGTAGATCACGCGTATTAAGCAAAGTTGCTTTAATAGACTTTAAAGAGTACGATAGTGAGAATACGTGATAGACATCGTTTAGATTTCTGGAAGCAACTTTAAACGGGTTAAATAGCTCATATCATTGTCTTTAAATTGGCTAAGCTTAATCAAGATAAAGTGCGTAGAGAAACAGTTAGGGACATTAAAGCTTAACTCACCAAGTAATGCGAGCGAGTTTAAAGTACCATTAATTACTTTGATTAAAAAAGAGACGCCAAGAACAAATCTACTTCTAACCAAACAAATGTACAGCCTTCTCGTGATGTAAGGATCGTCAAGCTCTTTGGACCATCTCTTTATAAAACCAAGCGCGGATCCAGCTTTGCTTAACCAGAGCTTAATATGCAAGTTAAAACGTAACCTATGGTCAAAGAGAACGCTTAAATCTGTGAACGTGTCGACGTCCTCCAACTTGTGCGAATCTATGAAATACTGGGTATTGAATGACTTCCTTCTTGAGAAAGAAGGTTTCTTACATTTATTTAGGTTTAGTGTCATATAATTCGACGAACACCATGACGCCAAATTATTCAGGTCAATTTGAAGCAGGTGTGATTGCCTTTCTGTGGAAAAGGAAGAAAACGGTTTCACATCATCAGCATACGTTAAAATCTGGCTGGATTTAATCACCGAAGGCAAATCATTAATCTACAGATTAAATAAAACGGGTCTTAAGTGGCTACCTTGAGGTACGCCTGACGTAATGGGGAATTTATATGAGGTGATCAAGTTAAACAAAACCCTGAATGGCCTATTATGCAGATAAGAGCTTATCCATTTCACTAAATGGGAAGGGAAACCAGAGACGTGGAGTTGAAGGATAAGTAATTTATGGTTAACCAAATCGAACGCTTTGCTGAAATCAGTGTATGTGGCATCAGTGCGAGAGCCACTAGAAAGAGCCTTGAAAGATGACAAGTAAAGTCTAACAGATTGGTGACCGTAGATCTTCCTTTTAGAAAGCCATGTTGGAGTGGAGAAATATACGATTTGAGGGCAAAGGTCAAATGCTGAGTCACAATTCGCTCGAATAGTTAGGCAAGACACTCAGCTTGGCGATGCCTCTATAAATCTGAACAAGCTGTCTATTCCCACTTTTGTGAGTAGGAATAAGAAAACTACTCTTTCAACACAAAGGGAAAGCACCTAAATTCAAGGACTGATTTAAAATCTTTGAGATAACACCACATAGCTCGACAGCGCAAGATTCAAGTACACATGTACGCAGGAGGACTTAGGGTAACCTCACATTTAATTATACCCCTTGATTCAGAATTATTTTAAGCTTGTTTGCTTTTTTGATATGGAAGAACAAATCTGAATTGGAATCTGAATTTTTACAACCACTTTTACAGGTATGCAATACCTATTTTTGAGAAAATCATTACATGATTAAAACTTCAAACTTTAAAATATTTTTGCCAAAAATCGGCGACCTACTAAATTGATGTTAAAAAGGTATAGGTCAGGTGGCCCTATATGACCATTACTCTAAAAAAGAAGCCTTCATAGGGCAAAACAGATTGACTTTTATTATTTTACAATGAAAATTGGCTAAAATATCAATTTAACATAGTAATAAATTTCTGTCATTTTGCACAATCTTCAACTATTTTTTGTACTCTAGCTCATATAAGGGTTCTCATGAACAGTAAGACTTTATACGATAACGAAGTTTCATTGTTAGTACTTTATGACGAAATTAAATCGAGAATAATATCTTTGAGAAGAAATTTAATTTTGATAACTATACACCACGTCAGCGCATGGATCTGGATCCGCTTCCATACAATGGACTCCTTTTTTCTATCGGAAATAAATAAGGGTTTTTATTAGCCAAACTGGTTTAGAATATTTGATAGTCAGTCTTGTCCGTTTGTAACGCTTTCAATGCTACGAATTTTGCTTGTAAATATTTAATTATTGTATATGCAAAGAAAGAATTATAGAGTATGAGTGATTATATAAATAAAGTTTCGCAATTGTAAGAGTCATATCAAAACAGGGACGCAAGAAGTGGCAGACTTAAAACCATTTAATAAAAACCATATGACAAGAAATTTTTTATACGTTTGTGGTAAATGTAAAGATGCTTGCACAGCAGCCTATATTAACTTTGAAACGAATCTGGAGTATCTATCGGTTAATATAAATGTGCGAAAATTACAATTTTTTTTCTTTTAACACATAGTCTGGAAATGAAATAGAGTGAAAGCTGGGTGACAAATTTTCACTTTTAAAACTTCAAGGTCTTTATGCATACTTTATTAGCGAGTTCATGCGACTGTTGAATGTTATGTAAGAAAGGCAGGTTTTATATAAAAATTATTCGTCATTTTTGTTTTCTTTTTTTTCTTTCTCACTACGAATGTTAAGCAGACAAACGTAGTATCACGGAAATGTATTTTGCAAATTGGCACTCCTGGACTGGACCTTATCAATGGTCGGTTATTTATTTAAACTTTTTATATAAGATGATCGCAAAAATATTCATGAGAAGATGGAAGTTTATGCTTTTGTGTCAATTATTCGCATACTAGCAGTTGCTATCTCCACCAATAAGCTCGATATTTTTAAGTTACCAGTTGTTGGGTATAAATAGATAATATGATGTGAATATGAAAACTTGAGAGAATAGCTGAGTGAAGCGTAACAAATAGTATTTTATAGAAAATTAAGATAACAAAATAATGTTAATGGGAGACGGTATTATGGTAAGCTGATTTGGTTGTGAACGACTGAACAGATAGTTGGAGAATATTTTACGCGTACGCGTATGGGTTGATGCTTCATAAAAACTATATTATTTTGCGGGCAAAGATAGAGCTAATGATTATCAGTGTACGCATAATAATGGACGCAATTAAACAGTAGACGCCTATATATATAACATATATAGATATAAGTAAGTTATAAACATTGATGAGCCATGTAACTTAGTACGATGGTTAGCCAAATGCTAAAATAAAGCTTATATCCAAATATATTAAGCTATTATGCAATATCTTCCTATTCTTCGAGGGCCTTTATGAAAAGTACATTTAAAAGTGATATGATGAGAGCTTATTCGTTCAAAAAGGTTTTGAATTACACGGTAGATCATAAAGCATAAAATGTACTACTACGTCCACGTAATACATGAGTAAAATATAGTTGTAATTGAGTTTGCTTGCACGTTCTATATTATATACTGTTTTTCTTCAGCTCGTCTCGTTGTTTTGGTCGACATGGGGGTTAACATTAAAGTGTGTTGATGTTGCCTAATGGCAACGTTAGCGGACTGCTTGATTGTTGCTTTTATGCGTCTGTGTGCCTATGTATTATGCTTATTTTCTGCATAAAAGTAGCTTATATAATTTTTGCATTTCCACCGGAAATGCGGTTTAAACCACTCTATTTAGTTCACGTACACATTTCATATTTCATTATGTATATGTATTCCGTAAATTTCACAGTTAAACGCATCTAAGTACACGTTAGCTAAAGAAAAAAATAAAAGAGAAAACAAGCCCAAACGTTGTAGTCGGGTAAGATCGTGTATTAAATACTCTCCACGCGTTGGTATAATGCAACTCCTCACTTTCATTTCTCGTCACAAAATATCAAAATATATACGTTGTTCAGATGTAAGGACTTTCTTTTCGTGAGAAACATTATTATATGGGAAGTTATCTGTCGTATCTAGTCCAAACTTACCACAGTAAATTTATATGCCAAATGACTATTTTCAGTATACCAATTTCCGTAATTTAATTTTCGTCAAGAGATAATAAAAATGGAAGTTTCTTTCCGGCTTTTTCTAAATAGGATTTTATGTGTTGAGAGCAGCGTTCATCCTGGGGCCAAAACATAACAGCCGTAAGCATGCATACTTTCACTTAAACTTAATATGTCCTTCACACAAGTTGTGTAGAGTACAACAACTACGTATGTGATTGTTCTAAGCTGTTGGAGCTAACTATCATCCACTTTAGAACGGTTTGCATTGTGTTTTCCTTTATCATAGACATAGGTTTTACAGTACATAAAATATAAGTCAGATCGACTTTGGCATTACAAGCGTTATGAAGCCGACCGAAAGAAAATTGGCCCCAATTTAGAAAGAGTGCTCTCTACAAAGATGTATTGGTATCCGAATAAAGCCGTACAAAGTTTTACAAGTAAGGTTACTATTCACAACTTGGTATTGAAAGCTTTGGTAATCACATTCAAATTTGGACATTGGGGTCTGGAGATAATTGATGTAACTACATTTTCATATAGGCATATCTACTGGGCTCTTAAAAGGTAAAAATTCATATCAATTTGATATTGAATATTAGTTAAAGTAATTTGTATTTAATAAATCGAACCCAGCTCGCCGACACCTACGATGTTCGCCCTTTGTTTTTTTCCTAGTTATACTTAACTATAATAATTTGAAATTTGTAGTGTGAAAGAAGTGCTCAGGTTAACTAATTTTTTTTTTTTTGACCTGAACTGGTCACTGTTTACGTAGGTTTTTACTGCTAAGCAAATAGATAAGCAGGCAATGATATCTGGGCTTAGAATAACATACTGGTCGTATATTGCACTTCGATATATGACGATATTTCTCACGTCTACAATGAATGAATAAATTAGTTAAAATTCGTTGGTGGAAGACGAGAAACTGTGGTAAGCAAAATAGTTGATGGGCGTTAAAAAATTCGATCTAAACCGTATTTAATTTGTAACTTTTTTTTTCTTTACAAACTTAGCGGCTTTTGCTTTTAATATGTGATTGCTTTCACATAAAAGTTTCAAAAAATCCAACCAGTTGATTTAAGTTGAGCAGTATTTTAGATGAATGTTTGCATGGATGCATATTTACTACTCCCACATTTCATATATATATGTATATATGATACCATGCCATATATAGCATATTTCTACATGTCAGTGTTCATAAGAGAAAGCTGTCATCTAATTTGCACTTTTATGTTAAATGTGTTACAAGTTAAGTGTTTTGTGCCTAGATGCTTCATTTCAAAAGATTTGTTGTTGTTTTTTATGTGGATTTATAAACATGCGAGTGCGCCTAAAAGAGGGCGTGTGTTTGCATTCTCACGGTTTTGTTTGTGACGAAGAAAGCGCGTAAAATTTCATGCAAGTCAAACTGTAAAAATCGCAGTTTGCTACAGTTGTTTATTTGCGTCTGTGTATATATGATTCCGCGAATACTTATGTAAACAAAAAAAAAAAGCGTGTATTTACCTCAACATTTTCTAGTTTGTGCGAACGTTTGGCTTGTGTGGAAATCTGCTACGTTTAAATAATGTTCAAATGCACTTTTGCTTTTCTCCGCAAACATTTCAATGTGTAAGTGTAAAAGCGTACTTTAAATGTGCATAATACATATGTTTATCTGTTAAGAAGTTTACGTTTTTTCTCATTTTTGTTTTTGCTTTTTTTGTTTCTAGTTCGCTTACAGGTACGCATTTTCCAGGTAGTTGAACAAAAACAAAAATAACAATAATTTTTCTTAATATTTTTGTTTGTTACTCATTTTGAATTTAAATGTAAATGGTTATAAAACACCTTTATGCCCAGGGATTCTTAAGTTTTTTCCATGTCTAATAATTAAAAAGGGCTTTTAAATAAAAAAATTTTCCACTTCAAAATTTTGTGAAATATATTTTCGAAATAAATCTTTCATTTTTCTAAGTAGAATAAAGTAAGCCAATAACCATAGCTTTTGGAAAATACTAAAAACTGTACTATAAAAGCTAAAATTAATTTAATCCCTTATCCTTCAACAAAACTGCCCCTTGCTATAGTTATAATTGTATAAGTACAGATTGAGTTCGCTCTAGAATTAGCAGATAAATTTAGCACTTTAGTACTAACGGTAGGCAATAATGTTAATTAGCGTCAGACAAACCTTGTTCGTAGTAAATTAGTTGACTTCCGGTCAGTCAAGATGAGTCCTTTTGATAAAGCGACAATTGATCTTTCAATAAAAGCAAACCTTCTGTTTTCGCCATTCAGACTTGAGTTCCCAATAAAAGTGGGCGTATGTGAAGACCGACCTGCACCGGAAGGTATAAGTATTCACAATGATCACGTAGATCAATTATAGGAATAGAACACTATACAATAATGTACAGAACGATGTGTAAGGCCGTCGTAACATCGTGCGCAAAGAACGCAGTACCGCATTTCAGGTCACGATAATCGAATTATAGCGTTCTTCCTAGGACTTAGCGAATAGAAGACGCAATCGAAATCCAGATCGATTCCGTAAATATTCAAAATTATTTGGATTTCGAAAGGTAAACAAGATCCGCAGGCCCACTATACATGATTTATAGTATAGTCAAGTAATCCTTTTTGAAATCCCAATACGCCAATAGCCTAGCTATTGGCTCGATAAATGACAATATAGCAATCGCGCCCTAGCCCGTTTTCATACCAGATTTAAAAATTGTTTTAACTAATACATCGACAGAATTCAACATCGATATGTTGTACGGTATAGAGAAGTATACGTAAAAAGTTTTGTTACTTTGCGTTTTACTTTGCCTCTTATCCCTAATGTTTCTTAATTCGGATTTGTACCGCTGGATTGTATATAGCGTAGGACTTTATATTAGCTATTTACAGAAAATTATTTGCAAAATAATTGGAAGTTACTTTCAATAATTATAGATTCATCATCCCGCTTGTGACACTACACACATTTCTACTAACTTCTCCGTCTTCTTTCCTCGAAGGCCACTATTCAACTTTCATCGTTTCGAGAAAATTCTTCGCGTATATAAATTGTGCTGTGATATTTTTGTTAAGTGCCTCACACGCGCACTTTCTACTTTTGTTTGTTTTTAATTGTTACTAATGTACTTTTGTTCATCGTCAACTTCATAATACGTTCGCATTTTAAGACACCGGAAGGTGAAATATTGACGATCCTTATATGTATATATTGTTACGAACTTCACTTTTCTCGATACTGTTCGTATCACTAGACCGTGGAGAGATAAATACACTTCAAAATTCTGTTAATTTCAATTTTCTTTATTTACAATCTATTCTCTAATGCTACGATTACTTACATTTTTCTTTGGCAATACTCTGGACTTCTCAAGTCTAATATTCTTCTTCGACTCAAATGTTCTTGTACCACTGACTCTGCCTTCCGCAAATAGTCTATTTATATACTTTTTTACAAGCATATTACTATTACCTAAGTAAATCGCTTCATTTTTTATCCGTAAACCTGCTTTTCCTCGGCCGCCGGCTGTATGACGCATCGCGAATGTGCACTTGAGTTTTCCCTCTCTAGGGAATTTTTTGTTTGGGAAAAATCAATTAGGTGCCATGAACGGGATTTGGGATTTCCGTAACAATACGATCAAACCCACATTTTGGAAAGTTTCATTTTCAATACAATTGCGCAAGTTTTATAAGCTCAGATGCACATGTGATTTTCGTAACAGTATTACATTTTTTTTATTTTCTGCTGTTAATTTGTTTTTAGTATTAATCTTATAACGTAATCTTTGAAATCGATCCAAGAATATATGTGCACCGTTTCAACTTTTTCAGCCAATTTGTACTATCTTTTGAAATATAAACGGGAAGAAGCATTTTTATTGATGTAAATGCATTATATATGAAACTTGTTATGCTATATTATTTTCATATCGAGATCATGGTAGACGGCATACTAGAGTTCTTTTCTTTGTAACGTACAGAGATATGCACCAAAAGCCCTGCCAAGTAAAATATATTTTAAATCTAGTCCCGTTTCTCTTTCCGTATGTCCGACCTTCCGTCGCCTATTCACCTGTTGTTCAACAGCTCAAAACTGACAGCTGGCATATTCAGCATCAAGCGGCCCAAAAGTCCATTTTCAAAGGAAAATGAAAGTCAATCGACTGCTAGCGTGTCCACAACAGGCAAAATGCAGCAAGTATTGAATTAAAAAAATTTACGACAATTGTCTGAAACTTTAAAGGAAATGTATTATTTAATTTATTTTTCAGAGGTTTTTGATATCATGGATTTATTTTGTGTAGTATATAATAAGCTTCATATTCAATGAAAATCACAAATAAAATATTGTTACACAAATCCCAAATCCAGTTAATGCTAACTAATTGATTTTTCCCAAGTAATGAATTCCCTAGCGGATATTCGCGGCGCCTCATGCAGCTGCAGGCCGACGAAAAAGATTAGCGAGAAAACGGGGTAGGGAAAAACCCAGGTGCACATTCGCTGCGGGTCATGCAGTTGCCGACCGAGGAAAACGATTAGCCGAAAAGCAGGTTAACGGATTGAAAACGAAGCCATGATGTTAGGTAATAGTAACATGCTTGTAAAAATGTATATGAATAGACTATTTGCTGAAGGCGGTTTAAGTCGGACAACAACAGTCAGTTGTACAAGAACATTTGAGTCGAAAAAGCATATTAGAGTTGATACGAACCGTATAGAGAAAAGGGAAGTTGGTAACAATATAATAACGTTATCTATGAATACAAGCATAGCAGTTATAATAATAATAATAGAGATAGAAATCAGACAGAATATAGAAATCGATATTTACTTTTCTTTAAAACTTTCCATTAATATAGTCCGAATTTATCTTTTCTTAAACACGGAATTGATTAAAGTTTCTTACACGTTAAGATGAAAAATTAGGTCAACCTTAAGGGATAGTTAAATTCAAAAGCCATATCAGTGTAAAACTGGGCGAATCAAGTGGCGAGAAAATAAATCGATAGTTGTTCTTGCTTATTGTTGACCGAGGGTATCCAAAATCTAACGTTGCGTTGAGTAGATCAAAGTTTTCATAAATAAAAATTTAATTTTTTTTACTTTATTATTATAGAAATGGATTTGTAATCACTTTGAGAATTGAGATTAAAAAATGACTCGTTCCACTTGCGTCTTCTTATACTTCAATCGAATTTCATATTTTAATACTTAATGAGGAATAAAAATATTAAAACAAATATAAATATTTACTACATTTGATGTGGAATGTCATGATTGCATGACAGTCTAATATGGTGTGACATTATCATAGCACATGATCAGAATTTCAATTTTTTTCAAACATGTAAAGCGTTTTAGTAGCGAACACAATCTAACGGACAGTATTAGATGATGGTAAAAACGAATGATGACATATCAAGTTATGTAACGGCGAAAAACTACTCGCACAATAATGTTTTGCTTTGTTGGTGGATGCATGGGTGTGGATTAAGACAAATGAAGACTTTCACAAAGCTTTGCTATGATTTATGAAACTTTTTTTTGCAAAAATTTATATATTTTTTCTATAATTTTATCCCTTGTTGTCTGTTAAGTTTATGTGAGCATTTTTGTGACAGCAGAAAAAAAGAGAAGAATATATAAAAAAAATTAAAAAATAAACACAGCGGCATAAATAAACAAATGTATTTTTATATATGAGCAGAGTAACTTGCTGTCTTCTGTATTGTTTATGTTCGTGGAAGAAAAAAGAAATTTAAATGACAGCATCATAAGTGAACATGACAGTTTGTTGCTTTCCTCTTGTCGTTTATTAATGTTTACTACTGTTCTTGGTGGTCTTTAACACTTTATTTTAAGTTCATTGACGTCGTTAGGCTCAAGTCAGTTGGCTTTTTAAAATTTTATTTAAATATATTCTCTTTTCGTTTTTAATAAACAAGTCGGCCCTTTTTTTTATGATAGTTTTTAGCAAATTTAGTGTGGCAAACATGAGCTTTGACAAGAGCTCTGAAATGCTTGTAAAACTATGCTGTTGTCATGGAGCAATTATTTAATGAAATATCGTTGCAAGTCCATTTCTTACTGGTCTTTAAAGCCATGTGATTGTATAATTATTACATTTCATTTTATTTATTCTTTTAATATGTAACTGTAAAACCATAGGCCTATTACCTAGTTACATAGATACATTTCATATAAAAACACAAACTACAACATAAATGACTACAAGTCATCATGAATAGAAGTCGATGGTTGCAAATGTAATCATCTTACTGCATAATCTCCCTAATCATCAATTACTATTAGCAACAAAATATACATTATGAGTTCAGTAGTGCATCATATAAAAGTATTTAAGGAATTATCGAAAGATTTCAGACTACGTGGTAAGTCTCTAGCAACGTGAACAGTAAAAGATCATTCGGCTGATGAGTTAAGAAAATGTGGTATTAATATGAATGGGTTTCTATTTGATCTAGAGAAGTGCAGTCGCCCTATTAAGAGGGTGTTTTTATTTTTTGTTGTAAAATATGTTTTATGCATTTCTTTACTTTTACTTTTTCTTTGTTTCTGATAAGATTTGCTATAAGTCCTATGCACAATCGCTCTTCTTCCTCATCAATTTCCGTTACAGCCATTAACCTCTTCTGTTTTTACATCGTATTCTACTCAAGGCATTCATAAGAGGGTCTTTTCAATTTAAGCTCTCAAAACGACAATTAGTAAATTTCCTTCTATCAATTCTATTTCCTTCCGGCAATTTCAAGATATTTATCTTGTAGGTTTTCAAAACATAATGTTTCCAACGAAGTTCTTCATACAATTCTTCTCCGCAATAAAACTGGTGACGGCGTTACAGTCGGGCTAAGCCGATTACTAAATGCCTTATAGCACGTTGTCTATACTTTTCAATTCTTATTTTTGCCATAGGACAAGAAATTTATACATTGTTTTTATATGAACTTACTATTATGGAACTGTATTTTAAAAATTACACCCCTTCGAAAATAAAGGCTTACTTTCCGTAAGAATGATTGTGCCCAAGATGTTCAAAAATTGTGGTAGGTATTCAAAATCCTTTTTGTCACATGAACTTCAGTTTTCGTTAAATGGGAGGGGGTTAAAAAAATGTCCCTAGCCGGTCTAAAGTTTTATACCTATTTAGAATGCGGAAACACTATTACCTAGTCACTTTTGTTGATAAATTTTGAAAATTGCAATTGTGGTCGAAAAAGTGAATCGATCCAAACCACTTTCAATAGCGCTCGTCCTTAGGTCAAAACACGTCACTGCATCAAATTTCATCAAAATATCTCAAAAGTTGCGACCTGTATCTTCAACAAAAATATTAATGGACAGAAATCGGACGGACAGACAAGCTAAATTCGATTCAATATATTATTTTGATTCAGAAATTAATTCAAAAGATGATTCTGAATCGATCGGTATAATAAGAGTTGAGTCTAGTTTAGCGCTTCTGCGTATTACATACGTCCGCACAAACTTAATATGCCCTGTACCACAACTGGTGTATAAATATCTAAAATTGCTGACTATTTGTTTTTCTTAACGATCCTTATCACTCTTTTCGTACTTTCTCCAAGCTCTTTAGCAATGTCTAAACAATTCACCTAACTTTAGTCATAACTACGCAATATTTATCTTTAATAAAGCTATACTAAAAGTCTAAGGTCGTACAAAAAACCCAATTCATTTCTAATGGACATGAATGTGCATGAATGTGAGCGCTACGGCTAGATTCGGAAAATATACTTTTTGATCGCTTAAAATTTCTTCCTTTTAGAGTGACATACCTCTATCATTTTTCAGATAATAACAACACAAGAAAAAAGAAATCATCAGATAAGTGAGATTAAACAAGGGAACGCGTTCTTGATGTTCGCTCCAATAAATGGCTTTAGAGTCGCGCAACTTTGGTTTCTAACCAATGTTGTCCAGCCATGGGACAGTGGGTGTAAAAGGGGGCAGTAACAAAATTTGAAACATTCAAAAATCGTGGGCTCGAAACTTGGTGGCGTTACGCACTATTATATAAAACCCATATATTCTTTTTCATTTATGGGGATGGTATAATTTGAGAAGGGAATCGTTAGGAAATGTAATTTGTTTTCAACATGTAGAAGATTTGTGCTCCTTTTTTGCCTTTTTAAAATAATTTCTTGTCGTACTCTCATTTTAAAGACTTACATGCTTTCATTGATATTTGGCTGCTAAAGAATGTAGTGGTCAGGATTCCCCGCATTTACCTGCGAGATCCAGTTTCGATTCCTGGTGTGTTAGCACAACATTAAATATCTCTGTCTTTTCATTTCAACTGTGTCATCCCACTTATTTTCGGTATGCATATAAGCACATGGACGATGCTTAGTTTTATTGCAATTTTTTAGTGGGTTTTTGCAACAATACAAAAGTCTTTGTTCTTCTAGCGATATAGGTTATTGCGAATTCCTTCGGCAGCTACATTTTGTGCCGGCTGTATCTGGCGTTCATCTGTGATTTGAAATTATGATTACATTTTCAAAACATCATCCAATAAGTTGTATATATACATATAACTTAATATGCGTTTACACTGTGAAACATACGGTGCTTTCTTTAATAAATGGCTTTAGAGTCGCGTAAGTTTATTCATATTATAGTGTATGTGAGAATCGAGTGTCTATGAATAATTGACAACAGAAGCATTAAGACATTTATTTAGTAATTGGGTTTTGAAAATAAGCTAAAATTCTCTAAAAATCAGCGCAGGCTTGCTAAAGAATTCGTTGTGTGTATGACCGTAAAGGATAGACTCACAGGTGGGTAGGTGGACGGGTCCCCATGCCTAGATTGATTCAGATTTTCATACTAATCAGTTCATAGCGTCGCTGAACTTTTCTTTTGAGTATTGCAAATCAAGTTAGAAACCTACGCTTATGAATATTGGTTGGCATATATCGAAGAGAAAGTAAATAAAAACAAATATAAACATTATAATTGGATAATAGTGCGGTATTCTTCACTTTATTAATTTTCAGGATAAAATATAATACCAAACTATTATTATTATTAGAGAAATAAATTCTAAGACTAAAGTCTGAAAGCACTGCCATCTAAGGCTATCAGCTTTATTGAAAACTCTACCACACTTGAGATTTGAACCCACGGGTCTTGACTTGCTAATTGAAATCCAAAACACTATATTCCATTACTATGTAAAGTCATACTTTTCACGGAAATGGCTCAAAATTTGAACTGACGCGGCTCAAACGTAGTACAATTAATATTCTTGTCAAGCATGTTATTATCCTTTACTTATTTTTATTAAAAATACCACATAATAGACGTTATTGCTATATGAAGAATTATTTCTCAAAATGACGCTTGTATGGGATGCGGTGCAAATAGTAGACCCACATGCTCCAAATTTGCCACAGTTAATTTTTATATCAAATGGACTAATTTTCACAATGAAATATTGAACATTAAACATTTTTACCATATAAAAGCTCGCATTTGGTAAGATAAATTATACGAAAGTTTAGCCTGTCCGCTACTAAATTTTCATTTCCTTATAGTACTCCAAGATAGCATTACTCAAGTTTTTGCAAAGAGATTTTAAAAGTTTCATATAATGATTTTTTCGCAATAAGGCTTTACGTAAGAAGTGATTCTAAAAATCGTCCAATTTAAGTCATTTTCAATAACGTTTGTCCTTGGTTCAAAACACATTAATGTGCGAATTTTTTTAAATGACCTCTAGAATTGCGACTTATGGGTAGAATACTATTATGCATGGACAGACATTAGACAACTAGAGAAGTTTAAATAGGTTCGAAAAATGATTGTAAATCGCTCAGTATGAGAAGATGGAAGCTTATCTTAAATCCTTCTGAGGCAAAGTTTAATATATCCCGTATCAAAAGTGCTGTGCGGTATAAGTGTCATTTGAAGTGAATCACTGCGGCCGATTAGGATTATTTCATTTACATTGCTTTCATTTAATTTGGTTAATATTCCAGTTCAATTTTGTGTGGGCATCTTGTCTTAGGGTCTTATATTTCCAGCAAAAATCCATTAAGGTTTTTGGTTTTTCTGAGAAAACTGTTGCTTGTAAATCGTTGCGGATGTGTTAACAAAGTGCAGTAAAATTAAAAATTTATGCATCCAGTTCCAGATTTTTATTTCAATTCTTCTAACTGCAAGATTTCCATAAGAAGACTGAAATTTGCATGGACAACATTGCGAAGTCGACTCAAAATATCTCCTGTTATCCTAGAATATATAATCTCGAGTCTTTCCGATTCGAAACGTTTAAATTAATGCAGTGGTTTAATACTCCAATCAGAATGAAAGTGACTTTACGAATATTTGTAAGTGTTTTTATCTTAAAACACGAGAAATTAAAATAGAAGCTAGTTTCTTCTTTGAAGGTGTTATGTTCATGTGGATGGCATATGTCGTGTGCTCGTCTTTTCTCTTTTATGGCTGCCAGCTCCCACTGGAAGCAACTCGTAATAACCGCGGATAGCGCTCAAGTGTTCAGTGGTTATTGGTTCGTGTAAACTGTTGAAAAAAAGTTCTCTTTTGACAGAAACAGCCACACGTTGAATTTATTGAAAAGTCAGTAAAAATCATTGGCGATGCTCAAAAAGGGGTTGAAGACAGTAACAGCAGAACAGTGAATTTAGTTTGAATCAGTATCCAAGCTTAAGTTCAAGCTTAAGATTCAAGCGAAGGAAGCTACGCTTATTTCATAATGACAATGTTTGCATCCACTGTAGCGTTCAGTAGAGATGTTATATCTTGGTGAGTGTTTTGTACAAGGAAGAATTTCAACTTTAAAAATATTTCTAAAATAAAAGAAGATATGAGGACTTATAGCGTTAAACAATGTAATCCATATATACTCTTTAATTAAACCATGAAATCTTCGTCAATAACTCTTTGGCAGAGAGTTTTTCCGACACAAACGAGATTTAATTGTTGCTCTTGTTAAAGTTTCATTTAAAAAAATGTACCCAGTTTTAATAGAATGAAAACGATAACTTGTCTACACTTATATCCGAACACATAAAATAATTAATTAAAATAATAGGGGTTTGCATGTATTTTGCTCACCGGCATCTGTTGGCGAAAATCGTTAAGTAATACGAAGCATCAACGCACAAAACGGCTAAATTTGATGATTTCGATGTTTTTTTGTATAAACTAACAGTTTTCCATTTAGTATTATTGAGTTACTCAATGTATGCAGGCGCTAATCATGGCATGCTCAGAATTGCATTTTCGACATTCTTTACTTTTGCTGCTTCACTTGAAGAAATCTGCTGCCGAAGACCATCAACCACTTTTAGAAGCTTATGGGGAAGGTGATTCATCTCACCAATTATTGATTTTGGATTCAACGTTTTGAAAGTGATGATTTTGATATCAATCACAAAGAACGGCTTGGAGCATCAAAAAATTTCGAATACAATGTCAGGCAAAAAGGAAGAGTTTTCGGTACCGTATTGCGGCCGACGATGAGAAGTGAATCTATTACGACAATCTCAAAGTCATGGGTTAGTTTAGCAAAACCATCTACATCGACATCGCGGCGCAATGTTCATGGCCGTAAAGTTTCGTTGTGGTGGGATCAGCACGGTGTAGTGTATTACGAGCTTCTAAAACCCATTGAAATTGTTACTGCAGATGTTTACCGACGTCAATTCAACAAATTGAACGACGTTCTGTTGCAGAAACGACCATCAATAGGGATTAACAGACGAAAAGTCGTCCTCTTGCATGACAACGCCGGTTCACGCATTTCAAGAGTTGTCAAGGGTACACTGTTGCAGCTTAAATAGGAAGCTTGGCTACACCCAACGCATTCATCAGGCATAGTGCCTTCTGATTACCACTTCAGATCGATGCAGGATGGCTGGATTGGCACACGGGTGTGCGAAAATGGGTTGATGATTGGATCGCTGCCAGACAAATATCGTTTTCTCGACACAGTATCGTCATAGTGGCAGAAGGACGGGAAAAAGTTGCGGAAAATGATGGAAAATATTTTGATTAATATATATTGTATCAAAGTTTGTAAATGACAGCCTCTTTCAAGTGCAAAAATCATCAAAATACATGCAAAAACCTAATATTTTCTTATCGTTTTTCTTCTTCCATTTTTAAATATGTACATAAAAAGATACAATATTGCATATAAAAAATTGCAATAAATAATGCAACGACCGTACGTGAATATCTGCTCTTAAAGCACGCAACTATTATGCATCTTCAGGGATTTGGTGTAATGGCCCCTAATGGAAAAAAACAAGAACGTTAGCAAAGTGTTAGCTCTTGCAATACTCTACGCGTTCACCTTACATATGCATACATACGACGCTATATATATGAAAACTTGTACATTTATTTGCGTTTTGTTTATTCGTGTGCGTGCTTGTTTTCTATAAGTTGAATATGGTTTCTGTTACAGGTCGCTGTTGCCGTTGTTGTTGTTCTTGTTTACCCGACAGCAATTTGCGTGTTGTTAACACATTCGTTATTAGTTATAAATTACAGAACATACAAAGTTGCATCCATAGACCGTAAGGACACGGCAAGGTCGTTAGCAAAACAATTTTTCAGACTTTTACATTTTTTTTTGTTTGTTTGTTAGTTTGGTTGGTTGCTTTTTTCTTCTTCGCACCAGAATTAAATTGTAAAAGAAATACTTATGTAAATAGAAGAGCATTTGTTTATATGTTAACTTTTTCGAATAAATATTTTGTTCTTTTTTTTTATTTTTTATATTTTTTATTTTGTGCTCTAATTAGTATAAAAATATAAATAAGGTATAGTATAACTCTTGATTCTCAGTTTTCTCTCTTTTTGGGACTTCGAATTCAGTTTTTTTTATTTCTCTTTCTTTTTGTTATTTCAATTTAAATCCTTTGTGAATATTTACATAAATGATAAAACTGAAAAAACCATTACCTTCGAACCATAGTTTTTGTATCATATTTTATATAACCTTTCTAATAATTATTCTCTCAGCAATACAAATGAAGAAAATGGCTAGCAAATGAAACAACTGTAAAAATAAGAGAAGGGGGAAAAAAGAAGAAGTAAAATAAGGGTTCTGTATGCATAAATGACGAAAGTTAACGAGAATACGTTTGCCTCACATCGAATCATATATGCTTTTTTTCCTGAAGCGTGGATCCGTTGCAAATTTTCATTAAATTAAAAATTTTCTTTTTTATTTACTTAAATGATAAATATAAAAAATAGGTACTTAACTTTATTCTTTGAATATAAACCTTTGCTTACTTGGCGTAACTCATCTAAGTTGTGTTCTTTATAATATATTATTTTGCATTGGTTCTTGTTTATTAGGTAATGCTTTATTTGAATAACAATCAATAGTCAACAATGATATGTCGAAAAGATGATGGCGGGCGTGCAAAAACTTGGTTTTCCAATTGGAGTTGTATAGGGTATAGGGCTACTGGAAACTCTAAACTCGTTTTGTTTGGTACGCAATTTTTCAAGACAGCGTCCAGCATAGCTTCAAAAATTTTCATCCTTTTCTTCCCCATCTATTGCAACATCTCTAAAATTATTGCAATATCTAAAAGGAGCGGAAGAAGGTTTAATACATGTGCTATCCAAAAATTTGTTGGTGACTTTTATTTATATGAAAAGACCTTTAAATACATATACATATTTTGCACAGATACCGCTTCATCGATTAAGAATGTGAGGTCCGCAGAAGAAACATCGAAAAAAGTCTGATAACGTTTTCATATCTTTCTCTATAACTCTCGATCCCGCGAACACCTATGTGAAAAGCTGCGAGACAAATATTCCTCAGGATCACCTCCATGTTTAGTCCGAAAATAATTCCGATCGGCTCGTTAATACGACGGCAATTTATGATAAAATTTTAATTCCAATTTATATCTAATTAATATTTCATTTACTCTAACATTCAACCATTGATTCCACCCTATTACCATCAAATACGCACATGGATTCGATGGTAGTAGGTTTTCCTAAATATCTTTACAAGATCAAAAGTTACAGGCAAAAATATGAAAAAATGAGAGTTTGTTTCCATTTTTTAATATTGTTTTCTTAATCGTTTGCGTCAAATTTCACTTTCCTAACTCTATTTTTATGATTCAATCAATACAGAGGATCACAATTATCTTTTTTGGTAGAAAGAGGTGTAGGCTGTCGTCAGCTACAATAAGGTCGATTCAATTTCCGCTTATTCTTAGTTATTAAAAATCATTCGTTCATACTTATTTTTAGAAAGTTCAGAGACCACTCAAAAAATTAATTTATTATTAAGAAAAAGTTGTGACAATAAAGAAAAACCAAAGCTGACATTTTAATTTTATAAACATATAAACATCAAACGTTTTTTAACAGAATCTTTATAAGCAGAATAAGCAGCATCTTGACAATTTTAGTGTGAAATTCAAATTTGGACCAGCTACGTAGCCCTTTGATAGATTAGATAAGGTTGTTCGCGAGCGGGGTTTAGATGTTGCTGCTTTCTGATATTTTTCTCAATACCCAAAGTACACGCTTACTAAGCCCCTAAATATTATTTTTCTATTAACTTTTATTCCAAAGCAAAAAATTTGATAAAAGCAATTTTTTTAAAGCGCGCATTTAAGGTCGCGCATTTATAGGCCAATAGTTCCTTATAAGCTACTGTCAGTTGTTTCCTAACAAAACGAAAGTTTATATAGGACATATATATACGTATCTGCCTTGAGTTTACCCCTTGACACCAATTAAATAAAATTATTGTATTAACACAGTTAGACCTTTTTTTGACTGGAGTGCATCGGCCCAATTAGTCTTTATGTACAAGAAAAATGAAGAGCTCGAACAATGGTAAAATTATTATTACGAACTAACATTTATTACATTTCAAGTTATATGTGTGATACCAATAATAAACACAAACAAAAAAAATGCCTTAGATCATATGATCTAAGTTATCCGACACCCTTTATATCCATACTTAGTAAATTTATATACACAACGACGTATATGCAATAAATAGATAAATAAATATCTTATCTCAATTCATGCCAAACACAAACCAGCATCTATTACTTCGGTTGTGGATATGTATTAAACATATTGGATAGTCAGTATCTTAATTAATTGGATGGATTATTGTCTTATAATATCTCTTTCTTCTAGCTTTAGTTTTGAAGCTAAAAGCAAACAATTAATAAAAATTAATTAAAGTACCTGATTATTATGTTTAGCTTTCTTTAGTACACTTGGTCAGATATTTATATATTCATTTAGGAAAATGGTATGTGTTCTAAAAATAAAAAAGAAAAAGAAAAGGAAAAACTATTCATAAGTAGTTTACAAATTTGGTTTTAGTTGTAATGAAGAAGATAGCTTCATGGGAGGAGTACAGAATTCTAATTCTTCTATTGAGGAGCATATCTAATTCTTCTCGTTTACTCTTCTAAGTGTTTTCACTAGTTGATAATTAGCGGAAACTCATGATTTCAGGATTTAAAGTTTTTGGTTTAGCTAAAAATGGGAGCTGAACCGAGTGCGATATTAAAGAAAGGAATGGGAAAGAAAAGGGTGATTAATAGCAGAAAATATATTACAATTCAAAGAATATGTGATGTTTTTATTCTTTTACTCCTTTAACTTTAGCGCTATCGCGTAAAGTTTACTTTTGCTTTTAAATTATTCAACTATAAATTGATGTCCATTAACATCTGGGTTATTGTTATTAATAATAATAATACTCAAGAAAAGTTATTACACTAGGGAATATGCGGGTGCACACGCGTTAGTAAGGTATGCTTCGTGCAGCAAATTTAAACTCGAGTAAATTGTAAAGATAGTTAAAATGAAACCCGTATTTGTGTGTGAGTGCGCACTTTCAATGTGCTGCTAAACATTCAACCTCCCTAGGGATAAATATATAATCATGAATTAGTTAACAAATATACTTAACCCGAATATCTGCATTAAGCCAAGCTATCTACAATTTACAGTTAGAGATTAAACTGATGAAAAGAATCTTCGAGTACGATAACGTCATCTTAACACTTTTATGTTAATAATATGGAGAGTGCGTTAGTTGAATACTTACAATTTCTTGGGTAAAATAAGAACATATTAGATGTAGAAGACTTGAAGGTCTTGCAGCTACGTCTTCCGCGCTTTTTTAGTTTATAGTTTGAACTGTAAGTTAATTATTAAAATAAATAAATAGATGAGTAGATGTAGAAATTATTCCTGATTGGCTTCTTTACTTTAAGAGAATGGTGAAAAATATTATTCATTACCAATTAGTACTTTTCCCCTCATTTAGATTAAATGTGGAAACATAATGCGGAAAGGATAACTAATAATTGCGCATACATTTTCCGAGCAGCGTCATGGGGTTCAAAGTTCTCCTCGAGCAGAATACACCTCAACGATTGGAACCCTTGTCGATTGCAAGGAATAATTTCCACCGAATACAGGCGGATGAATGAAGCCCTCCAATTTATAGCTGCCAACGTTTTCTGCGCGAGAATTGTCCTAAGCGGCCGAACGTTACCATGGTAAAAAAACATAATATTGCGACCTTTAGCATATTGCGTCCGTCAATTGCATTAGCATTTGCCGGATAGCATTATCTTGTGAAGAGCACTACATTCAACTGATTCTCAATTTGTAATCCGGATTTGTATGGAATGTCTAAACAGAAACGGTTCTTTGAAGACTTTCGTGATAGCCGTGCCTATCACAAAATCTCGAAGTCATTTAACAAGTGATAAGTATTAGGAAAGCGTCGATTTGCGTAGAGATCTGGAAAAGGCTTGTATACATGGCCACGTTTCGGCATTTCAAAAGTAGCAGAGCTGCAAAAAAAAGCATCTTTACACAACAAGACAAAAGATTGATTAGGACAATGTTTAAAAACTATTGCGAAATGCAGATACTTACTATGGCATAGATGGTAACCTTTGTATGAAGCGTGAAAATTGTCTCTAGAGAAAAATTTTCTTCGCATAGGATTTCAAGTAATTCGTAAAAAAATAAGATCTTCTCTCGCATGATGCACGAATTTCATATATGTATTGGATATTGATCGCAGGCTCTTGAGCAGCGTGATTAAATCTTTCTAACAAATTGTTGAATAAGCATGTAGGCGCAATGAATGTTATATTTTCGAATATCTTATTCATTGGCGATAGTCACTTTTCTTTTTTCCCAAGTTCTTTAATTTTTTTGTAAGGGTGAGACAGTAAAATTTCGTCGTAGAGATTTTATTAGAGAACTAAGGCTGTTAAGATAGGTTTTGACTGTGCGATAGTGTGTGTCTGGCTGAACTGGGCACCTGGAGGTTACAAAATCTTTGAGTCTTTGTAGGCCCCCCTGTAGACTGTTAAAATTACTTTTGCAATACTAGATTGTAACGTGTCTTCTTTTCGGGATATGCAGGAAGTCCCTTTCCAAGAAAATTTATGTAAAAAATTCTAGGACCTTCGGATTTTTGTTCTTATGTATTTATCATTTACGAGGAAGCTGCAGTTAGATAAGCGATTTTTAATGGAAATGGGAGAAAAGCAGCGCGGTGACTCGCGACCCGACTCTTGTTTGAAGCTTTCTATATTTTTGTTCGTTCCGAGAGATTATTTTCCACGTTTTATTCGTATCGCGAGAGTCTGCAAAAAAAAATACGCCGCAGCCAACGTCGGCCTATAGGGCCACTCGTTCGTCCCTAACCGTTTCATGTCATTGAAGAGAGTGTCGCTCTGTCACTCAGGTATCACGACTAAGCTGAGCCAGCCATGCCCTATCCGCAAAGTCCAAAAAAAATATCTCTGTCGGTAACGTCAACTATTTATGTTGTCTGTGATTAGACTGAAAGGATGAGCGTGTTGGAACGCGCTCTTTTATAGTCGCGATCACCATCACTCTTCCGTTACATAGATGTTTTGACTAAACCTGCGTTACAACCTCAACACTCACTTGTATATAAGTTACACATCTCTGATATTCTTACACATCTCTTATTATGTATCCTATCTTCGGTTTGACGGAACATGTGTACATGACGGCTTTGCCTGCATCTATGTTATAATCTCAGTTCTTACTTACATATGGATTATAATGCTACTCTTACGTATATCTTACTATTAGTGCTACCTTAAGTACCGACTCGTATGATCGAACATGTGTACATGTTCTGTCTTATTGCTAGTGCTGACCTAGGTACCAAATCGTAAGAGTTTGTAAACCGCAGAACCGTTGGGTATGCCTTCATATGATATGTACCATATCGACATGCATAGTTTTATAAACTCTTTTCTATTGCAATGTTTACTTGTATAAGTGTTCTTATGTCTGCCTCATTGTTATTGCTGATCTAGGTACCAAATCGTATGATTTTATGAACTGCGAAACTGTTGGGTATGTGAATCAATTATTTTTATATTAACGCTCTCAAACGTAAGAACCAAAGCCGTATTACTGGCATGTATAGGAAATGCTACGGCATATTTATTTAGTATTTATATTGTCATAATTGGTAAAGGAGCAAAACGCTTCCTTACAAGATTTAGAAGACCCTTGCCTGGTTGACAAATCCGCTAAAGATATATTATCGCAATAGTGTAAGTAATTCATTAAAAATTAAAAATACTTGTATGCAATTTATAAAAAAAAATATATTTAAATTTCTTGAAATTTTCGGTTTTATTCGCATCAATTTGGTATTAAGCTATTATTGTAATTTTAGATACTTTTTATAAGTACTATACATAGAAGCGGGTGTGCATGTTTGGATTTGCGCGCGTCTTAATTGTGTTAAGTACTTAATGCGCTTTTCACTAAAGCCTTTCATTGACATACATATCTATGTAAGTTGACTTTGTAGGTATTTTGTAATTGTGTAACTGTTATCATTTTTTAGCTAAATGACTATTTTATGTTGATGCTGATGACAACGATAATGCTTTATAGTTGAAAAACAATTCTTAAATAAAAAAAATGAATAGATTAAGATGGAGTTGAAAATATATAGTACAATTTAACATTTCTTGTATATATGTCTACATGTGTATTTGTTTGTATGTGTAAGTTTATTGTTATATAAAATATTATACACATATGCATATTTAAACAATACTTACGTAGTAGTACGTTTCTGTCACAGCTAACAACCGTTTGCCTGCAAATGTGAATGTCTATCAGTTGCTATATTGTATTGTATGTATGTATTCGCACTATTCATGCATAGTTGTACTTAGACAGTTTATGAATAGAATAAGAACGTTCATTCTTTCCTTTTAAATGTTCTACCGAGAAAAGTATGCATGAATGTACCTTGTAGAAAAATGCATTTATTTTTACAAACTTTCTCGTTTCTGGTTCTTTTATAGCTACCTTTAGAGAATGTAGATATATAGGAATTGCGCTTTGGTTGAAATATTAAAAATATCATAAGCGACATAAATTTTCTTGATTAGCGCAGTACTCTGAATGAATACGGGTATGTCTGTTTTGTCAACAGTGAGTTTGTCCGACCGTTAGTCCAGCCGTCCCTTCTGTTTTCCTGTCCGTTCACTTTACAGTCCATCAGTCTTCCTATCCACACATTTAATTTATCCATTCCTCCCTGCCTCTCAGTGGACATTGAATGTTGAAGTTTCGTATACATATTTTTAACTCAATTCGGTAGGCCGATGTGCGTGAATCCATAATATATTTAGCAAAAACTTTCAATTGACCATTATCACTGGATTAAAATTTACCACAAAGGTTCCGCAAAGGCATCTAAAAGGTGCTTAAAGTAAAGGACGCGAAGAAGGAAAGCCAGCACTAACATTGTAAGTAAAAAGCAGATATTGATACAAGAGTTAGTATAGTTGGACACTGATAGGGGTTAGCGCTCTTTGCAAGGACTTTTTGTATATTTTCTTAAGGGCTGCTAGGTAACGAAATTTCGTCTGCAAACAACTATAATTCTTACATTTTTATTTTTTTTTATTTTTGCCAGTTTAATACATTTGGATTTAATGATTGAATACCATCCTTATATATTGGGTATAAATTGGGATTACATCCTATTTCATATGTAAGCATAATCTAAAATATCTCTATATCTTACACAGCTGGATGTAACGGTGTATTAGGTTTGAGCAGATGTATGCAGCGTGCAGAAGAACTTTTAACAAGAATTCATCTTTTATTGAACCAATCAATTTAGAACCATTTTCCGAATAGATTCGTTAGTTCAAATATTCTTGTTTTCGACTTATAAATTGCAAATTTCCAGAAATTTTAATGAAATTTATTACACCAGCATGGTTGGAACCCTATTAAAAAGATTTTGCATCGCACAGTTTCTTATAAGGCTCAATATTAGAGATGAAAAATATTCTCAGTTTTCAATATTCCTCGGCAGAAATCGGCGAAAATAGTATTTTGGCCTGTTAAACGAATGTATACAATTTGTATGAGATCGGTCTATATTTTCCGTATAAGTATCCTATAGAAATATAAGATTTGATATCAATCATAATTGATACAAAATAATGAAGTGACACATAAATTAATTGTGGCAAATTTGGACTACATATCTGTATTTGTTTGTATTTCTGTCTAACTAAGGGTTTTCATGAAAAGTAAGCTTTTCTAAAACAATAAGCCTTGAATTTTACAGCAGTCGACATCTGTTAATCCAATTATAGGAGATTTTCAACAGTCGGCCTTATCCGGTGGTGATTTTTTTCTATGCAAGTGATGAAAAATTCTGTAAAGGAAATCTACGCTTTGATTAACTCTGATTTGCAATATTATTCAATAGTTAAAATAATCTCATATAAGAGACCATTGGAGGCCGAAGTTTTATTAACTTCTCTAATATTAGTTTTAAGATTATATGCCTTGTAATTTATTTTAATTTATTAATTTATTTTTATTTATTTAATCATCATTCTAAAGAATAGGGGTATATTTATTTGATTAAAACCTTTGCAGCGCCCAGAAAGAGGCTTTGGAAATTTTATGAGGTATATATGTTCATGAGCAACATCAAATTTTGTATCCATTTGAACATGTGCGTCTGTCGGTCTCTCTGTTAATGTAAGGTCTGTGATAAAAATTCTCCTGGTCCATAAAAAGTTACACTCATATTGCTTGGATGATCGTATGGCACTTGTACAAAAATTGAAAAAACCAGCGAACTTCGAAATTTCGCATTTCATCGAAGTATCGAAGTTCCTTTTTTTGGACTTTATTTTTTTTTTTTTTTGGTAAAAGCATGAGAAAAGAAAAAAAGGTTTGGTTACAGCCGAATTTAATTTTCTTACTTGCTTTTATTTGTTTATTTATTTATTTAATATTTCTCTTGCAATGGTGCATATGTTCTATACATATATGTCATAACAGATATTTTCCTAAAAGTTGATATAAAGATTTATCGTAAAGGTAAGCATGAGGCAGCTCCTCTTTCAAGGACTGATACGTCCATTGCACTCTTTTTTTATTTATAAGCAATATTTTGAGTGCACTTAGTTATTTCCGATAGAGCTTATCGTGCTATGGTTACGGATGTGTGCGTTTAATAACAGCTTGAGTTTGCTGGCAAGAGCACTAGGCAAGCTTGTAATCTGATATAGACAGTTTAATATGCGGACATATTTAAATCTCTTGAAAATCTCCAACTTACGTAAAATTTATAGATATTGTAAAAAGTTTGCAGTGAGTATTTTTAGATATAACACGAACAGAATAACAGAACCTGGGTGAGAAATATTGAAACTATCTTTCCAAAATTAACGAATTTACAATTTCAAGTGAACCGAGGTAAAAAAGATAAAATGTAACAACAAGTTAACAGTCGAAATATGTTTAGAACTGAGTGTGAGCTAAGAGCCTTTTAGTTTATATAATTCTTTATTATTTTATAATGAGTGCCGTTTTAAAGTGGTGACTTTACATACAAATTTACTAAGTAAAATTTCGATAAAATATAGGTTTACATCACGGATCAATTGTCATATAAACATTATTTCATATATAAGGTGTACTCCTACTATGTAATGACATGCTTACTTAACGCATAACAACTTCCTTGACAAAAAAATTAATAGGTGCTTGCATATATTTTGATCAAAGAAGTCTATGGGTGAAAATGAAATGCGGAGTATCAATATACACAATGGTTAAATTCGATGATTTTGACTTGTCTCATTCATTACTTTTTTGTTGTAGAAAATGATG
Source organism: Glossina pallidipes (assembly GCA_000688715.1). Lineage (NCBI taxonomy): Eukaryota > Metazoa > Arthropoda > Insecta > Diptera > Glossinidae > Glossina > Glossina pallidipes. Next base: position 103,527 of record JMRQ01006283.1, on the reverse strand, counting down.
GAAAATTCCTCTCTTTTAAGCAAATTTTTTTTTTTTTTTTTTGGTAATGACGTGAGAAAGATTATTATTGCGAAGAAAATTCGAAGTCACCGTCTATTGTTTATACGTCGCAAAGGAACTAGACATTCCCTTAAAAATTTTCCGCTATTTTGGTGTTAAACCTGCATGGGTTTTGAAAGCCTGCTCCTGTATATGCACAAGAAAGAAGATACTCCAAATTACGTCTTCAGAAATCTAATAGCTGAAAAAACCCAAGTACTGGAGAGTAACGGTTGGAATCTTTTATACGCAGACGGCTTCAAATCTTCTGGTCTGCCTCCTGCTTGTGCCGTGGTAGATGCCTCAGGACAGGTTCTTCTCAATCACATATTTCGCGAAAGTACTTTAACTTTCCCAGCCAAAGCCAGAGCTATCCTTCACGCTGAGAACCCTGCCCATAAAAACAAACTGAAAACGGTCATTGTTACTGACAGTTGGTCTGTATTACAAGCTATTCGGAATCCTTCGACTTCGAGATGGAGCACCATCAACAAATTAAGGAATATAATTACAACACCCGGCGGAAAAATTAAAATGTTATGGGTTCCTAGTCATTTCGGTTTATTGGGAAATGAACAGGCTGATCGAGCGGCAAAGTATGCTGCTTCTGCACCTCTAATTATAGATGATGGCATGGAAAAGTTGGATCTTCAAAGATACATTGGAGGAAAAGTTAAAGAGAAAATTACAGAAGAAAATATACAATACCATCACCAACACTACTCTTCTATTAACCCTCAATTAATTCCACCTCTATATCCAGCAAATGTTGAGAAAATCAAGATCCAAACATTTTCGAGAATTCGCCTTGGTCATACAATTGCATCTCACCAATGGATCTTGAAGAAGTCTTCCTCCCCAATCTGCAGTTGTGGACAAATTCTTACTATAAAGCACATTCTCTGCGACTGCCTTAACCTTTCCTTGGCTAGAAGTATTGCATTTAAAACGATTAATCCTTTGCAGTTTCTAAAATCAGCTTCAGAACAGAATATTAATTCAATATATTACTTTATTAAAACTACTAGGCTCAATATCTAATGTAATTTTATAAATTAGAGCCGATAGCCTGTGTTGCTACTGCTCAATGTGTTCTTTTTTAGTCTAAGAATTTACTTCATTAGTCTAAAATTTTAATAACAATAATAATAATAAGTAAAAAATAAATCAAAAACATGCAAGCACCTAATAACTTTATTAAGTTGGGACTGAGCCTATTTATGTTTTGAGTGCTCTTTGGGATTTTAACGTGGGAGAAAGATATAATTTTGGTATTTTGTGGGAAATTAACTTCTTTGTAACAAGGTCTTATTAAACGAAATAGTTTAGAGTATTACGCGACTATAACTTTTTGGCTTGCTTTGTCACGAATGTTTTTTTTTCCTTACTTCGCTACCAAATATGTATATATACATCTGCATTGAAAAACCACATCTTATTCGAAGCTTTTTTCTGGAATCTTCAGTCTACTGCATTTTTTGTGAGCAATATTAGGAAAAGATACATTGCATGTAACTTAATACTTTCAGCAACTCTCCTTTTGAACTCGTCAAAATGGTCGTGGGAAAGATTGTGCTTAGTTAACATATACAATACATATATAAATGTGTGGCCATATAAATATAAATATATACATCAATAATATACAAAGACGTACACAAACACACACACATAAATATAAGGAAGAAAATTGAGAGAACGCATGGACAAATAAATTGTTATCTTATGTATTTCCGAACGGCTAGGATTACTTTTAAATGTACACACGAATTTTAATACGACAGCTTAGCGACATGCCCGAGCTGTGCGTATGGTTAACATACAAAATCTCGCTGGATCAAATTGAAGCGAGGACGGCCTCAAAATAAGCGGTCTCATATATTGCTGAGGAGTTTCATGCCCTAGTATTAATATCGTTTATTTATCTATGCAGCCTCATCTCTGTCGTTGTTCCCTCTACATAGGAGACACATTACATTACCCTTTCACAAGGCTTGAAGCACGCATTTCATTGAAAATTATAGAAAATTAACTAAACTAAACGCCTTACTCAGATTAATTAATTACCTTGTTGCTAGGCGAATAAACGGTAGGCATTGGAAATATAACCTCCCCTCTGGTTTTATCAAGGGCCTATCGACTTCAGCCAATTGCTTGAATTATGCTGCGGCGTTCACAAAGTTTTCTCTAATAATTGTCAAACAGAACTTATATATACATATTCCAGCATCGCTTTTGATAAAATAGACCAAATATGATTACTACAGAAACTTGAACTCCCAGGGCTCCCACCATACTTGGTTGAATGGGCAACATCCTATTTAAAAAGAAAAAGACTCAAGCCATTTAGCCCATATTTTATTTTCTTTGTATTTTAAGGATTTCACAGTAGTTATTCACCAAGCGCAAATTCGTATGTATGGCGATGATGTTAAATTGTGTTTTTTTTTCTTTCTTTTAATTCTCTGAACGATTCACACGGCCTGCTAAATTTCGCAAGGTAAACTTCATGTATTTAAAGTGTGTAAAGTATGCAAAAAAACCGGTTTTCTTCTCTCCCCACTTTTCACCGTATTAATAACAATAAATTGGAAGAAGTTTCTTCATTTTCTGATCCAAGCGTTTGCTTTGATAGCAAGCTTCACTTCGATCTACATATAGAAATTAGACTCAATAAAGCGAAAACTCGTCTAGGCTTCATTAAGCGAAGGTCGAGGAAATCCGACGATCCTTATATAATGAAAAAATTATTTATGGGTTTGGTCTGGCGCGTACTTGAATATACTTTAATAATTTGATCTCCTAGTTATCAATACTAAGTTGACCCAATCGAGTCTATTGAAAAGCAGTTCTTATCATTTGCGCTACTTAATTTTGGCTCGGATCCCACACGCTGACTCTATTAAACTTAAGCTAATTGATTTACCCTTTGTACGAAAGCGCAGTCTCTCTTCTATTAGTGCGAGCTGCCGAGTAGTAGAATTGACAGGCCACTTCTAATAGGTGTACAAATAAATTTTGTAACTTGACTCTCCTTTTCACCAAATTTGGCTAAACAGTGCCTAGCTTGTCAATGTGTCAAAGTCGAAAGGGACGGATTTCATTTACGGAATGTGTTTTTTTTTCTAGTGTTAACTGGGATAAACTGGAAAAAAAGCAGCTGAAATGATTGAGTCGGCTTCGAGAAAAAATTTAACATATACGAAAGAGTTGGAATGTGATTTGCGCGACTTCGTACAAAAAATTCTTGTCTTGAAAACGGCGAAATTTGAATATGGCCGTTCGTTTCAAGCAAAGGTAAATCAGGAAGTGATCTTCTCTCTCGACTTGCGATTATGTTGCAGGCCTTGTTCCTTCTGATTAGCGTTGGTTCGGATCGCTGCAGTCATATCATATATGACTGCGAAAATGGGTCGATAACCATTTCACCTCGAGAGCATGATCCTTCTCCCGCGACAGACTATAGATGGGCATGGCGAATATTTCGATTATTAAGCTTTGTAACTTTGTCCTGAATTTGAATATTATAAAAAAAGTTACAGAATTTATATATATATATATATCTATTACTAAGCGAAGTTAGCAGGGACGTGCTTCATCGCGTAACTCGTCAATTTTAGTTAATGAAATTTCATCAATGTAGACTCAATCATGCGCTATTTAATCCCTTTTGTCTTCCTTGCAATAATTTTCATAACATTTATTATTTAATTTCGATATCGGAATCGAACAATGTAATCAAAGAGCATCTATGCCGAAATTTTTAAGTTTGAAACAAATGGCCAATGCAGTGCTAGGCTTCCATTTTCTACTCCAAAAGCTTTATAGTTATAGCTTACATTGTTATTACATATTTATATAAGCTTTTTCCTTCTTTTTTATATGAATTTAATTTAAGGTTTTTTCTTTTACTTTTTCTTTGCTTATGTTATCATAAGATCCCACCAAAAATAGCGAACTAGTAGCAAGCAGCCCCCACTAAGTTTTACCTAACTTTAATCTCTCGGCGGAGAGCGGTAGAAGAAATGTAATATATAAAAAAATCTAATGGGTATTGTATATATGTATTTAATCTTGACGTGATGGACGACGTTTAAATAGAGAGCGAATTTTCATCAGTTGTAGCTTAATTTGTACTTTACTTCTGTTTCTGAGCATTTGCTGAAGTTGCTGAGCTAACGGGACTAGCCGATGAAATTCATTGGAATATTGTATGTAAATGTCATGAGATAATATTCTCTGATGGTTGGTGATTTCTTCCCGTTGCTTAGTAGACTCTTTGTTTGCTGTTTATGAAAAGCGATGCATTTATTGTTTGCATGATGTTTGAGACTTGGAATGGTACGGATACACCAATAGATATAAGTATGTGTAATCTTCAATGATGCACTACAATTGAATTCTAATTGGTACCGATGAAGAGTGACTCAATTAGGTAGGAGTATCGTTAAAGCTTGTACTCGGGCGGGTTGAGATGTGGGGGTTTAAAACTATTGCAAACTTTACGGGACGACAATAGAAGGGGTCTTTTCAAAATTCCTATTTCAATGATTTAAGGTATGCTGACACTTTCAGGACTAGGAAGAGCCCAAAGATGTGTTATTTACTACGTGACTATTAAAACAGTAAGCTACGTTCGTCTTCTATATATACACATAACAGCACCACGATTTCCATTTGATCTTTTCAATCTTCGCAAGTTACCAGCTGTTGCTAGGTCTGCAATAATTGACGTTTGCCACTAATACCTGTGCGTCGTGTTTCTCATTAAATATTTGACTTTCCTTGATATTGAAATTTTCAACAATCATTTATTTTTGTGCATGTTTTGCAACAGTCAAATCGATATTCCTGAAGAGAACATGGAACAACGAAGTTTATAAATCCTTTAACAGTAAGTGTAGAAAGTATCCAAATAAATTACATATTTTCTGTTTTATTTATTATATATCTGTTTTATTAAAGAAAAAAAATGTCACTTATATAAATGAAGTACATTTTAAATTGAAGTACAGTTTAAGATGACCTTAAGGTTATGGTACTGTTTACGTGTGATTCATATATATTTTACATCATTACGCAAAAGTTACGAAACTTCGAATGCATTCAGGGAAGATTTTCGTTGATGAAATGAGCTTTGACGTATGTACAACACTATGTTCGTGCATATATGTGTTACAGGTTTGAATAACAAGAACGACAACGACAACAACACTGGAGATTAGCATGTTTGATGAATCAATGCTATTAACTTCGAAATTTTCACAGGTTCACCAAATTGGTATAAAAAGTGACCCAGTTACTGTACAATGCAGTAAAATTATTGAAAATTTTTGGTGAGAGTATTTTTGTGTGTACCAGGTGCACGCGGGCGCGTGCCTACAAACGTATAGGTGTTAATACAAGTTAAGGGTTTGCGAAAATGCAGACGAATAGTGAAAAAAATTTCTCTACTACAGTGTGGTTTCCACAAACACTTGCAGTATCGAGTGTAATTGTGTGTGCGATCCTATTTTGTGGTTGAAAATTATTCTAGAATTTTCAACGAAATACTTGTTGACAATCCCACACCCACGCACGCACCGACGTGCACAAGGGGGCTGATAAGCTTTGTAGTGCAAATTTTTGGTTTATTATTATTATCATTATTTTTTTTTGGCTGGTTTTTGAACTTGGAGTCCTTACGCTTAATGGGATTTTACGGATGGGGTAGGACCTCTCTCTCTTATATTGTATGTATGTATAGGAGTAATACACATATTAACTATAGATTTTTGAAAATCTCCCTCCACTTTGCATTAGTCTCTAGAGGACTATGTTAATGTTTTCAATTTGCCCCTAATGGATAGTAGTTTATCCATAAGGGAAACGAGGTGTACAATATGCGTAAATGTGTATGCGTTAAATATGGGATAATGAGCATGTGTAAGTTTAATTTTGTTGGATATAATCATATAACAATGATTTGCAATTTTTTTGCTCGTATTTAATTTGTGAAGAGTGGGTAAATTACAAAAAATAAGTAAATAGAAATACAAATAAAAATTACTTTTATTTTTTGTATAGCATGAAATCCCATTGTGTGCACCTAAGCGAAAAAATGAGATTGTACACATTGTAGTCAGAATATTTGTGGGAAAGCAACGATGTTAAAGAACGATCTAGTAAAATATTTTTATATCATTGTTCAAGGACTGCCTCTACCGTTATTAGAGATATCTAACTAATATGGCTTTCTACAATTTGCTTTAAATTTCCCATAATAATTTGTTAGTGATAAGATGTGTGTCCGATAGCTGTTAATTTAAGAGAAGAATAAGTTAAAAACGATATCATCGTTTTAAGACGACAACAAAAGTATATCGTCAGAAATTTTATTTTAATTCTACCGCACAAAAACTAGTGACTCGTTTTTGATCGAAAATTTAAAAGTCATTAAGCGAATTCCTTCAGATAATCGTAAAACTAACGCAAATAGATGGCAGTGTAAAGCTGTTAATAGAACTTGCGAGATAAATTTCATAAAAAGGAACGCATACCAGCGAAGAGGACAGATAAAAATTCATTCACAAAATCATCACACCGCGCCTGAATTTAAAAGGCTTGGAAAAGAATCCGTTGCCCAGGGTATTGTCCTTGTCTTAAGACCCTCAAAAATAGTTGGAGGAGAATATTTTAAACAGGGTATTTGACGGTATTAGAACAGAAATGACGTGCTTTTTTTTAACATCGTTACTGTATGATATATCCATAAAGGAGGATTGTGCATTCTTGTAATTTGCCGCTTCTTGAATAATATTTGCTGTTGAAGCTCATAGGCTGGGTTTAAGAAGGGGATAAATAAACAAAGCCGTTGAACGAGAAACTGCTGCATATTGAAACTCATGTGTAGGGAAGGAAGCGTTTTGCTTCCTTACCAATAACAATTCTCTCTGTGCAATTTTCCCTACATAGTCCGCAATATACCTCACCCGTAACTCATTAAATTTCAAAAGCAGTCAGTCTGCCCGATCGCGCGCTAAGTTAAATATGAAAGTGTAGGTTTCTCTCATCCCCCTAGCGTAGGGATGAAATAGAGTTGGGTAAAATATCCTCTCTGTGATATGCGCATTTGCCTTTACACTAACTAGGTTTATTTATAAAACTTGTATTGGAACAATGGAACATACTTTGTTCGTATATCCTTTTAGTATTTTTTTTTGCTTCGAAACATATGTCTGTTTATAACAATATTTGTGCTTGTAGATATATTAGTTGATCGAACTAGTCTCACTAATTAGGAGTTAACAGTTACATATTTTAATATTTACAGACCCATAGTTTCAATATATATGCATATTGATATGCTTCACTGTTACATATCATGCAAAGGCACATACCTAACGATCTTGTGGTTTGCAAAATCATGCAATTGTCTCGACTGGTTTCTAATCACAGTCGTAGCTGGCACCTTGAATCGTCGTGTTGAGGAAGGATTAACGGCTTTATACATGTTCGATCATACGATGTGGTACCTTAGATAGCATTAATAATAAGATAGACTTAAGAACATTATGATAACATGTACACAAGCAAACATTGCTATTATAGGAAATACATTGTAAAATGTGTGCCAGCCTATAACAGACGCAGGCAAAACACCGATTCAACGGGACAGTGATGGTGATGGCGACTATAAAAGATCGTGTCGCAGTACGCTCTGGGTTCGGTCTTGTTACGGCATTTACTCTGGTTGCGGCTATCAGTCACAAATCTCTAACCGCATGCGGTAGCTCTAATCGGATATACTATACCCTCGTAAACAATAAAATTATAATTCCAACGAAATCCGAAGGTTCAAGAGTTTGTTTTTTTTAATAAATTTTCTTGAAAAGGGACTTCCTGGGTAGGCCCTGAGCATACCCCGCAAAGAAGACTCGTTACAATACTTAATAGAACCGTTAATATTGACGTACCGAAGTTAAAGGATGCAAAAATAATACAAACGTGTAGACGTGTAGATGCTTGCACCTAAACGTTACACTCTTAATTTTCATATAAAACATATTGTTACGGAAATCCCAAATCCAGTTAATGCTAACTAATTGATTTTTCTCAAGTGATAAATTCCCAAGTGCACATTCGCGGTGAGTCATGCAGCTGCTGGCCGAGGAAAATGATTAGCGGAAAAGCAGGTTAACGGATTAAAAATAAAGCCATGAAGTTAGATAATAGTAACATGCTTGTAAAGTTGTATAGAAATAGACAATTTGCGGGAGGCAGAGTCAGTCGTACGAGAACGTCTGCGTAGCACAAGAACATTTGAGTCGAAAAAGAATATTTGAGTTCAGAAGTCGAGAGTATTGCCAAAGTAAAATGTAAATAATTCTACCCTTAAAGAAATAGATTGTAAATAAAGAAATTTGAAGTTAAAAGAAATTTGAAGTGCATTTCTCTTGAAAAGAATATCCGCGAGCCAGTGATACGGACCCAAGCGAGAAAAACGGAAATTGGTAACAATATCTTTGCTGATAACCGGATCAAATATTTTTTTGTGATGGAGGTAACTACGAAACAGTGATTTGACATATAAAATGAGTGTGCTATGTTTAAACCAAATGAATCAACATTTCGGATTCCTTCCAATATAAGTTTTTTTACGAAAATCAAAAATTTACCGGATGCTTTCAAAAAAAGAAAAGATGGCTCTCAAATTTCTTGATACTTGAGATTATGTGTCGGAACATCGATATGGTTTCACTTTATGCATCACCGAAATATTGAACTGCACTTGAATTGTGTTGCTTGCTGTCTAATATTCCGAAATCCACATAGAGGGCTCCGTAGAAAATATATACCTATTTCTTCTTAGTTCTCTTTACCATGTCCGTCTGTTTGTTCCTACCCACATAACTTTCAGAATAATGGTCACTGTTAATGGTCACTGATCGTACTCGTAAATGAAATTGATCCAACCATAACTACGCTTTTTTTTGTTTGTTTCAATTATAACCAGACATGTAGCAGTTATCAGAAGACTCAGTTCAAGTCGAAAATGGACATCTTCTTGTTATGTCCAGCATTGTACAGCAGTATAGCATGCATATCATATCGAATTATGTTGTAGAAAGTGGGTCCATGACACCGGTAAATCATGAGTAAATTTTTCATGATTTACACAACCGCATGAAAGTCTACAATTATAAACTTATTTCGAGTTCGTAAAGAATTCTTTTTCCATATGGCAACATTTATTCATGGTGAGAAAGTTTACAAGTATAAGTCTGCGTACTTATAAGCGTGAATGAGAACATGTATTTGTGTGTGAACAAAAGTTTACTATACGATAGTTGCTACTTGCAAATGCATTGATGTGCGTACACCACTTCCGTTTCCATTGTGGCGGAAGTGCCAATAAAAATTTGAGCAAAAAAAAAAAAAATTTAAAAGTAAAAAAAAAGAAAAACAAAAAGTAAAAAAACTCTCTATACATTTGTCTACGTGCATAGACGTGTGTGGGTGTGCGTTTGTGTGCACTCGGTTTGAAATGTGGTTGATTATATTTTGTTTGGGCACTTTTGCGCAAGGAAAAAGCATTTTGAAATTCCAGTTACACATAAACACTTTGAAATTTGTGAATATGAGTAAAATTCATTCACATATAGCACATACGACTATGTGTACAAATATTTGGTTTCACATATTTACGCATGTAGATGTATAGAGAAAGTTTTGTAATAAATTCTTGAGCTTAGGAAACATGTTCAATTGCATTTGTCAATTGGTTACGAATTTTTATCATTTTTTTTCTTTGTATTGTAAATTGGGTAACAAAAGCTTAGTTTACCAATAAACTTATTACAACAAATGTCAAACAGTTTGAACATTAGTACAAAACGTAGAAAATGTAAATATGTGCATAAACTGCAATGGTTTGGTAACAAGAATATAAATGTTTAATTTTTTTCGATCGTTTTCTGTTTAAATTAAGATTACAAAACTTATCCACATTTGTATAAAGGATATGTTCATTCTTTCCATGTGGTGGTAAAAGAGAGCAGTAGTATTCTCGATGTGGGAAAATAGCGGCGAGTGATAGAGCGTTTTAACAGCTAGACCGTTCATCCGTTCGTTTGACGGTTTGCTCGTTCTAATGAATCATAATTAGGATTTTGATACTTTTGCTCGGACATAGGGCTCTATATTTGAATTCGCCTTTGTTGTTTGCGTAGTTAGGTTTTTGATATCTGTTCGTAAAAATGGAGAGAAATAGATGCAACCAATTAATAATTCTACATCGTACTTTATAAAGAGCAAGTAACAAAAGAATCCACTTTTCCCAAATTAGGCAAACTATCAATTAAATCTGGAGAATATTCTAAATGAGCCGTCCAAAATTACTTACCCGAATAAAACCCGTTTTTTGATCAGGGGGAAAATTGACGTGGGCTTTATGGTAAAAGCTGTCTATCTGTCTGCATCTTATTTACTATTAGAATGCCACAAAATCTGAAATAATAATAAAGAGCTCTTCACAAGGCTTACAGTAAAAAGTTTTCTTTCTGAAAATTAATTAATCTTCATTAATTTATAACATATTTTCTATACACATCTGAGTTCCCTAAAGTTTACATTTTAAATGTATCAACAACGAACGACTCGACGTCAAAAGAAGGCAAATTTTTATTCACAAGTAAGACCAACAAATCATTAGTTTGCAAATAAGGCCTGTATGGTTAACTACTTCAATATGGTTTACAAATTCCACATCGAAAGAGCACAAAAAAAGATAGGGTTTCGCATTGTCCAGTTGAAAAATGATCTTATGTTATTCTGCTGTTTAGGTAAGTATGCAATCACTTGTTTTCAACATGTGTGTAGTTTTACATTATGCAATCAGTATTCTAGAAGTTTCGTAGCATACCATAGGCGGAAAATCATCTCTAAAGTTTACACCATATTCTTCGCTACATACATTTCCAAGTATACTCGACATAAAGCCTTCAACATGTCCAATTTTTCGCCTTTGGTTGCTAACTAACATTTATTATTATTTTTAGCTTTCTGGCCCTTTTGTGTATTACATTAAGTCTAGGTTTTGTTAATTTTTAGCGCGTCATTCTCCCTTTTCATTTTGTTTGAATAATTGCTTTTTAATCTATGTTCTCACTATCACTTTAATTGTATGGAATGCATTTGGGCTTAGCTGATGTACCTGTATGTGTAATTTTTAGTCTGCAATGTCCATTTCGAGGCGCGTACGATGAGTTACAATTTTCGTCATTCACATTTCTTTAGGCATCTTCAAATGTTTCACTCTCACTTTTTGAATTCAGAGTTTCGTCTTCAGTTAGTGATTACTTTTAAATTTGTGTATTCTCGTAAGTTTTATTTTTACTTTCGGAGTTGGTAACTTTTTTCGGATTTCCGACTGTTCTTGAATTTAGGTGTCACTGATTGGATCGGCTAAGTTTGATTTTTGAAATCAGATCGATACTTTACTTATAGAATTCTTGGAAGTGCGTTTTAGCGAAATAGCATTTTTTTTTTCAGCTTTAGTGTGCATTTTAAAGTGGCAAAAATTGTTTGTAAATATCCACGAAATAAATAATACATCGACTAATAGTTCTCGGCACTAAGTAAAAAAAACGATTTTTTAAATAAAATTCGACTTTGGTTTCCAACATATTCTTTTTCAAGTTTGCTATAATCAGTCCAAAGTTTTTCTACCATTTTCAAGAACCTCCAAATACGCTTGATTCTTTTGACGTTTGCAAATAGATAGTAATCCCTAGATAGTCGTAGATCTGGAGACTGGATGGGTGGGCTCGCAAATCGATCAGCGATGTAGCCATCAACTTATGATACGCAGCATTGGGTAAAAAGCGTGTTTCTTTCTTCACTATTTGCCGCTTTTTTTGACAATTTCCTTTTTTATTTGAATCGAAGGTACCCTATAACATGTTTGGATTGTTATTCTCCCTTTTCAAAGTAACCAATAATGTAATAGAATGCACTGTATGCGTTCCATAGAATGGAGGTCATAACCTTGGGGATCGATATCGGTTTCTTTCCACTCAGTGCACTATGAATTCCATTGTCACATACCGCATGCATAAAATCCTTTTGTATTTAAATATCATCGAAATGCGCTCCGAAGCAATAAGGCGTTGGAATTTTTGTTGCATTGTCAATAAATGCAATATTGATTTGCAAAACTGCTTTTTCGGGCTTAAAGTTTTGTGACACATGGTAAGTATACTTCCTTTTAGTGTCCTTGGTATCTAATAATTGCTGTTTTCAAAGCTCGATGATGATTTTCAAGGTTTTTTGATGTTTTCTATGTTGCCTTTGTCTCTTGCGGGCGTTTAGTGCCTTTGGCGTTGTCGATTTCCACGCGATCTATATTAAATTCAGCAAACCATCAACAAATTGTTCTTTTCGACGCAGAGTTGCCAAAACATTTTTTAACCTAATGTTGAGATTGAACGGTAGACTCCCCATCAAAAAGCTATGTTTAATCAAAACATAAAATCCATAATTTTCTATTGTTCCGTAAATAACGAAACTAACATCACTGCACCTCGTAAACGAATTATCGGCATGACATGAAACTTGGAGTTGCATCATATGGGCGTAAGAACTTTCGAAAACTAGTGCGGATTCTATTGTTAGGGACGATGTCTGTAGGTCAATCTTGGCAATTATTGACTGATTGATTGATTTTCGTTTTTGCCCGTCTTCCAGAGTAATGGCCGTTGACTCAAAATTTGTTTGAAGCCTTTCACTTGATTTTCGACTCATTTAAGTCTTCTTCTTTTATTCAATAATGTGAGTAAGTCGAATGCCTTAATCTCACAATAAGGCACATGATCGTTTCACCCTATCAGTTTCTATATTGGGAAGGGAATGCTTTAAATGTTCCTTTTAAAAGTTTGGGGATAGCAATAAATTCCTTAAAGTATCAAGATTTACTAGTCGTGATCACTAACGACCAAAACAGATTGGTGTGCATGTTATTGTTTAAGTTAAGCCTGGTCGAACTCCTGGCTAATGCTGGACCAGGCACTGAACGCTAGTCTCACAAGGGCCAGCGGCAACCCACTGCACGGCCTCACTGCTTTCAAAGATAACCATGGGGTACTAACAGCAACTACACCACTGGAACCTGTTAGCGGCTTTTCAGTTAGGGCCCCATCAAAATTAAAATGAATTCTCTAAAAAACAATACACCAACCGGCATTAGGGGTCACGCCGGCGCTTTGAGAGAGAACCCCTTCAAAATGAGTGGAAGAACTTTGAGATCGCCAGGAGGAGTGCAAACACAGCCTCACCTCGGACAAACGCTCCCCGAGAAGTCAAACCATACACCAGCAGATGGGGAGAACGTGGCAGCCTTCATACAATTGGGCGGCTATATAAAATATTTGGTGGTGATGCTGCAGGAAAATTACGGAAAATGGCGGCACATAAACCACCAAATGCGTGACACTATAGACGGCATCGAAACCATGTATGAAAGATGCCAGATTGAAAAGGACGCCGCAAGCATTAGTCGCAAGGAGACTAGTGATAAGAGTCTCCAAACTTCGCCGCGCACATACGCGCATAAGGTGATGGAGTGGAGTGATGGTGGCTCGTAAACCTCGCCGCTACAGAAGGCAAGCGGAGTGAAGCGAGCGCAACCGGTGGCGCGTAAACGTAAGCAACCCGGGGATGCGGACACGCCGACCGCCAAACGTCGTACCGTAGCCACCATACCGAGGACTACCGAACAGCACGCGGCAGACGCACCTGACGTCCATCACTCACCGAAGAACGCGAAGTGGGTGAAAGTCGGAGCGAAACCCAAGAAGAAAAGAAAGACAGCTCGGCCAAATAGACCTCTTAAGGGTAGACCCGATGCTGTTCTCATAGCTGCTAAGGACGGGCTCTCCTATGCGGATATGGTCCGTGAGGTTAAAGGTGCATCGCAACTAAGTCAGTTTGGTGAGGCGGTGTGGAAAATAAGAAGAACGCAGAGAGGCGAGCTTCTACTGCAATTAAACCAAAGTGGAGGGAAGGCAGAAGAGCTGAGAGTGGCAGTGGGATCTTTTTTAGGAGGAGAGGCAGAAGTCAGGTATCTGAATCAACGCAAAAGGGTTGAATGCAAACATATCAGACAAAGAAGTCACCACAAAGGAGAACATAAGCAACGTGGTTAAGTCCCAATGTGGAGTGACAACCGCAGAAGTGATTAACTTAAGGAAGCCATATAGCGGAACACAGACGGTGCTCATTAGTCTACAGCAGGAAGAAGCCGCTAAACTATTGGCAGGTGGAAAATTGCGCATAGGCTGGGTGATCTGTATGATCAGAGAGCGCATATCTTTGTTGAGATGCTTCCGATGCCTGGAGTTTGGGCACACGGCGAAGCAATGCGCAGGCCCATCCGACCGATCAAAGGCTTGTCGGAGGTGTGGAGAGGAAGGCCGTGTTGCTAAAAGCTGCACTAAAGAGCCTTCTTGCATGTTGTGCGGGGGCACGCCGAATGTGGACGCAAAGCACGTGGCGGGAAGCGGAAAATGTCCACATCGGAGGGAGGGGCAGGGTACCTGGGTAACCAATTTGTCCAAAAAAGCAGTAATTTGGGCGCCCGCACCTATAGCACTTTTGGATGTGGACTGCCAGCACAGGGGCTTCGTTAGGGCGACAGTTAAATATTTATGCTGTTACAGTTGCTACGCTCCTCCAAGCTGGACACAAGGTGAATTTTAGCGCATGCTAAACGAACTTGTGGAAGATGCCCGTGAGAAACCCTCGGTTATAATTGCGGGGGATTTCAATGCTTGGGCCTTCGAGTGGGGCAGTACGGCCTGCAATGCGAGAGGACGCATCTTGTTGGAGGCATTCGCTGCGCTGAAAGTATTTCTTCTAAACGATGGGCGGAGAGATACGTTTCGAAAGGCAGGAAGAAGGTTGAGAGTAGACTTCACTTTTGTTAGCGACGGTCTAGTGGCGAGATGCAAGTGGTCGTTGAGCGAAGAGAACACAAACAGCGATCGCCAGGCCATCTTCCTCGACATACACACCACAGAGAACAGATGAGTGGAGAGATTCATCCTTCGATGCGGACGTCTTTAACATCATTATGGACTCGTACGAGAAGGATGACGGCACGGCTGGTGAACTTCAGAAAAACGTGGCAAAGCTGGTTGCACAAGCATGTGACGCGGCCATGCCTCGAAAAAGAAATACAGGCAGAAGAGGATCTCCGTGCTATTGGTGGACGGATCAGATAGTATTCTTGAGAGCGAACTGTCTGAAAGCCAGACGAAAAGTGCAGCGCTCGAGGGGAAGCGTCAACTTCAATGAATTCTACAGAGACTTGCGCAGTGACTTAAAGAAAGCCACAAAGGCTAGTAAAAGGAAAACTTTGATGAAATATGCCACGATGCCAATACCAATCCATGGGGAACGGCATATAAAGTCCTCCTGAAGAAGGTCAAAGGACAGAGAACGCCGCAAATCATGTGCCCGCACACGCTCCGGCGGATAGTAGTAACCCTTTTTCCGCAGAGGCCGCCGTACTTGTTGGTAGACCTCCACGGCGGAGAAGAGGAAGCAATTCCAGCAATAACTGCGGACCAGCTTTTAAGCGGCTGAAAAAGGATTGGGGACAAGAAAACTCCTGGACCAGACGGAATCCCAAACAAGATCCTAAAGGCAACGATACGTAGGAGGCCAGACGTCTTCATGATGATGCCGAAAAGGTGTCTGGAAGAAAAGACATTCCCGGACGAATGGAACGACCAAAGGTTGGTCCACATTCCGAAGGCCAATAGGTCACTGAACGAGCCATCATCATACCGACCCATCTGCCTTTTAGATACAATGGGCAAGGTATTGGAGAGGGTCGTATACGAATGCCTGCTGGTCGTGGTCGAAGAAAGGCGTGCTCTCTTGGTTAACCAGTACGGATTCAGAAGAGCACGGTCTACGATAAACCACGCCGTGGCGCTTGCTTCAGACGCTATAGCTGGAGATCGATGGAGGGGCGTTGATAAAAAGTACTACGCCGTCGTTACTCTATACGTGAAAAACGCCTTCAATTCAGCGGACTGGGGGATTATTCGTAAAACCCTCATAAGAATGCAGGCTTCAATGTATATACTTGCGATGGTAACAAGTTACCTTTCGAACCGCACGCTAGTGTATGATAGCGATGACGGAAAAGAGCGCCATAAAATAACGGCGGGTGTTCCACAGGGGTCAGTTCGTGGTCCTCTCCTGTGGAATATAATGTACAACGGTATTCTTGAGCTGAACCTTCCTGCCGGGGTAACGATTATCGGCTTTGGCGACGATATAGCAATTAGAGTTGCTGCAAAATGTGTAACGCATGTAGAAACAAGAGCTAACGAGGCTATCGTTAAAGTGGAGGCGTGCCTAGATGAGATGGGGCTAGAGCTACCCGAGCATAAAAGCGAGGCAGTACTAATAAGCACCCGGAAGCGCGTGGAAATATGCTGCATACGAGTCGGGCAACACCAGGTGCAGTCATATCCTGCCCTGAATTGCCTTGGAGTTATGCTCGACCATCGATTCAACTTTAAGCACCACGTTGAGTACGCGGACGAAATGAGGCGCATCCACGGAAGGCGCCGCATCAATGCCCCTTCCCATGAGGCCATCAAAAAAGAAGAGCGGCTAGCGTTGATGAAGAGTTGTCAATCGCGAAGGGGAAGAACAACGAAAGGAAAAAGGACGTTCGTTCTTATTCGAAACATATTGCAATAGATCGAAAGGCCACAGGATGAGGTGAATTACTACCTCGCTCAGTTCCTGACAGGTTATGGCTGTTTCCGGAGGTACCTGTTGTGGTTCGGGCACGACAGATCGCCAAATTGCCCGGCATGCTCTGAAACGAACGATGATTCAGAGCATACTATCTTTCGAGGCAAAAAGTTTGAGAATAGCAGACCACAAATAGAACCGAGTGAAATATTGGAAGGGGTAATTGCCAGCAAAGCTGCCTGGAGCACCATAAGAATAAGTGGAGTGCTCAAAGAATTACGGCGGCTTGAAAGGCAGCGGATTCAGAGCAGAGGGAGTGGAGGCCGTTAGTGTATTCCACTGAGATCCCACCATAGGAAGCGTGCTAACGACAACCAGCCTCCCCAAAGTAATACCTGACGGTGGTCCCGCGGGCGAGAGTGGCGGAAGAAGCGTGGGAGGAGTTTATAGTACGTAGACACCATGGATGGCGAATCGTGCATGCTGCTAGCAAGAACCAGCAGTATCGCTTGAAGATTTTCTACCTCCAGCTCGCAGAGCAAAAAAGTAACAAACACACACGCATACACTTAACTTAAAATTTAATCCTTGTGATTTCGTAACGCGCGGACGTGTTTTTACGTGCCCTGTTTTTATCATAATAGATTGTTATTGGAAAATTACCCCACTTGAAATTGTTTTAGTGGAAAGGAAAGTGAACGATATTAAAAAGTGCCACAAGTGCACGTTTTTAGTTAGATATAAAGGACATAAAAATATAATGTGAAAGGGCAGATTTCTTTTTTCTTCTCTGTGGGTTTACCCGCTTTCGTATTTAATTGGGGGTTGTTCAGTGGCAGGTAAATAAATAAACAAGAGAAGGTGAGCAAATCACAGACGGATATTGCCAACTTTTGCTGCTAGAAAGCAACCCTGTACATTTGCGGGAATATTTTAAAATATTAAGCAATAGCACAGACTTACTCCTTCTTTTCAAGGACTAGCTTAGAGTAGCATAGCTTAAGGCGACCTTAAATAAATAAGCAGTATTGGTCAACCCTCCACCGACCCAGGGCCACGGAGAGACAAAGATTAAAAATAAAGTAAGTACAAAATTGAAGAAAAAAACGCCAAGGACAGCAACGTACACACATTATTAAAAAAAACGCACTGCATGCATAAACAAATATACTCTGCACACACAAGAAACAGATTTACATACAAGACCTTTATAAACACACATATACACCAATAGATATATACAAAAATATACAAATATACACACATAAACATGCGTGCACAAACTAATACATACAAATATACATTACTTATACATACAATACACATACACACACAACATAAGAGTAATTCACATAAAAATGTATACTTACATACACAAGTAGATATATACAAATAAACCGATATACAAAACATAACTACGTACAAGAGTGAGTACACAGTCAAACACTAATACGAAAAATTATGCCGGTCAAAGCCGGAAATAAAAAGACACTTCAAGGCGCACAAGCGGCCATGCGAGAAAGTGCGGAAGTGATACTCAATCCTTCTAAAAGGAATATTGGAGTTCAACGCTCACCAGAGCAATTGGGCGAGAAAAAAAAGCAGAAAAGAAGTGAGTCCTCATCGCAGATCCTTCAGAGTAGGCACTGATGATAAAGAAAGGCGAAAACTAATTGGTCGAGCTAAGAGAGAAAATTTTAGAACTCGTCGAAATGATGGCCCCAACTACTTCCGCTCCTGCCAGGCGTACCATTCATCAACCGATGAGGGATTTGGTGGATAAGCTGGCTGTGCTTCATAAAAAAGCCACGAAAGAGTTTGAAAAACAAATGACAAAAAAGCGGTCAGAGATGGCACTACTTAGACGGAAAAAGGAAGCAGAGTAAACGCTACGAAAAGGCTGAGAGAAGAGGAGTCTGCGGACACCACTCCTGCCAAAAAAAAATGAAGCGAACGGGCGATGGGATAAATTGCAATAAGGAGGCTCCAAAGCAACCAAACCACGCCAATGAAGAGTTCAAGCGAAAAATAGAAAGGCCAAGTCAATCAAATTGGTGAATAGGCCGGAAAATGTGACCAGAATAAGAAAATATTGAAAGTAGAAATTCTGCTGAAATTTAAGCAAAGTGCGAAAGAAGAACATACCAGCATGCATACTAGCAATTGGTGGAAAAAGTGCTCGGCCAGGAGATTAGTGTCAAACTAATGACTAAGCAAACGTGGCCATGTTTCAGCAGCCTGAATATCGAAAACGCAGCAGTCATGTCGATCAGAAAAGCATATGTCGGTACGCAAGCAGCAACTCTATCAGTTCCAACAAAAAGTGCTAAAGTGTTACGCAGGATCGGAGAAAAATATGCAGTAGTGAAACGCTATAGATGCTTCGAGGAAGGCCATTTCACTAGAAACTGCAAAGCAAAGAAAGATAGAAGCAACTGCTGTTTAAAATGCAGCAAACAAGACCACCGAGGAAGAGACTACACTAACAGTCCGTGTTGTGGGACTTGCAAAGAATAATTAAGCCTCATGACCACCCACTGGCCGGTAGAAATTGCCCGGTAAACACAGGCGGCACTAACAAAAATGGACAGTTATGAAGTGCATGCAAATAAATATAAATCATTGTTGGGCTGCACAAGAGGTGCTTCAACAGAACTTTCGATTGACACAGTAGTTCTGAGTGAGTCATATAAGGTAGGCTCCGGAAACAGATGGGCAAAGGACAAGACTGGCATAGCAGCCTTTTAATAATGAAGCTCGCATCTGTCAACCATGAGATTTATCTCAGCAGGAGAGGGACACGTGAGTGTTAAATTCAGAGAGGTTTACCTTTACAGGTGCTATTTCCTGCCGAGTACAAGCCAAGCGGGCTTCGAAAGGCGAATAGTTGAGCTATGTAGCGACGCGAGGAGGAAATACCGGTAATTGTCACCTGTGATTTTAA
This sequence comes from Glossina pallidipes, assembly GCA_000688715.1. Taxonomy (NCBI): domain Eukaryota; kingdom Metazoa; phylum Arthropoda; class Insecta; order Diptera; family Glossinidae; genus Glossina; species Glossina pallidipes. Next base: position 83,789 of record JMRQ01006283.1, on the reverse strand, counting down.
TGCCTGGGCGAGTGATTGGAGTAGCAAATGGACGAATGCTAAGGGCAGAAAAGTGCTTGAATATGATAATTCTAAACGCAGGTGATAAAAACACGTTCAACAGAGCCAGTCGTGACTCCACGGTCGTTATTACCATGGCCAGCAGCTCATTGACCTCGCGTATAGAGTGGGGTGTTAGCAACATCTATACCCACAGTGATCACGTAGCAATAATTTGGGATCCACTGCAGAGCCAGCGGGCGAAGAGGCTAAAAGTACCTCTCAAGGCTCCCATGGAGCATGTTGGAAGAAGCAGAACCCATCACCTCGGCACTGGTCTCCGTTGCGGAGGTTATAGGACGGATTATAACAGCCTGTGACGATTCAATGACAAGACGTTGCTTCTATAAAAGGAAGGATCGAGTATACTGGTGGACAGACAAGATAACCCAACTAAGGGCTAGTGCGTATCTCACCCACAAATAAGAGTACAAACTCAGGCGAACGCAATTTAAAAATGCGATTATGGTCAGTAAGAAAAACTGTTTCCAGAATCTGATTAACGTGATAAACAAGGACCCACGCGGCGTGGCGTACAAGTTGGTAATGAAAAAGCTAAAATATTAACACCAACCAAGCTTTGCAGAATTTGTGGCAGAAATAATCGGCACCTTTTTTCCACAGAAAGCCATGCTTGCATATGTGCCACTAATTCCGGTGAGATATTAATTTCACCGGGCTTGAAATGGTTGTTGCCATTGCAAAGGAAATAAAAGGCAAAAAAACGCCGGGTCCTGATGGCATCCCAAACTGCGCTATTAAGCAAGCCATGTTGGCAAAGCCTGGAATGGATATGAGCTAATTCAACGCATGTTTTAGAGAGCCAATTTTCCCAGATAAGTAGAAACAAGAAAGGCCGGTGTTGCTGCCAAAACCAAATAAGCTGTCGTATGAAGCAACTGAATGCCGGCCTTTCTGTCTGTTGGATACGATAAGCAAAGTGTATAAAAAGATTGTTCAAAATCGTATAGAAGATTCGCTGCAGAGATCCGTCGGGCTTTCAATTTGGTTTTAGCAAAAGGAAAAGCCCAATAGGTGCAATAAAGATGCTTACGAATATTGCAGCAGAAGCGATAAAAGGAAAACGCTGGATGGAAGGCAACAAAAAGTATTGCTTAGTAATAGCATTAGAAATTAAAAATGCGTTCAACTCAGCAAACTGGTATTGTCATAGCTGTCCTACAGGAAAGAAGAGTCCCACCGTATCTTATAAATACAGCGGCTGCTTACTTTACTGGCAGGAAACTTTGCTACGTAACGGATAAAGGGCGCAGAGAACGGCTGATCACTGGAGAAGTACCTCAGGGATCAATCCTTGACTCTACATTGTGGAATGTAACGTACTGCGATATGCTGAGATTACCTCTCCCAGAGAGAACATCCACTGTGGGTTTTGCTGACGATGTAGCGATAACTATCGTGGCAAAAACTTTGGAGGGAATTACCATTACAGTGAATAAAACCGCCGACATGATTAAAAGGTGGCTGCAGTCAGTGGATATAGAGCTGGCGGAAGAAAAAACGAAAGCGGTATTACACTCTCCTAGGAAGAAGATTGCAAAAGTGACTATCCAAGTGGAAGATACAAGGATACAGACGCCATAAAATACCTAGGAGTGATGATCGACTGCAGATTTTCGTTTAAACGGCATCTTTAACAAACGGGAAAAGAGGCAGCGAAGTTAGCAAAGTCGCTGGCTCGCTTACTGCCCAGCTTTTGGTCCCTAGGCAAGACCGTAGAAAGCTGCTCGCAGAAGTGGTAACTGCAGCAATAATCTATGGCCCTGCGGCGTGGAAAAAGGCCCTTGATATACTGTCATACACGAGAGACATCTAATCAGCATACCAGCTATACGCTCTAAAGGTGTGCGCCGCATATCGGACAGTGTCGGAAAATGCGGCTTTGATTATCGTTGGCATGATACCAATCGACTTGTGAGCTAAGGAAAGTAGGTATCGGGCTGAATTTCACAGATTGCCGGCTAAAGCGGCTAAGCAGCGAGCAAACCAGCGGCTGGTGGAAGATTGGCAGGAGCGCTGGAGGAGAGCGACTAAGGATAGATGGACGCACCGACTCATACCAGATGTGACACAGCTAATTCCACAGCATGGTTGCTTTAGATCATATCTGTATAGGTTGAAAATAGAGCAGGACTCATTCTGTAGTTTTTGTGAGTGCATCGAAGACGCTGAATATGTTTTCTTTGTCTGCCCGAAATAGCATAACGAACGACAGAGACTACATACGGAAATTGTTACCTCTCCCCGACAATCTCGTGACAAATATGTTGCACGACCTGAAAATATGGAAGGCCGTAGGAATGTTGACCGCAAACTTTATGAGAAAACAAAGACACGAGGAGCGTCAACGTAGGCTTTTAAGTAGCGCCCAAACGGCTACCCTCCCTGAAAAGATGTACCTAAACGGTCGTGCCACAAGGTGGGGAATAGGGGGGTGGATTTTAGCGGGCGTGATGGGCGCCTGTTGATGGTTTTCCACCTCATAAAAAAAAACACAAGGTTGAACATTTATTGTACGTAAGAGACATGCCGTTGAAACTGTCTTTTTTTTTTGCTTTTTTTAAGGCTTTTGGTTATTGATTGCGATTTCAATTTTTTTCATTTTTCTTTCATTTACATTTTGTTAATATTCTTCATTTATATCGATATTTCTACAACAAATTTACATTTTCATACGCAACGGTAATGTCGAAAAAAATTGCATTGCACTTTTTATATGTATATATCTGTATATGTGTGTACGTATCTACATATATTTAAGCTTATGCATTGAGCATGATGATTATGTGATAAAAAGAAAAAAAGCACTATACTTCTTTCATCAATTACACAGTTTTTGCCTCGCCTGTTATATCATTTATGATGTGAACATGTAAATGTACATATCTATATATAAAAAGCATGAAAAATACGCGTATATGTATATATATATTTCTTTGAATATATTCTAAAAACTATTCAAGAATATCGTTTGTATTTTGATAGGAAATTTCATATGCTTAGTTTTACAGATCGTCATAGTTCAGTTATATGCTGACATACTTTCAGACAATCGTTTAGTATAAGCTTAACTCTTCTTATTCAAAAATGTGCGTGTGTGTTGCTCATATGTATGTAGAGTGTTTGTAATTTCATTTCGTTTTTATGTAAAACTTATGCAAATTGGGTTTGTCTTGAACTTACCTTAACAAATGACTTCTGATTTCCCAAAAGGTTTTTTTGTTTGCTTCTATATACACGAGAATATATTATATATGTGTTCGTACTCATGTATTTTTATGTATGAATATAACGTTTTCTCCTTGTTGTTTACATACATACATCTAATCAAAAGCGAAAAAAAAACAATAAAAAAAGACAGAAAAAATATTAAAAATTGTTTTCTTTATCGTTTTCTTTCTTGTCTTGCATACGCATAAATAAAATATTTTCATTACCAGAAGTTTTAAATAGAATGTGCGTATGTGTATGTTGGTCGTCAAATGTTTATGCAGGTGAATTTGTTTCGTTTTGCACAAAGTTTTAGTTATTCTCCATACTTTAAATATAATTCAGGTTTATAGAACAACTTCAAATAAGTTTTGTGAATTTATCCCTAAAACACTCGTGATAACGACATGTTAAATTTGTGCGAATGTATGTAACTTCCGGAAGGAATTGAGATCGAGTATACTAATTTAGTGTACTAATTGATTTAAAATGATCATTTTGAATATATCCCTTTGGCTGACGTCGGTTTTGCGTTATTTGTGATCAAAGTACATATAAATAAGCCACAAAAATTTTCAAGATATTTTAACGAAATTTTGTATATTGATATGCCTTGGGTAAAGGCCAAACCCTTATGCGGCTATAATAGTTCAATTTATTTGCTTTTGAAATTTTCTAATATTTTCTCACCTTGTATTACTTAAGCGTAAAGCAAAGCCAAGTACTGGAACCATTCTCAAGTATAGCATGTTAGTCAGTTCAAATTATTTGATCTTATTTTTAGAGAAGATAATATGCTTCTAGTTTCCCAAAGCGAAAAAGTAAAGTTCGAAACCTGGCTGTAGTAAGCGCGAGCAGTTCTGTCCGTTGCTTTCTAACCCGGCGTCTGGAGGTGAAGGTATACTCATTTTGCATACTATTAAAACTCAAAATTGTAGTCATATCTTTGATTGTGCAATAAGTTTTGCATCAATTTAACAAGCTATACGAAACTATTTAATTGTTACCGATTGATGTTTTCAAAGACTGTAAATTGCGTATTTGTGGAGTAACAGTAGTAGAGATATTTTAAAAACGGAATCTTTTTTATCATTATCTCAAAGAAGCATTTCTCTTTGAAATCTCAAACTTTCGCCCAAACGTCACAAAAAGGCTGCGTGAATCAAATAAATTCATGCTACTACATTACAGTGTAATGTCTCACCTGCCGATTTCGACGTATTCTAACCGGTTTACAAAGGGTTTGCTTACGTTCACTGTATGACATTAATGTAGCTTTATCGAGACGACCGGTAAATGCGTATTTAGCAGACAAGGAGTTGAAAGAAGCAACTGATCCTGTCAAGGAATTAAAGTCATATTTATTCTATTTTGTGTATAAAGATTTTGATGTTAATTATGAATTTTGCTATTGAATTGTAAATTTTCTTGCCGCTTTCTCTCTCCAGTTACAATATATAGAACGCAAAGCTTTCGATTCTGTCTTTGACAGATGCAGTGAAAGCGGCACGTTCTAGCAAAAAGTTCTCGAGGAAAGGGAATAAAATTGTAAACATGAAAGAAAAGTTGTATGGAACGGGTGTATCAAGCTAATGGTAAAAAATTTTAATATTCGAACTTTTCATTTTTTCAGCATGATTTTATTTATGCCCATTTATTTTGCTCCTACATTTTACATCATCTTTAAGATAACATTCTCTAGCGAAATACGTAGAGGAATTTTTCTTAAATTAATTTAAATGTTATTTATTAGCGATAATTTTTAAAATTGTCTACACCTTTCGCTTGCGACAGGGAAGTGTATTAAATGATTTTTTTTTATTCAAATTGGCCTCAATTATAATGCTTTGCCGCATAGTACCTTAAATAAAAGATCGCATGCGAGATGTTATCATTTTATAAAATTGTGCAAATATTTTTCCGTTTAATACGTAGATACCTCGAATATGATTGTTTAACTACTTTCCTTTCCATCCAATCAAAATATTTGACAAATATTTGATCAGATTATTTTATAAACGGACAATTTGATTTCGCTTTGCGAGCTTTACGCAGCAGATGCGCATCACAATTTATAAATATAGCGTTCTACCGCACCAGGATACTGAAATTTGGTCTCCCCAAGTTGGGGGGCACCCACAAAGTTGGCACCTAAATCAATTGTTGTCAACATATAATTTAAAATCGAAATAAATTATTAAAAATAAAATTATTGTATTATTACATGCTCAAGAAAAAAATATTTGTGTCGTCGGATTACAATAATTTTTTACAATCCTGTTCTCAGGTTGTACAGAAGAGAAATATATCGTTTGTATAAAATTTGAAAGTAATGTATGTGGCAGTTAGGTCCCGAAGTCATGCTCTCAAAAAAGGTGTGAAATTTTCCTGTTACCATCTTTCACACACGTTTTAGTATGGCTTGATAAGTTTAGTAATATCAAAGTAATATGTTATCTAGTGGGGTAAAGGTCATATTTGTTCAGGTAAGAAGTGTTTTTTGGAATTTAATGTGCATGTATCCACACATGACAGCAAAATAATATGAAGAACGTGTATTCCGAAAGAAGCTAAAACGTTTAAGTCGGGTAAAGTCGACTATTGGCCCAAAAAGCCCAAACTGAATATAATAAATTTAAAAATCTAATCTCTGTTTTAAACCAATTTACTATAAAGTAACAAATATTAGAACCCTATCCCTACACTGGTTGTGGCAGAAGAGTATACTAAATATAAGCTGATGCATATAACACGAAGAAAGTCTTCAGATAGACGCAACTTTTATTGTACCGATCGACACAGAATCATTTACATGTTTATGTAAACGTACAAGTATGAGTTTTTCAATAGGATGCCTATTTCGCAGACAGATATGTTTTGGCTGAGACCCGAGCTCTAAATGAACTGAATTGAACACCTTTTTCGACAACTGTCTATGGAATGCTCTACCTCGAAAAAGTCGTTAAATGAAAAAAATGTGCATTTTCCACAACTTGTCGATAAAGTTTGCGGAATAGTAGCATTGACGCGCAACAAACTCACGTGAAAAATTCGGATTGCACAGGCCAAATTCTTTACACCGCTTCATATACAACAACATTTTCTACGTAAAGTGTGGATTCACATGGAAACAGGTAAAATCTTTGACATCTTATCGCGAAAATAATTGAGGAGTTCTATTCATCGAACTGCTGAAGAGTATATAATGGTGAAGCTTACGTAACTGTAAGGCCTCTATTTATGGCCTCATCTTCATTTATATTTAGTACGCCTTAAAAATTTCAATATTTTTATAAAAACACTTCTTTTAAGTGGTGTGTTATACAGAAATGCGTCTAAAAAATTGTCGAATAAAATCAGGTTTTCATAACATTTATCTTTAGCCCTAAAAACGTTAGTGTAGCAGATTTTATAAACTCTCTTTAATTAGGACGCATCCAACATTACATTCTGCGCTGACTTTTCGCTTTTTTTGATCAAGAATTTTGCAAGATGCGCTACTATATCAAAGTAAAGCACCCTACTATTTTAAACATACATTAATATAACCATGATCATGGAGTCTCAGAATAATTTATTTTGCTTGTGACGTTTGCTTATTTTGTGGCTTTTTATTATGTTTAGATTCATAAAATATAAAACCACATTATTTCCTTTTCTATGGTTAGCGGTGTAAATTTTATTCAGAAGATTCTATGTTAAGAAGAAGTACAAGTGCATGCACATATATGCTCTATTTAATTATTTATATTGGAAACCTGATATATAATAAATAAATAAATAAAAACATAAACTTACTGGTCGCTAACGTACAGTCACAAGAGTAAGACCAATAAATTTAAAGTACATCTTAGCAAACAATGAAGTGAACGCGTAAATCTACATATGTATGTACACCCATACTTTCGCGTGCATGACACAAACATGCATACAATATCGGTCAATAATTCTCGAGACTAAAAAGAAAGAAAATAGTCACTTCTCCAAAATTCCATTTTATTGATAACATAACTTAGTCTTTTTCAAAGATTATACAATCAGTATAAGGCTTCTTTAACATTAAATAAAGCAAACTAAAAGTATTTATAATTGAAAACTATAAATACCTAGTAGTACTAATTTAACACCCGATATACCTGTGTGAACAACAGCATCCAATCGAACGTGCCGCAGGTGAAAGTGATAAAAAGTAAAAAAAGGCAGGGGAAACGTTCGCGGGTTTCTATAGGGCATATTTCTGCAAGGGATAATAATGTAGCTAAACATTATGCAGTTAATTTAGATACGACAAACGTGAACATTATTTACTCTTACAGTTTGTTTTTTTAAATCTTGAAATTCTGGTAATTAAATTCCTACGGGAATAATTTTGATATGATGAGTGGAAAATTTTTAAGTTTTTAGTTTATTTATGAAATAATTGTTAGAATTAAAGGACATCTTGAGTCCTTTCTACCCCTCTCCGTCTCTCTCTTTCTCACTCCATCAGTTAAGTTTATCACTTATATGCAATAGAGGAGAGAGATAAAGATAGAGGGGCTGAGAAATTTTTCTGTGATCATGAAGGAATTCTCTTATTTTTTATTCTATAGTGTTACTTACCCATTGACAAACAAATTACTATAAACTTCTTCATCCTTAGTAAGTATGCTTAAAGAACGCACAGCATGCATATGGCTTACAATGATATCGAAGGATAGACAATGTAATGCAGTGGGACTGCTTTTGTCTTGTTATCTATCTTTTCAGTATGCAGTATGGTTGTAAATCGGTTGAATATTGTTGAAAAATCGCATCACATGAACATATAATAATATATAAATTATTCCATCACATCAGGTAGTAACCTGGGGAGACATACGAAGACGACTTACAGAACTTGAATGCACATTACCTGTGTATACTTTAATATGTGTACATAAGGAGATATAGCAATACTTCAACAACATATACAAATATATGTATATGTATACATATGTAGACATATATATGTGCACATATATATATCTACACACACACATACATATATATGTGTGTGTATATATAAATATATACATATATATATATATATAAATATATACATATATATATATACATATATATATATATATAAATATATATGTGTGTGTATAGAGCATATGTATATAAAATAACTTATGTTTCATCGTCATATTTAATGGTTTACCTGTAAAAACGGTTCAGATAAAGTTTTTGATATTTTGATTTTTTCCCCCCTTTTTCTTAATATGAACACATGCATGAGTGTATGGCGAGAGAGAAAAAAGAGGGGAAAAAAGGTTAAGCCCAACTCAGGTGTCATTTATTGCAAAACTCAATTCACCACAGCGCCACATTGTGTATTGTGCTGGTGCTGTACACCCCAATGAATACATAACACTTCAAAACGATAGAAAACAAAGATGTACTAGTTGAAATAGTTGAAGAAGCTAAGAAAGGAGATGAAGAGCAAAAAAAAAAAAGAAAAGGAAAGCAACTGAGCATGTAGCAATAATGTAAAACTATGTAAAATGAAAACTAGAACTCTCTCTGTGCTTTATGGGAATAACTATAAAATGTTTAAAGCACTTGTTTGCCTGATTGAAAATTTTTACTCTTAATATTATCAATAGTAACGTTACCACAGTGGTAGTGCTCAACTGTGTAAAAAGAAAGTAAATCTTTTACCTTTCATAAGATTATGGACACGAATTTTGAATGCATTACAATGCTTAAAAGCAAGGAATTTTGGAAGAAAATACATTTTCGAAATCTTATATCGGAATATCGGACGAAAGTTCATAGTTTTTTATTTCTTTTGTATATCCAAAGATTTAATAACAAAATATTTAATAATAAATAAATCATAACACGTCACAAATAGCAGTACAGTTTACGCACAGGTTTCCAATTATATAAGCTACTACAGCATTATAGTAAGGCCCAGCAAGCAAAATGCATACATGACTCCAACGTAATATAAACAAAAAGACGCGCTCTTAACGTAAAATATTCAGATCTACCCGAGCAGTATAGAACAGTACAGAAAAAGATAAAATATCAGAAGATCTTATGTGAAAACATAGTAAGTAGGTTACAAAATAATTGCTGGGAGTATATTAATCAAATTTTTCTGTGAACCGACTTAAGTAATTTGCGAATTTATTTTAAACACAAGAATAGTTTTTAGCCAGGTTGGAGGTTGAAAATGCTGATTACTGTGGCCGAGTTTTCTCCTTAGCCCTGCTTAGCAATTTACGCAAAGTTCATAATTTATAAAAAAAGTAATTTGCGAGAAATCGTATAAACGTATGATCGAATGCAATTCACTGTTGACGCTCTTTCTTATGATATCGCTTCAATGCCTGTATGGCTGTGCTTAATAAACTTAATGTACCCCCTGTCGTGGATATCTAAAGAACATTCGTATAAAGTATAACGTTTACCAGTTCAAGGAGAAGCAGTGTTAGTTAATGTTATCGAACAAGGTGTTTTCCTATATATCATGTTGTTTACGCATATATCTAGGAACGAAGACGCGAAGTGTTAAAAGCGCATTTTAAGCACTTTTTGTATTTTGTGTTAAGATTTCCAAAACTTTGCCATAAAAAATTTAATGCATGATGTTCCACTTAGACTGAGAGTGTACAGTAATTGGAAATTTGTTTTTCAAAGGTTCTACATACATATTTATGTAAACATATATGAAGAAGAAATATACTCTTATATATGTGTAGAGATATTTGTGCAGTTTGCGAATGTCATTACCTTAACTGTACGTAAGTAAGTAAGTAAATCTCTCTTCTTCTTCTTTGAAGGCGGATTTATATGATTTACTTGGTATGTTTTCTTATTTCCATTAACGACACGACTTTATGTGTGCTCAGTTCAAGTGTCAATAGCAGATTTGTGTCTAATAGTAAGAGATAATAGCATTAGTTTCGTAGCATCGAGTAGTGTGTTCAATGTGAAAGCATTTTCTTACAACAATAAAAGCTTTTTATTTCTAATTTTTCACAATATTATGTAAATCTATAGAAAGCTTGGCTAAGAGCTGATGATAATGATAATGATGGTGACGATGATGATGGCTGAAAAAAACAACTACGAGCATTACATGCATTTTTTAAAGTGAATTTGTGACACCTGACGTCTCAATCCTTTTATGTACTTAAATTCCTATTTCAAGTGACTACATATTCTAGACGAAGCTTGGATTGAGAGTTTTGTATACATGTTATGATAATTCCAGTATATGCTTAATGGGCAAAGTGGTATAAAGAACTTATAATAATTCATTACTCAACATTGTCAAAACAGCCAAAGGTATTTCTAAAGTTTCAACACTTTTTTCGGCAGATTCCATTCGCTTTTAAAGCTTTCGGCGAGAAGGGCCTATTTTTACAACTGTATAATTTCAGCTACGGAATGATAAACTTCCTATGAATAAAACGATGCGGATAATATACGATGAACTGAAAACAAATACTCTCACCTCCATAGGCTATGTATACTATGTATACTAATGCTTCTTTTTACTTTCGGGTATGATCGAATCTTTCACATCCACGAACTTTATCTGAAAAGTTAGTAAATAAATGAAAGAAAAACCAAAAAATTACGTTCTAATACTTTGCAATTTTGGGTGAGCGCAAGCGAATTGTTTAATTTTTGTACAAGTATCACAAGATCACCTACAGGTTGTACCTGCATACATTTATGTATCTGTTGTAGTTTGCGAGTAGTTTGGAAAAAGTGAGGTTATTTTCTTTGAGAACAAAGGTGTTTTCAGTTTCGTGAAAATTTCGACGGCACCAACCCTGCCAAGGCATACCATAGCACGTGCGAAAGCGCGCGATGGTAAAATGTTTCAAATGCTTTTGAGGGCGCGGTTTCGAAACCTTGAACAACTCCTTTTTTTTAGATTGGTGGTAAAATTTGAGATGAGAATAGTTATAAATTAAAGCAATGTTCTATCATAAAAGATAGTTTTCTTTTCAACGAGTTCTCCCTGTCAAATTTGAAAATATATCTTCTTCTTCTTTTGTTTTAAACCTATTAAAAAAGTGTTTTCAAATCTAATTGATTGCAGTGTGGTGTAGGGATTACGATACGCGATACTTGCCTTGGGAACGCACGTTCAATCGTTGCCACCGTGGACCTTAAATTGTACTTTAATGTATAAGTGTGTGTGTGTTCCGTGGAAAATGGTTTTATGTGACCAAGTTTTTATTTTTAATATTCCGAATTTGTGCAATTATACGACAACGATTTTTTTAGAGGTAAACATTATTGGGAATGCCTTTGCATTGCCTGTATTTCACGTGCACCCGAGTTTACAAACACAGTTATCATCTCAAAAAATCATCTATTATATCGCCTATATATATAGATACACATATAAAATATAACATATGTGGTTAAGCTTTAAGACGAAGGCATTTTGATCAATGGACGGCTTTAGGGTTTCATTACTTTAGTCACACTTTGTAGCCCTTGTGAAAACTGACGGTCCATAAAGAATGTAAGAAAGAGAAAGGGGAAAGATTTTAACATTTCTCAGTTGCGTTGAAAGAAAGTGCGTTTCGAAAATTAGTTAAAATTCTGAAAAAATCGATATATCCTATAATATCACTTCGACCAAGTTAGTAACTCTTCTCAGGTTTATGAAAGCAATTTGTAGAAGATGTTTTATCACAGTCGGCAGCGTGCAAATAGAGTCTTCTTTTCCACTCTGAACATTTATGTTATGATATTACCGTTGTGCAACCAAAACGTAAATTAAGGTAATTGCGCATGTTCAACATAAAATTGTTAAGCGTTCACGATTTTAAAGACATCTAGTACTGCCACTTAAAGTAATAAGTGACTACATAAGACTTACATTATGTCTTTGAGGATAACGAATTACTAAGCTTTTCGAAATATTTCCGCCGTGCTTGTGTTTTCATTTCGGTTTCAGTTTTTTTTCCGTTTCTATTATTGTCTGCCTTGACGCAACGATGCGAATCTTTAATTAAAAAATCCACATCCAACCTTTCGCATGCATATTTTATATGCGTATGAATTTTTATTTTATAAATATTTTCTCATTTGTGTCGTAACATTTATTTAAAATTTCTTCTTCTTACTTACGTTTGTAATTTCATTATTATGTAATATAGTTGCAAAAGTTATTATACTATTTGTTGCATATTACTCTAATGCTCATTAAAATGTTGCAGTTCATAGTTTAAAGTTTTCATTTCTTTAGTGTAGCTTTTATTATTATTATTATTTTATACCCATCACTAAAGGATGAGGGGTATATTCATTTTGTTAAAACGTTTGTAACGCCCAGAAGCAAGCGTCAGAGACCGTACAAAGTATATATTCTTGATCAACATCAAGTTTTAAATATATTTAAGCATATATTAAATATATAAAAGCCTATATAGTATATACATTTTTGAACAGTTTCAAATTTAGAGTGTACCTAAACATATCCGCCTATTCGTCTGTCCATCTGCCTGTTTGCGCAACTTTGTAGTATTTGCGGTGAACATTCTCCCGTTAGCGAAAATGACGACATCGTCCCCAAACTTCCAAAAGACTTTGGAATTGACCTAAACTCTTCAAAACACACACCAACAACGCCCACATGCCTCTACGACAACAACTTTTATTTTGAAAATAGAAGAAATCAACTGCGCCCGCTCCATATTATAGAGCATTCGAATTTTGTTCTTTTACCTTTTTTGTCTTTTCTTGGTGTAAACAGTAACGGGCATAAAAGATTCGGTTCCGACCGAATTTAATTTTCTTACTTGTTTTTTTTTTTTTGCTTCGTTTTCCTGCGTAAAATGTACATGTCCGTAGATGCAAACATCATTTTGTGCTGTTTATGTGCAACTATCACGGAAAAGTGGAACTAACAAGAAACACATAAGAAAATTTCTAAAAAAAAGTTTTAACCCAAAATGTACATGTATTGGTACGTGAGCGAGTTTTTATTTTATTGTAGTGCAAGAACTTAAAGTACAATAAGGCGAAAAACTAAAATAATTAAATGAAACTCTACTACTAAATATAGCTACTAAGTAGCGTCACGTTTTTGAGGAAACTTTTAAGGACATCAAATAATAAGCGTACATTCACGCATTCAAGGTAAGCAAATATAATGAAAAGACGAAATGACAAATTATTGGGTGAAACGCGGCGGCGGCTAAGTAATGTTGTTGAAAAAGTAAATATATTTTATGAAAATTTTATACCATTTCACAAAACTTAAAATTATGTTTTTCAAAAAAAAGAAAACCACTTTAACTGTATTAGGAATATTTTCCCATTCATATATGAACATTCTTTACCGTCCTCATAAAGGCACTTAAGACGCAATAGAGGCAGTATAGTTTAAATGCCGTTCCATAATTTTATAAGAGTTAACACGAAAACACACATGTTTGCTAATGTATATAACTTGCAGTCGAACACTTGAAGGTTGCACACTGATAGCGGAGAGCAGTGCACATAAAATCAGTGACTCGATGTATTTCTCTGGACACAGAAAGTTTATGTGCTTTACACTTTCTCATAGTCATTATAATAGCATATAACATAACTATAGCATTTCCAAACGAAACTCTTGGCCATAATCTTTGATACATGAAGAAAATCTTGTGAACATGTTCTATACTATATGCTATGTTTACTATATGTATCAATATTCTACGAAATTTTCGCGACTTAGCAAATGTGCGACAAGATATTTAAAAAGGACTTACATTTGCTTCGTTGCGACTCTTAGGTAGCAGCTATAACAGTTTTACATAAACATTTTAACTATTATGATAGGAAGTGTAATTTGTTTAATTTTAAAAGGCGTCAGGAAGAAGACAGAATCTATGTTCATGGTTGTCTATATGCTAAATTTGAACTTTCTATCTGAAATTCACGGAATTTGATGAAACAAATGGACGAATGCATAAGCGAGTATGGCTAAAATGATTCAGAATATAGCACACTGATCAAGAATTTTTACTATAATGATTGCTATAGCTAAATGATGTATTTAATATGCTTATGAATTCGGCGGTATTCGTGATAAGAGCCTGTTGAACGGGGAATTAAATGACACCAGAAAGAACGTTATCTTTGGTCTTAAAACTAGTTCCTTATGAGCATTCTTATGTCAAGCCAAGTTCATTTGACTTTAATTGTAGAAACGCGTATAGACGTTTACAAAATAGTAGATAGGCGCACAAATGATGTAGCAGAAAAAAGTGTGGGGGGGGAAGAGAGAAAAACGGGGAAAACCAATGGTTGGGAAAGCAAATGAGAAATTAAATAAGCCAACCTATGGACGGAGGGACACAAAAACATTGACAAAGGAATGAATAAATACACGGCAAAAGTGAAAAACAAACAGTCGGACAAACAGCGACAAGCGAAGATTCGGGGTGACAGGCGGATAACTGGAGTGACGAAGATGGGAGACGAGTTTATAAATGGACGTAACTCAAAACGGAATCTAACACTGGTTTTGTGTGGCATCTCTAATAAAATGTGCATATTTTAAAATTAATACACTTTACGGTTTTCGTTCTATGTTCGTTTGACGAGTGCAAAACCAATACCAATGGTGAATTGCTGCGCTTTTAAGTATTCAATAAGCAGATAGATAGATAAAGAGGTAAAGATAGATCTCATTGATTAGAAATTTCAATCTGTTGAACTATTACATATTCTCTCGTACTATATCATCGCCAATTTTTTGTAAATGCTACCAAAAAAAAAAAGTACAATTATCCGGTCGGTCCCTTTGTATTCCCTTTGTATATTTTTTATGCATCGAAAATTTCTTAGCATGGGTAAGAAAAATATTCAAAAAAGAACTGAACGCTCCTCATCTATCTGTCAGTACAGATATCTATTCCCTTTTGAAGTTCTCAAAAATTAAAAGGTAGAATTGAAAGTTGGCTAAGGTCTAGACGAAGTAGACGTGTGTTTTTATACGCATGTTCATCGGTAAACAAAATTTCCTTGCGATAAATCTCTAGCAGTTGAAGTCATTCGCTTCAGAGCAAAAGCCCATCGTTTAAGAAATCGAAAGGATCTAATTAGAAAAATTAGATTTAATATCAGTCTATAACTTTTATTAAAGTTTGTCTATTATTCTCAAAGACGTTACGTTCGCGTTTGCTAATGAAAAGCTATAAAAAAATCGAGTTAAGTAGAAAATTTACTTATGTGCATATAAGCCTACGTACGATATACATATAAAAAACTTTAAAACTTTTAACAAAGATTTAACAATTCCTGAGCTAATGATTGAAGGAATCAATGAAATGAAATTTTAAATGATTAAAATGTTTATTACGCAACCTTTGATCTTCATACTTTTATGTCCATGTATATGCTGGAGAAAATTGTTTCACGTTTACTTTCATAAGTGGTGGAAATTTTACAGAAACTTTCTTAAAATAACAAACGTGAGAAAACTTTTTCGTTCAAGATCCAAATTTAAAAAAAAAATAAATAAATAAAAAGAATGGAAGAAATTGAAAAAGAAAGGAAATTAAGTTTTTCAGGATTTTTTCTTGTTTTTATAAACTTGTATGTTACCTTCAAACCATGTCTTATAAGCAAAAACTAAACATCTTGAACTTTTTAAAACAATCCTAGTGTCGTAAGTGTGCGCAGAAAACATTTGTATTGAAAAATATATTTGGTCCGCATATACTTAATTAACAACAATTTTTGCTTCGGTTTGTTCGAAAAATCTTCGCATTTTTCTTTTTTGCCGCATGCAAAGTAAGCTATGCATTTATTATGTCAATGTGCTTATACACATAGATGTAGATGTACCTTAATTTATACATATATATAAATATCTTGCCTATATGAATGCATCTACACACATACATATCCGAATTGCGAACATAAATGGTGAAGTGCGCCAACTTAGTTGTTTGGTTCGAATCGTCAATACTAGGGTTTTCTTTTATTATCTATTTTATATATTTTTGTTTTTTCAATTAGGCCAAAAGTGCACATAAAGACCACAAGAAAAAACGCCACAACATTTGTTTTGTTGTTGGCTTTTTGCATGTATAGGGTATGTGTGTGAATTTTTGCAGAATCTTCAACAGAACACAAACGACTACTTTTCATGCTTGTCGTGTGTGGTTTTGTGCTCTCTATCCTTACACGCATTGCTCTTTGTGCTTTATATTTTGGCGCCAATTTTACCTTCAATTTCGTTGCCGCTCTTGTTGACGTATTAACTTTTTTTTGTCTTTTTTGGCTGGCGCTGGCAATGTTATGCATAAGATTCCCGTGCACTTTCTCGAGTCGCAGAACGTAAAGACAAAGTTATTCTCATTTTTGCGGTTTACTCTGTGTAAAAACAGGATGGAATAACTGAAAATGCTTCTTAAATACCACTTGTTTGCGGTTGCGTTATTTAGGATTTTGAGGTATAGTTGATGTTTTTGCCTTCAACCCGACGGTAGTTATGAATTGTAATGTTTTACGCTGAGTAATGGCGTCCTCGATAGTGCTAGAGAATTTCTTAAATTGTTCGCAATTGCGTTGAATCCATTTAATGGCGCGACTAACCTGTCTTTTCTTTCGCTGCGCAAGGCTTGTGTTGGATTTAAATGTACGATGCAAAGATGCCCCCTTCGACAGCAGGTGATTATGGCTGCTGCGACGTTTCTCCTGCCGTTGAATTTTACGATTATTTATGTCGTTCAAGTTTGAACGAGCTTTCGTTTGATACGTGTTCAAAATTATGCAGCACAATAACAAATGGGCGTAATTGGCAGCAGCCGTCATATCACCGTCGGGACAACCGTGGTTGCCGGGCTTAAAACGAAAATGAAACGAGCTCATGGCAAACGTTCAGATAATGTAAATACGTTAATGTTGGTCGTTTTCTTAAATAAATTGACTATTGACTGGTTTTCAATTAAATTTCGATCGTCTAGGTGCTCGCCAAAGCGGTTTTTATACAAATTTGGAATTTTTTTTTTTATTTCTTTTAAATTCTTTTTTTTAGAACGTCTGAAGTCGTTGAATACTGAACGAAGAATGAAGAAAAAATATAAAATAAACTGACTTTTGCATTGAGTAAAATTAAAAAAAAAAGCAAAGGGAGGTAAACAAAAAGTTATAGCCACCTTAAAAAAAACCTTGAACATAAACTACATTAACGTGGTTGATATTTAAGGAATACGAATATTGGCGCAGTCAAGATAGATTTAGCGAGTAATTTTGGAACAATTTCATACGCTTACTTTCTGTAGATCATAAGTAATTGACAATTAAACTATTAAAATTTTTTTTTCTAAAATTTTGGGTATTGTGAACGAACTTTTAGACTTATTTTCTAAGTATATACCGCAAAATATATACCATATGTAGTGTATAGTATTTAGCATATGGCACATTGTACGTAGTGGATACATGTACCGTAATAGATACAAATAACGTATCCTAGATATGTTGCGGTATATGCTACATGGTGTGTAGTATACGATACGTAGTCTACGTGTTATATAGTATACATAGCAAATAATGTAGAGGTGCGTTCAAAATAAAGACGACTTACTATATTCAAACTTTTTTTATTATATTGATAAACATGTCCTCAACCTATGTTAATATTGTCAGCCATTTTGTATTTTTGGCTTGGTTTTGAGAGATGCAAAGGTTAGAGGTCTATGGTTTTTCGTGCTTGGAAATTTTAAGCTATAGAAAAAAATGGATCAAAGAATGTATATTAAATTTTGTGCGAAAAATAAAATTAAGTTTAAGTTAAGTTTCAACTCACTTAGAATGTGTCTTTTGCATTGGGTGCGCCCATTTTGGACAAAAAAAAATGTTTATAAGTGCACAAGCTCTTCACAGAAGGTTGAGAAGATTTTAATGGCGATGCTCGTTGTGGACGCCCCAGCACGTCGACAACCGACGAAAACGTTAAAGCAGTGAAGAAAATTATTATGAACAGTAATTGAATTACTATTAGAGAATCTGCTGAGGATGTCGGCATATCGGTTGGCTCATACAATGCAATTTTTTCGGAAATTTTGGGCATGAAACCTTTTTTATTCGTGTTAATAGATGAGTAGGCGAAAGATCGTGACTAACAAGTCAATGGTCGCGGGTTTAAATCTCAAGTGGAGTAGAGTTCTCATTTCCGACGAGCATTTGATCTAAGTTATCCGCCGGTATTTAAATCGTTTATAAAATTGTTTGTTAAATATATAGATAATATTAGGTCATATTGAAAAGTCTAAGCGGTTTCAAGCTTCTTCGTGTAGCCTGCTCTTTTCAAACGATTCCAAACTGGTTGATGTTTAGTGCCTCTGCTATTTCCTGACGGCGTATGTGCAGGACTTTTTCAATGACTGCGACATGCGTCTTTGTCATCGAAGGTTCCGAAACGGAATTGAGAAAAACATTCCTAAGTCCTCCCTTCACTCGCAGCATTCTCACCGTACACTTCACAATTTTTTTTGTAGCGTTTTTACCTTTTTTATAGTAAAAAAGTATCACATAGCGTATTTCTTCAGATATTTTACTCATTTTCAAACCAATATACTCTTTTGCATGAGCAAAGAATTAGAAAACATATTTCCGCTAATCTCGATACGGTCCGTATCACTAGATCGTGGATATTATTTTCAAGAGAAATGCACTTCAGAATTATTTTAATTCCAAGTTTCTTTATTTACAATCTATTCTTTAAGGCTAGGATTATTTACATTTTACTTTGGCAATACTCTCGACTTCTCAACTTTAGTATTCTTTTTCGATTCAAATGTTCTCGTACGACCCAATGTTCTCGTATGACTAAACTGCCTTCCGCAAATAGTCTAGTTATACACATTTTTACAACCATGTTATTATTACCTAACTTCATGGCTTCATTTTTAATCCATTAACCTGCTTTTCAGCTAATCGTTTTCCCTGGCCGGCAACTGTATGACGCGCCGTCCATTTGCACCTGGGTTTTTCTCTGTCTGTTTTTCCACTAATCTTTATCGTCGGCCGGTAGCTGCATGACGCGCCGCGAATATGCACTAGAGCATTTGTTACTTGGGAAAAGTCAATTAGTTAGCATTAGCTGGATTTGGGATTTTCGTAACACTATCTTCACAAAAAATGTAAGCTGAAATGTCACGTTTCAAGCACATATTCGTTTGAGAAAATGAGGTGAGTGTTGCCCGATGTATGGGCAGCAACACCACTACTTAGAGTATAGAGAGTATTTAGAATATGACCTATTGAATAAATAAATAGAATGTTGAATTTCAAATTTTTTTTCCAAAAAAATTAATTTACTTCATTTTTAATATTATTAAAGCTTTTATAAAATTTTATACCCTAATTCTTGGTTTCGATACAACGCGATATACATTGCTTTAATTAATATTATTTATCATATAACGCGGCTTTGATACAACATGAAAAAGATTTCGTGACAACACGGTGCACATTACCTTGATTTATAATATATTTAAAGTTAGATTACATTATTCAATATGATACCTTAGTTGAAATAAATAACTAAAAAAATTTCGTGTATCACGGTTTCGATAAAGCGCGATAGACATTAATCATGTTAAACGAGGGATGTCTGTACTATATAGTAATATAGCATATAGCGTTACCTCAGCATTCTTACTCCAATAAACTTTACAACAGTATGTGTTGGTTTTTAATAAAGTTGAGAAGTAAATCTTATTATTTTTATAAAATATTTGTAGAACATATAAAAATCAATCATCAAAAGAGATTTTTAAGAATGTGCATTTTTATTGTGTATATATATCTAGCTTGTCCTAATAACTTGCTTTTCATAGCAAGTTCTCCTTTTTGTCCAATTTGTATCTCTTTTGATTTTGCACACTATCTAGATCATGACATTTTAGAACAGCAGGAGATTTTGTCATATTTTAAAGTTCAATTGCTTTCGTTTGGCAGATGCAAGGCGTTCTGCTTTTCTACACATTCGTACATGTTGCCAACGTAAATCAAAAGGATAAATTCACCACATTTATGCCGTACAAGATAACAAAAATAGCAACGACGGGAGAGAAGTTTATTTGCTTTTTTTTTCAATGCAATTAACAACATTCGAGTATATTAAAAATGCCTAGTTCTTTGCTTGTAATATGTGCTTTTATAGGCAATTTTAGATGAACCTAAGCTTTTTTTTTGTATCACCGGCCAGTCAGGGAATGTCCCCTATTCGTGCGGGTACTGTGGTGATCACGAAGGGTTGTAAGAAGAGTGGGACGAAGAAAGAGAGTAGTGTTTGTGAATGTTGGACTTGAAAATGGAAACATTAGGTACAGCAGGAAACGCCACTGCTGGTAGGTTGATCCAAAGGCAGGCACCACATTTAAAAAACGACGAGTTGCGGTAGTGTGAAAACGATGCGAAAGATGTGTAGTCCTCTTGAATGACTTATTTGGCGCACATATCTCTTTTATCTCGGTAGAACACAATTCGACGCAAAGCCCACGTTATGTCGATGGTCAAGGGTATTGAAAGTTTCGGCTACACTTTCATCGCCCATGCACAGTTGAGCCTTTCGCTGTATGTTGTCGAGTGCTTCAAAGCAAAGTTTGGCCGCTGCCGCCTACACGTGCGAGTTATATTCGAATTTTGGCCAGACATAGGCGTCGTAAATGGCGCGGATGTCGGCTGCAACAAAGTATTTTTTGCACCGCTTTAAAAAAGCCCCTGACTGCGCCCTTCCACGCTTCGAATATATGTTTTACTCAACGAACATTCTTTCGCATTCTCATGGCCAGATTATTAAGGGTTGCCGATTCTTCTACATTGACACCACTAAAAGAGAGGAGTCCTTATTCCTGTGCGTGAGAACACAACTTTGGATTTTGGTGGAATTAAAGCTTACCCTATTTACCTGACCCCTTTCTAACATTTTCGTTAGGTCCCGACTTAGCGCATCCTCTATTATGCAGCGTTCGTGTCGTAATTCGTTTCTGCATGGTCTCCTACTAAAGAAAAATGTATGATATAAGGTGATGTCACCTGCAAACGAACCGATAGTGTTCTCCGTTATGCACAAAAGGTCGTTAATGGACAGCAGGAAAAGGGAAGCAAAAGAAGAGAGTTAAGAACAAACTTAAGAATATTCGAAGTGGGTTATTTTGACTAAAGAGAATTCGATGTAAATGCAATAGGGTAAGCTAGTTTGCTTCCACAAATAAAAATTTCCGAACACCAATCTGTTCATGAACTGGTCTGCTCGTTCATGAATTCATAAATCTTGCAATGGGTCTCATCTTTTAGCCGATCATTCTTGTTCTGTAATTCGGTTTATGCGTCCGGCAATCATTTTACCAATTAATTGAGCCTAGGTAGTGGTTCATACGTTTATGTCCGCCCGTGCTATCATATATATGGTCTTTATACCCATCCTTTAAATCCGGTCCTTTGTCTGCCTGTACACGAGTTTTTGACTACTTCAATTGCGTCAAAATCTCAAGTAAACTTAACGTTTTTAAGCCGGATCTCGATACTTTATACTATTAGGCGTGAGAGACGGATCTTTTCTATGTACACGGAGACAGTGTGCAACCATCGTTAGCATATTCATGCGATCGTTTATCGTTGTATCCGCTGCAAAATCCAATTTTTTTTGCTTTTAAAGGCATAGATGTTCGCAGGATACGTTATAGACCTTATTATAACACATACGAGCTTTAGTCCTCCATCAAAATAATCTTTTCAAGTCTAATTGTTATTTAGGGTGGCGAGTACAACGCCCGGTACATACTCAAGTGAGATACTTAGGTTGGTGACACCGGTTCAAGCTCTGGGGCGGCGGGTCACAAATTGTACAATATGTTCTCTTCCCCCCTATGAAAATAGGTTGCTTCTTTTGTCCTTACCGTCTCTTGAAAAACGTAGATTTGTTCTTGGCGTTTGCTTCGCAATCAAATTAATAAACGGCGCTATTGACTCGCCGTCATTACTTGGAGAAATAAGTTTTAATGTCCCTAACCGCTTCTCTAGGCACTTTACCTTGGTTAGGTTAGTCATTGTAAATATAATTATGAGCTGTTTAACCCGCTCAGAGTTGTTTGCAAGAACCTAAATAACGTCTATCACCTTTTCTCATTATCGGACACTTTAAAGTCCATTAAAGCAACATTGCTTAATACACGAGATTTGCCAATGTCGTACTTAAACTAGCTCTTAATCCTAAAAAGTCACTATGATTCGAAAAATAATTGTTGTTAACTATTATCGGTTGCCAAACTAATGCATGTTTGCGATGGCTTAGGGGTTCATTTGCAACTAGGTTCTGTACCGGTTGTGGGTGTGGCTCTGTGCTAATTGTGTACATGGTTTTTTTCTTTTTTTTCTTTTTTTCCTTTTATTTGTTTTATTGTACTTATACTAAGTTTTTTTTAATAATGATTAATTTAAGATTTACTTTAAGTGTCATTTGAACTCGACTGTTGCTTGTTTTAGTTGAGTTTCTGTATAAGTGGAATAAATAAATAAATAAATAAATAAATAAATATTGTGTTGAGAACAGATAATGTTCAATAGCTGGTTTTTTAAAAAATGTTCGTCTTTTTCAAACACGCGTCAGTTTTAGTTGGTTTTTAAATTGTAAATTGTCTCTTGTTCTCCTTTAGATTTAAAAATTTAACTTTATCCATTAGTATATGGCTTGCGCATAGTCTAGGCCCTAGGAAGCGCGGCATTTACCTGTGGGACGCAACTTCGATTTCTGGTGTAGTGAGGATTTTACTGTATATGATGTATGTCAGTTATCATACGCAGGAAACTAATAACGACTAGGAGCAGCAGCAAGTTGATTTCTGTTCTCAACTTTTTTCACGTGAAATAAAAATTTTTTATGCGTAAGCATATGTTTATTTTTTCATCATTGCAATTGTATGAAAAATAAGAATATATTTTCCTTGGCATAGGTATTGTTGCGAACGCGCTCGGTAGCCTTATTCAGCATCTGGCGTTCATGCACGTTTCGGAAGCACTACTACAAACTTAAAGCAGCTTTTATTACATAACATATATTTACATATATAATATAATGCGTGCTTATATTGTATGTGGCTGGCTTTAGAGTTGTATAACTTTGGTCAAACTACAGCGCGTGCGACTTCACATGGCAGCAAGACATAATTGCTGCTATTTTATGAAAAAAGTAGATTGTTCAGACGAACGATGTAGGGTATTTAATGATCCGTCTATAACGTTCCAGCTATAACGTTCAAATGTTTATATGTACCTAAAGAATTTAGAGAGAACGACAAATTGTTCAAAACTTTCTCTTAGTACGATATTGAAAATAAGCAACGTGGGGCCATAAACATGCCTACCTTCATATTATAAAAAGCGATGATAGGTCTTCATTTCCGAAATTTTACTAGTGCCACTTTAGAAAGAAATCACTAAACTTTGTTGGTATATATGGTAAATTAGGAGTGATTTTAACTCGATGACGTTGAGAAATACAATCTGTTGTTAGCAAGAGTGATTTTTATTTACCTCTATCTAAAATGATTCAGAAATTTGTTAATTGTTCTTAATATCGAAAAGCTTGTTTCATTTTTGCATTTTCACATTCGAATCCGGAAAAGATCTATTAGCGTATAATATAATAAATCGATTCGATCATAGAACTAGAAACTACTGAATACTTTCGACAACCTTCCATTTATTTGTAGACATTTTTCAATACATATTTTTTCGACTATTACTTTCACTCTTTTCATATCGTACATCACTTGCGGTACACAATACATTAGATTTGTGCTTGTGTATGTAACATTCAGAATCGTTTAAGATAGACTCACCTATTGTTATACCGATCGATTCAAAACTATTTTCGAAATCGTTCTAAATTTGTCTGTCTATCTGGCCGTCTATCCGTCGGTCCGACAATGGTCCACGTAGTTTGTGTTCAACTTACAGGTCGCAATTTTTGAGATATTTTGTTAAAATTTGGTACACTGACGTGAAGGACCAATGCTATTGAAAATGGTTCGGATCGGTTTGCTTTTTCGACCACTCCCCATATAACGCCTCATTTTGAAAACCCGTTATATGAAGAAAAATTAAAATTATCAAAATTTTTCGAAAAAACTCGCTGACTAATGGCAGTTTGACATTTTAAAGTGGTATGAAAAATTTGGTTCGACTGGGACAATTTTTTGGACTGCCTGCCAGATAACCGGTCTATGAAAATTGAATCTTTGTATGGTAAAAAGATATTATCTTCAATATTTTATTATTAAAATCGGTTCATAGTAATAGTAAATTAACACAGAAATCAACCTTACCGAATTTGAACCACGTAGGTCTACTTTCTGGATACCATCGCATAGAAGGATTGCTCTAATATGCGGGCTTCCATGGAAACTAAGCGTTCGTATGAAAAAAATGTGTAATTTTTAATGTGCGCGCCAATAACTGTACTAGGTTATGGGGTGTAGAGTGCCTTGGCCGACTATTGTGTTCTTTATTGGTTTTTTTCCTCTGTTTTATTTGGAAAACTCATTTTAATAATATCCGCCAAATGTTTTTTTTTTTAATATTTAGTTTTATATAAACTCCTGGCTTGAAGGCGCAAACAGAAAAAATTTCAAGAACTTCTTTCTAAAATATTTAAATAAATTAGAACTTTTTTTTATTTGACTTTGATTTAACTAATACTTGTGTATGATTTATGATACTACATAGAATAGGCTCCTTAAGGGAAAAGCCATGAAAAAAACGTAAATTTAATATATTAGACTAATGCATGCAATCAAAATATTACTGACTTACTTTGTTTTTTATTTTTCTTTGGCAAAGACCAAAGTTATTATATGCATAACGTCTTATAGCAATTTTGAATAGCTTATTTACACCTACTCTAGAGGAGATATGTTAATATTTTTGAACATTTTTAACATAGATTCAACAACGTACATATTTGTGTTGTTGGCAAATTTAATAAAGGAATTCAAACAAGATAACTCGATATCTGTCCATTTGCTTACCCTTATTAAGATCTAAAAATTTGATCGAACTTAATATTCCGTTTCAGATTCTGTTCGTTTGTCCTCAATTAGAGAAAGTCTAGATAGTTGATTCAATAGCTAATCATAAAATTTGGCTGATATTTCCACAAAAATAATATGCGAACAAAACTTGTGCAGATTTTTACTTTTAGTTTAAACATTAAAAAGTTTCGTTAAATATGTGTATATTTTTTTTATTTTAAAACTCATTCATTTAAAGTGGGGGCAATCGCGAACTTCGACCATTGCTTTAACGGTACATAGATTTTTTATTTCTTTTTTAGAAATATTCTTAATTCTTTTTTCTCTTAAATATAAAATAAATATTATATTTATAAAATCAATAGTTAGTACTCACGCCATTGTTTGACGAGTTTATAAGTTTGCCTATAGCTTGCGAAAGTTAACTTATGAAAGAATTATAACTTTAGATGAACTAATAATCAAATTAGACTGAAATTGCAATAGCAAGTAATTATTGTGTTTGTTGTAGACTCTGCTTGCGAATAGTAGTGTATTATTTTTATTATTTTCCCAAAATAAATAAATAATTTTGATTATTTGAATTTTTAAAGGCCGCAAAGGACATATATTTCACTTTCACTCTTACGGTGCTCTAAGATATAGTCAAAGATCTGCAACAATAAGACCCACGCAGTTATTTTGGGAAGAATGTTCTTGTTTAGTGTCAATGCTAACGCGTTGTAGTCGGTTACTATTTTAAACGTCAATCCTATCAAATATATTTTGAGTCTTCATAGAATATAAATAATAGCCAAAGTTTGCAGTTCAAAGCTGTGGTACTTGAATTTAGACTTACTCATCGTTTTTGAAAACTAAAATATGCGATAATATTTCAAACCATTCTTCTTTTGAAGTAAGGTCACATCCAAACTATGATTACTCGCATCACAATACAACTACTGCTCATCTTGCTTTAAAGCTTCTCTACATGTATCGTGTAATGTTATCTCACATCACCTGGCCTCATTCTTTCTTTCTTCATCATCAATAAGCCATAATAGCGTATTATAGTATATCACTATAACATTTTTCATCAGAACTTAGAAGACGAAAGATCTAAAACAAAAACCAAACGGAGTTTTTCAAAAAATTCTTTACGCTGATCAGCTTTCCGCAATTTTAAAATTAATGAAAGTATTGAAATATATGTGTATTTGTAAAGGTCAATCTGGTTAAAATTTCGACCTATAATCGACAACAACAAATATAGCTGAAAGAAATACATCATAAGAATGGTTAGATGATCCTGTTTATAAAAAAATTTATTGCAAAGTAAAATGATAAAGCAAAAGTTATTTAAAACGTTGTAGCGCGGCAATGTCAGACATTATATACCTTACGCCATATCGTCTAGTTGCATAATGATATAATAAAATGTTGACATACTTGTTGTTGTAAAAGATTTATTTTATTTCTTTCATTTCATTTGTATCTTCTACTTTTTCTGAAGAAAGGAGAGTTGTACATTTGTATGTAATGTTATTATGTTGGGCCAATTTCTATCGTAGGATCCAAAAAATTAGGTATTGTTGTTGTATAAAGGATTCCTTCTTGTAAGCAAGTGTCTATACAAAAAATTTGAAAAAATTGCCCCTTCCAGTCAAATTCTGCGCTTTCGTTAAATAGAC
This sequence comes from Glossina pallidipes, assembly GCA_000688715.1. NCBI lineage: Eukaryota > Metazoa > Arthropoda > Insecta > Diptera > Glossinidae > Glossina > Glossina pallidipes. Next base: position 56,806 of record JMRQ01006283.1, on the reverse strand, counting down.
TAAAATACTATAATATTTTTAGCCGTTTTAAGGAATGTTAAAAGTGACAAATATTTCCACATAAATAGTTTTTTAATATTAAAAAAAAAAAAAATACATGAACTTGGCGAAGCCACTACTGGAATAATCTTCGATCGTGTAGTCTTCTTCCTAAAAGTATTACGTTGATTCAATAGAATCGTATCAAAATCAATTCATGCTTTTCGTGTTTGAGGAATAGATCGCCACTTTTTGCCTTACCTTTGTTAGAGAAACGTGGGCTTATGCAAGATCTTTTATTCTTAGCTTACGACCTTAATTTCAATATTCCAGAACTCTGTTATCACAAAACTTGTTCTTCCAGAAACTCTGTTATCACAAAACTTGATCAGCGAAAATATAGAATACTATTATTATGACTAATTTAGCCAGAGAAATAAATTCCGAAACTAAAATCTTAAAGCGCTAGCTTCTAAGGCTATGGGCTTTATTGAAAACTATACCGCACATGAGATTTGAACTTACGACCATAGAATTGTTAGTCTAGAAGCTTTGTCCACTATGCCACTCAGGCAAATTATCTTTTCAATCCGTCCAGGATCCTTTATAAAAATCTAAATTATATATATAATATAATCTCAATATCAAATTCTTTAAATACTATTAAATCAATTCTTCTTCATGTGCGTGCCTTTTGTAAATTAACTTTTCATCTTTGAAGCTTTGTATGATTTGTAAATTAATCTAAATATGTTCAATATTTTCTCTTGTTTATTCATACATGGAATGCGATCATTTCGTTTTTTCTTCATTTTTTATACTTTTCAAAAGTTAGTGATAATGTTTAAATTAAGAGTTAATATAGTTTTGAGTTGAATGGAATGTATAAATAAGTAAAAAAATAAATAAAATAAGATTTGGTATGGGAGGTGATCATAAAAATGGGGTAAACTCATCCAACATTAATAGGGTTCGGCCGTGGGATAAAATTGCATCAATATACCTCAAAAAATACGACCTACAATGTAAACACAAAAGTATATAGACAGACATCGTACAAATAGGCGGGGGAAATGCTAATATTGAATCACAAAATGAGTTTCAAGTGATTAATGCAGTTTAATCTGGAGTAATTTTTTAAGTAATTTTGAATATTGCATACATAATCTTACCGCACAAGTAGTGGAAACTATAACAAGGAAGAAAATCACGGTTATCCTATAAAAGGTTGACCAAAAGGAAATATATATAAATTTTTTTAGAATAATTCTGTGGAAATTTATATCATGTATCTGTTGTAGTTTATGAGTAACGAGTAAAGGACGCGAAAAGCAAATTTGCTCTTAGTTTTCGTTGTGTAGAGGTGTGGGCATTCTAGGAGTGTTCTTTGACCGGTTTGAGCCATTTTCAAAGTCTTTTGCAAATCTATATCCGATAGCTTGTTTTTTGCGAATGCGAGAATATGTACCTCCGATACTACACAGTTGGGCAGACGAATTAACAGACAGAAAGGTGGACTGGCGAACAGACAGACATGCTTAGATGCATTTCGTATTTGAAACGAGCCAGGAGTTTACATATTTTATGGGGTTCTTAAAGCTTGCTTCTGGGCGTTATAAAGGTTTTGAAAAGAAAATTAAATTTTGATGCATTATATATTAGGTAGGCGTGATGTAATGTATATACACTTTCCTTTAAAAAAAAAAATAGTTAAAAATCGAATTTAGTATTAAACATACTTATCTGCATAATTCCACAAGCTATATTATTCAGTTTACTATAAAAAAAACAAAATTTTGCAATTGCAAATTAATAGTCGCCAATTATTCTGATTTACATTTTTCCTTGCGCGTTTATTTTTTTGGTTACCTTCATGCTCTAGAATAATATAACATTGGCGTTTTCCAATGATTTTATTTTTTTGCTATCGTTATTCTTTTAGTTATAAGAATTATGTGTAAGCTGTAGTAAGCCGTAAGTATTCAATAAGGATGGATTAACGCAACTATCGCAGCAAAAAAATAGTGCAATCAATTTATTTGAAAATTCTTTTTATTGTTCTGCTGGAATAACTGTTATTGACGTTGCGGTTTCCTAGCGTTTATCTTCGACCAGACATTAGCAGAATAATAAACGCAATAAGTTTCAAATATATTAAATCCTTTATAATGGTTAACTTTTCCCCTTTTTGTACAGACACTGCATGGAATATACGTTCAAATTTTTGTAAATTTAGATCGCTACGGGAAAATGCTTAAATCGATTCAGAATTTGATGATGACCAAGAATATATATTTTTACAACTTTCCGCTAATCTTGATACGGTCCGTATCACTAGATCGTCGATATTATTTTCAAGAGAAATGCACTTCAGAATTCTTTCAATTCTAAGTTTCTTTATTTACAATCTATTCTTTAAGGCTAGGATTATTTACATTTTACTTTGGCAATACTCTCGACTTCTCAACTTTAGTATTCTTTTTCGACTCAAATGTTCTCGTACGACCCAATGTTCTCGTATGACTAAACTGCCTTCCGCAAATAGTCTAGTTATACACATTTTTACAACCATGTTATTATTACCTAACTTCATGGCTTCATTTTTAATCCATTAACCTGCTTTTCAGCTAATCGTTTTCCTCGGCCGGCGGCTGCATAACGCGCCGCGAATATGCGCTAGGGATTTTGTTACTTGGGAAGAGTCAATTAGTTAGCATTAATTAGATTTGGGGTTTGCGTAACAATATATTCTGTAGCGTCTCTGCAACTTCTTTTTGGTCGTTGTAAACGTTTTAACAAAGTGAATATATCCCTTTCTCTTCGGGGATGGGTATAAAAAGGATCAAATCTAAATATGCACCGGCGTATGCTCCAAGTTTTAGAGTTCAAATGGGTATGAAAAGATCGCGCTACTTTAAGCGTAAAATGACCGCAACTAAATGAAGCAAAGAAAAAAAAAACAATAGAGAAAATATCATGTATATAGGTTATGGCAGACAATAATAAAAAAATAATTTACATTAGAATGACATATATACGATCACACAATTGAAGACCGTTCTTGGTGTTAGAAAATTAAATAAAATCTGAATAAGAGGAAAAACAAGAAGCATATCATTGATTAAATTATAAACTTTAGCGAATTGAAAGTTTAAAAAAGGAAGAAACGTAGCGAGAAAAAAGCAAATGAAAACGTCTAAGGGCTACGGAGAAATTTTGCTTACAAAGTATTCCAAGAACTATTTATTATTCATCAATATTCACATCACGCCTTTAAGTCAACGTATATGCTTCAGTACATTTTTAAGCACTTCCAACAGTTTACTGTTAAAAACTACACTTTTTCCATAAACTAGGAACCAAATAATTGTTTCGCTTTAAATTTTCTTAAAGCAAAAAAAATGTATTTAATAAATTTGTATTATAAAGCAATTTGTATTTGTTTTTTTTTTATTTTTCATATAAAATCTTTCATGGAAAATATTCCATAAGCTTTTTCTGATCCATCACTCTCAGATTCTTTTCTTTTACATTTCTTTTTCTTAGTATACATTGTTTTTGACTAGATAATATCATAATATATTTATATGAAACTGGCCATGTAATGCAGAATTATTTATATGCATAGATATGTATGTATATGTATTTATTAAGGGAAAATATTTTGCATTTAGTAATAGTAAAAGTACATGGATGTATGCAAAGCTAACACATAATCCTAAGTGTTTGAGGGGTTAGCAGAATGATGCATGCAAGAGGAAAAATAAGATTTTCATCGAAAGAAAGAAAAAAAAAAAAGGAGTAAAAAATTGCTGAGTATGTGTATGCAACTGAAAAAGGGCAAACTTGACAGCTTACTGTACGTTGTTTTCTAAAATGTGATAACACAGAACATAAATTTAAAGGAAATAAGATAATTGATGTAAAGGACCATATTTCTCTCGAGATAGAAAGAACATAAGTGAAACTTTTTAAAAAAGGTATGACAGCATGGAACACAGCGTACAAGTGCGACACATACATGCGTTCATGCTAAGGCATACACAAACACACACACACACAAATATAGTGGACAACTATTTTTAGGGCAGGAAACCCCGTTACGAGACGGGGGAAGGATATAGATATCTCTGTGTGTTTAACGTCTGCACCTGACGTGAAGTCTTAATCAGACGGCTTGCCTAGAACCATCGGCAATCGAATTAAGTTGATTTACGACCCCTCAGGGAGAAAGGGAATCCCCATTGAAGGGGGACTCTCTACCCTGAAGTACCGCAATAGAAGATGGGTGTGGACCAAATTCTCGCTTAATGGTTTGCGTCGAGGCCTATCTAAGCACCTCTTTAAATGCTCCCCACGAAACTTTGAGGTAACCACAGCCACCACGAATACTCCCCGAAGGGCCGTACCCAGCAGTCAGGCAAGTAGGCATTCGCCAGCATTCCGATGGGTAGTGTGCATCTTCCTGCCGGAGCAATCCTACTTTGGGCAACCTGACCCCCGTGGACACCCTTTAACTTCTTGGCTTATCGTTCAAACCAGAACTTACGCCAAGCTATACAGCTTTGGGTGATCTCATACTGTACGCAGCCTTTGGACTATCCACACGTCCCGGATAGCCAAATCCAACTATCTTTTCTCAAGGAAATAATGCTTCCAAGGTTGTCGTCGCACAGCACACACACCCAGCTGTGCCCCAGCCCACTTGATATCGCTGGCCATCTTCATTAGATGACCTCCACCAAGAGAACCAAATAGGGAAAGAAATGCTCCTTTTCAATCTAGAAAAGAAGCCCCTTCCGACTAGACCCCTTCCGCTTCCAATGAGAAACACCTATTGCTAGATTATAGATAGTAAGCCTTAAACCTTTCTTTGCCATTTACTGTGCGGCTCATAAAACCAAAGGAAACTTAGAGCCATAATGCAGCAGAAAATGTTTTATAGGGAGCACCACGAAGAGGTGAAGGTTTTGGCACGTCTATGGGTTGTAGATAGGGACCCATAGTTTCGCTCCCCGGGGGAAGTATACAGGGAGCGATTGGTTACTAATCACATTTTTTGATACATACGCTCCCAAGATTTTATTAAATATCTGGGAATCATGGTCGACTGTAGCCTAACTTATACACAACACCTGCAGCGCATGCGTGAGAGAGCAGCGGAGGCAACAGAGGCGTTAGCGCGACTACTATCAAACACGTGAGGCCGTAGACAGTACTGCAGACAGATGATGGCTGTGGTGGTAGCAGCAACTATATTATATGGTCTCATCATGTTAAAGAGGCATCAAAGCAGCATTTCGATTCTATGCTCAATGGGTTTGCGCCGCATATCGCACGGTGTCAGAGGACTCCCCGCTGGTCATCAACGTGGTGATGCCAAGCGGCCTGCGGGCTAAGATGCCTACAAAGGCCAATTGCAAAGCATGAGAGCTGACGAGGGCAAGCGACGAGAAAAACTTCGTTTGGTGGAGGAATGGTGAGGTCGCTGGAGTAAGGCGAGTCAAGGCAGACGGACACATTGATGCATACCGCACCTAGAGGCGCGGCTTAATAGACGGCTTGATGAAATAGACTTCTACATAACTCAGCTATTAAACGGCAAAGGGTGTTTCCAAGCGCATTTGTGGCAAGACCCATTTTGTGGCTTTTGTAATTGCACCGAGGACGCTAACCATGTGTTCTTTGTCTGTCTGAAATATAACGACGAACGGCAGACGCTACAGAGGGGAATTGGGAAATTAGCTCTACCTGACAAACCCGTGATAATAATGGTGCACAGTCAGAAAATATGGAAAGCGGAAAGAGTGTTTGCCGAAAATATACTGACGAAACAAAGAAACGAAGAGCACCAGTATATAGTGTCTGAACGGCAAACGTCCTTGCGATGGCATACCTAGCTGGTCGCGCCACAGGATGGGTATAGGAGTGCAGATACTTTTTACCAGGCTAAATTTTCGCCCTGCCCCAAATGGGTGCCTTTTGATAGTTCTCCACCTGAAAAAAGAAAGAAAAAGAACACACACGCACACATACATGTTCAATTAAATTTTTACAATAAATAAATCTCATTTAAATATTTAATGTTTAACACATATTTGGCATACACACATACACAATTTTAATGTTACTATATGACTTTACAATAAATTGTTATTAACATAATTTATGCAAAAGGATTCATGTTTAAGTAAATTGAAGGAAAATCAAAATTTATATCTTAATTAGCAAAAACATAGCTTAAAGAAAGACGTATGCTTACGCATACGCTCATATAATAATTTTCCGTATGTCTGCGATATCAAAACATATTTGAACATGCAATGAACTTTGTGTTGTCAGTTTTAACGTTATTTGAAATTTAAATTCCTGTTCAATGTCACTCGAAACGCGAAATAAGACGTTCTTCTCCGTACGCATAAACTATAGGTGAGTATACGAATTTTAGATACCGTGATTGAAATGCCGGTAAATCGGTTTTCTTAGTTAATAGTTAGTTAATTCCCGTAAATGTATATGTTTTCTAATAAACGCCAATCAGCTTAAGCGTAACAAAAGATCAATCTCAACTACTTTTAGCTTAAATTCTTAGGTGACTTATTTTTATATTTAATCAATTGAATTGTATAAAATATTAAATTTCAGATTTCTATACAAATTATTCAACATTTTGTATTCCAACATCATCTTGGACAAACAAATAGATAGATTTGCTATCTGGATAATTGAAAACGAAATGATTAAAATCATGTATTTTTAGCCGGTAAACGTGGAGTGTACATATATATCAAAAATTTAAATTAGTTTCTCATTATGCAGTGATCCAATGCTTACGAATTGTCATAGTAACTATTATATGTATTAACTATTACATTAATGAATTTATGGTTTATTTTATTATTATTATCATGATCATATATACATTCGTATATAAATGATTAAAGCTCGTTCCTTTTTATGTTATTTGACAACTACTGCATAATTCTAACTTATAATGAAAACGGGGTAAATTTCATACATTTTGCGCTTAAAATATGTAGATGCATATGTATGTGGATGCATGTTTATATTTATGCATATGAAAACTTACCTAACAAGAATAGAACGTAAAGGAGTTGTGCCGTTCGAATCGTTTTCGAATTAAAGTAATCAACTAAAGAAATCTAAAGGCAATCATTTGATTACATGGTAAGCCATATGTAAAATCTCTGTATGCACATACGTTATACCATGCATTACGATGTCTTTATTTGTAGGTACAATTACAAGAGCAGTTCGTAAAGACCAATTTTTAAATATCAGTACAAACACACACGCTTACACGCATGTATATATTTGAATACACAATACAGTAGAACAACGAACTACGTGCCAATAAGCTGTGCTGCTTTGTGATGAAACTTTATTATTATGTGAGTCGTGGTTTCTACCAGTTTCATACTCAACGCGAAAAGTTAGGGACGCACCAATATCTGAATTTGAGACCAACCACCTGCTCGCACTTTCTGGCCAGAAAACAATTCTGCAATACTATTTTATGTCCTACACCACATATCATAAGAATATATTAAGTTTCAGCGGATGACTGCAAAATCCAGAAAGACTTGGAGGAGACTGATTTCTTATTATATTAATGGATTTAGAGCTGATTTCTGAAATGATGTGAGAATGTCTGTCCGTCTGTCATTCTGTCCGCCCAATGTTTTTTTATGCATTCTTAGGTTTATGAATGTATTTTATGTTTATTTTTAAAATGTTTTAAATGAATTAGGTAGACTGACATGCTTTCGGCGAAGAATGACTTGATCGAAACTTTTTTACGACTATTACCCATTTAACGCTCTATATTGTATAAACCGTTATATGAAAACACTTCTCATTTTTAGTATATCGCAAAAAAAATTAGCGAGAAATAATATTGTAGTATTTGGCATATCAAATGAAAGTAGAAAATTTAGATGCGACGGCACTATTTTTTATCTATCTTATACAGATATTCTTCTGAAAAATTATCCTTTTTATGGTAATAAAGTCTAATTTATAGAAGTTCATAATGAAAATTCGCACGAAACAGTGACATGTAAATATATGTTACTGAGTTTGGACAATATAACCCCTTTTTTTGGAGTCTTCCGTTATAATGATGCTCATGAACAGTATACCTTTATATGCTGATATGATGATATCTTTCTAGAATTGTTGGGATAATAAATATAAGGTATTTTATAGTCGGTCTTGCTGTTGATGTTCTACATTTTTTTTATTAAGAATTTACAGACTGCAGCCAATATTGATCAGAAATTTGAATTCAATAACTTTTTGGACCAAGATAAACAAAAATATTGTTTTACAAGATAAGATTTCGCCGCAGGGCAGTGGGAGTTTTAAAAATAGATTAAAAGGAAATATTATTTTTGAAAATCCAAAAATTCCTTTATTTTCTTTTTGTATAGTTTTGATTGTATTTTAAATTTAATAAACGGATTCCATTTTTCCTCTACTTTTCAATAGTATGCATAAGGTTGTGCTCTACATAACATTCCCTCATTGGTCTCGTTTCCATATTTAATCGCAATCGCATACATAAATTGATGACTTCCCAGTAGTAAGTTGCGGTTTAATTTGCATTAAAACAAAAAAATGAATGAAAAACGCAACAACGAAAGCGGTACCAATACTAAGACGATGTCATACCATGATATCCTATATTTGGCAAGACATCATATAAAATGAGTAATTTCATGTACTCTTCTGAGCAGATGGGAGCCCATATATTCGCTTACATATCTATATATATATATAAATATATGCACGTAAACATATACAAAATGAATATGAGTGACAGCACGTTACATTAGTAAAAGCCACGTCGCCTGCGAATGACGATGAATTTGTGTACGAGAGTGTAGAAATGACTATATGCGTACGCAAGAAGCATAAGAGAAAACAAAAAAAAATGACGCGTTGAATCCTTTGTATCGTTGTTAGAGATGGAAGGGAACGGTGTTTAGGGTTTAAGGTTACCCATCCACTTGCCCACGTGAATACATTGGTTAAGAAATATGAACATCTATTCCCCTCTCTATCTCCATCTCTCACGTTCACCACATTTACAGTTTATTTCGTTTTAAAGAATTTCATGACTCAGGAATGCATGTTTATTAATTTCTTTTTTATTTTCCTTTTGATTGAAATCAGAATGTGCGTATGGGCGGAGAGGGCGGATTGAATTTTTACCAGAGTTTATTACATTGCATAAGATCTTTGATATATATATAGTTTTTCATTTACAGAACGAATCAAAAAAAGCTCCGGCAGTTTAATGAATGCAACCATAAATTATGCAGTTTTATGTTTATGTGAGAGTTACTATGAACTTTTTCGATTCTTTCAATCATACTGGCTAGATTGTAAGCATCTAGAACTTTCGGCTTTATTGAAAACTCTACCGCATTTGAGATTTGAACCCACGACCGTTGAGTTGCTAGTCGAGACTTTTGCCTACTCGGCCACTAAGGCGGATAGGAGTAATAACAAAGTGTTCATTAACGAAAAAGAAAATCTAAGGAAAAGTCTGTATTTTCCGTGGAGCCTGAGTTTTAATATACACAATTCCTTAACTATTTAATATAGTAAAATTTACAAGTATTTTAATAAAACATGCAACATTTTATTATAACCGTAACATATTTCGCCGTTATATTAATTTTTTGTATAAAGTTTGATAGAAAGTCCAACAGCCTTTAGCCAATACAAAACGCATTGATGGCTTTCGTCCTTGGCCTAATGTGCCAAATGTTACATTAGCAGCAGATTAAACGTATTCAACTTTATCTCGTCCATGGCCAAAAGAGGTGTGTATCACCAGTAATAATAAAGAAATTGTTAATAAAGAATTTGTTGCCATTCGTGTGAAAATTGACAATACAAACTTATACTTGACTTCTTCCTACATTCCTCCAAATGCAGATGTTTCTTCTTATATGAAACACGTATCCATTATTTGTAACTTTGCTGAGGTCTCAAAACCTACTGATATGGTCATACCATTAAGGGATTTCAATTTACCGCAGGCCACTTGGTGTGTTAGTGTCAATTCAGGCTGTATGGTCCCCATTTAAACATCTGGAGAAGCCATAGCTTTTTTCAATAAAATATATGATAGCAATCGCCTTCGATGTAGTCTTGTGACTAATTGTAACGGTAGATTGTAACATCTTAGCTTTGTTAATTTCCCTGAAACAACTGTGAATCTTTGCCTGCCTCTTAGTTTACCTGAAGATTCATATCATCCAACAATTTGTCTATTCTTTCAACGCCAGCATGATGGCATGTTGAGTCTCTTCAACAAGTTAAATCTCACTTGCTCAAATACACAATATGATTTTAGCAAAGCCAATATTTCCTTGCTTAATCTTGTACCTTTCACATATCTCACATAGTATTGATTTATTGGATAAAAATATGAAAACCCTACTTACTAAATTTAATCCTAACCATTTTACTAATTTGTCATCTCCATTATCGGTCTCGTTTAGTGGTTCCAACTCTTCTAGGGGCATAGAAACCCTGAATCTCTTTACCGAATATTTCCGACGGCAATTTCTAGGCTTTTTCTGGTGGTTTTTGCACTGATGTTGTATACACACATTTCCGTAAGTCCTTTGATTTAGGTAGCCGGCAACTTGGTCCTTAATCCTCGGGCCATCGGGTTTCCTTCATACCTATTGAAAAAGATTTGGAAAGGGTTTCACCTACATAATAGGTCAATTAGAGTTCTTCTCAATTCCACCACATCTGGTGCAATTCCCCTAAAATCAAAGGTTTCTTAACAGAACAATGTGCGCCCCTTACTATTTATGCTGTACATTAATGATCTTCCCGTGATGATCAAGTTCAGTCACATTCTGATGTACGCTGATGATGTCAAACTGTTTTCCTCATTTAATATGGAATCGCACTTCCGTTTGCCTCAGTTGGATCTAGACAAGTTGGGTACATGCATTCGAAAAATTTTATGATATCGAGCAAAGACTTGGGTTGTGATATCTGAGATAACCAAGTTTTAGACGACATAGATCTACTGTCATTATCAAGCTGTTGATTAAAGAGTATCTATTGCTCTCTTCGCAACTTTTCCTTCTACGAACGCTTTAGTTTTAACCAACTACAAAACGATTGGTCCCGACTTGCTTCCTCACCGCCTTGTATTCCTTATCAGTAACTATAAGACTAGTTTTAATTTTGAATTTCAAGAAATCAATAGGTTTTAAATGATGTATTACTATACCCATGATTGTTCGTCGTTGTGTTAGTGAATTCGTTAACCTCTCCTTTTCTCTCTTAATAATGCATAAATAAAGTTTTTTTCTCGGTGTAATTTGTGCAACGTGTTGCCAGATGGATGGAAAAGGTTTTGATATATATATATGGTATATGTAATACGATACACGGTCGATGAATTGCGTGAAAATGCTTAATCACATTCGAGTAGTGATTCTTAAACAAGATAATTTGCTGTTTTTCCAAGTTTTAGATAAACAGTTGCTAGGCAACTAAAAGGAAAGTGGCGCGTAGTAGTTGCGCAAAATCAGTTAAATAAAACGAGAATATAAATCGTTTTCGAATGAGAGAATATGGAACAAAATGCAAGCTATATTTTCAGACAAACAATATAAAAATTTTCATCGAAAAGCCGCAATCATTAAAAGTTTAAACTGTTAGTTGATTGGAAAGTGTATTTTATTTTTACCAACAACTCACCGTCTTCATTGTATGCACTTATTCAAAGCTATCAAAGCCATATAAAATTTCGTGGTGAAAACTGTTTTCATCATTCTTTTGATATGTCTACATATAAGAGAAATTTGTTTATTTAATCTCTTTAAATGATTGAATTTCAAGATTTCAGATTTTTATACCCATCGCTGAAGGGTGAGGGTTATATTCATTTTGTCAAAACGTTTGCAACGCCCAGAAGCAAGCATCAGAGACCCCACAAAGTATATATTTTTGATCAACATCAAGTTCTAAATATATTTAAGCATTTCCGTTTGTCCATCCGCGTAATGTTTGTTGTAAACATTCTCCTGACCGTAAAAATAAAGCTATCGATTTAAAATTTGGCAAAAACCCTTGAAAGTTCTTTCATGCAGGTTGGTATTGAAAATGACCCAAATCGGGCGTAGGACACACCCACAAAATCACGTAAACTGAGAACATCTCTGTTTTTCACAGGGAATAAAAAATTCCTTGTTTGCTCATTGCTCATAAACTAAAGCCAATAAATGCTCAAAAATTTTAATACGTATTCTATTGGCGATCCTGCAGCATTTTCGTCTAAAGATTGAAAAATTGCGCATGCCTACCTAATATTATAGTGTATTAAAATTTAATTTTTTTTGCAATACCTTTATAATGCGCATAAACAAACTTGAAACCCCATAAAGTATATAAATTCTTGGCCAATTTCAAATTTCAAAACTGCACCTAAACATGTCCGTCTATATGTCTGCCCATCTGTCAGTTGGCGTAACTTTATGGCATTTTTGATAAACATTCTCCCGCCAGCGAAAATGAAGATATCGCCTAAAAATTTCACGCTTATAACGCTCACATGTCTATACGACAAGAACTTTTACTTTTAAAAAATCAGCCGTGCCCACTCCATATCGTAGAGCATGAGACCTTTTTTCTTTTATTTTTTTTGTATTTTTTTGGGGTAAATGGTGATGGGTATAAAAGATTTGGTCCCGACCGAATTTAACTTTCTTACTTGTTCTTAATTCATTTTCTTTTTGATAAATTAGGGTAAATTTCGTTTTGCAATTGCATATCTGGAAAAGGACAGAATAGGATATGGGTAGACTGCGAGCAACATTTATGGACAGACATTGGACACGAAATAATCTCACTCATTTTTAATGTGACAATAACTGAAAACAATTATATCCAATTACAAATGTCGACCTTAGTTCTTGATGTTTTCACTGTGTTAGTAGCTGACGGTTATCTTTATTCAATTAAAATTCATATAATCCACCTTTTTAGAATATTCCAAGATGTTACTAAGAAGATTGGGAAGTTTTATGTAAAAAATTGTGTCTGGTTATCTTTCTTAGTTGAAGAAATTAAGATTTCGAAATTTAAAATCACAATACAAAATTGAAATTTTACAAATACGGTATATTTATATTTCGTAGCATTATCGATCTGTCGCGCTCTATCGTGATTTACAATTTACGCTAAGTTTACATTTCAACATAATGTGACATCTAACCTAGTTAAGATAGCCTAATTTAGTTGTAACCCACATAGTCGTAATTCTAGTAATAACCTCCTTTAATTGTATTAATTGCTTACGTTCTCATTCTAGTAATAACCTACTTAAATTGTATTAATTGCTTAAGTTAGCATTAAATTATTGATTTATATAAGATACTGACCATACTTTGGTTGGTCAGAGAAGTAACTTAGAATTACACGAATGAATAAAGATTTTATTTGAACAAAAGACTTTAATTTTGTGCAGATTCACTACAATTTAAATGTAAAAATTGCGCTGACAATATTGCTTAACTGGGGGAATCTATAGAAGTGAATGATTGAAGAATGATGTGTCCTTGACGAAGAATGAAAATCTGCCATGAACACGGAAATATTTTAAACTGTAAAACTAAAAATTACGCAACAATAACAACAATCGTAGATGTATATGTTAAAAGCTTTTAGACGTGACAACATTACAAAACAAAAATATGCCTTAAACTAACCATGAAACCACTGTAACTACAGTAAGCCGTACAAGGTCTTTTCACATCAGCACTCGAAACACTTTGTCGTTAAAATGTATAGAAAACACAAACTCCGTTAAGGCCAATGGGTTACTATGATGTGCTGTTGTTGCTGCTCGATCGCCTGCCTTATGGTCTGACTGCTCACTTTTCACTGCTTACCGTTTTACGCATGGTCTTGGTATAAATGCAAAACTGTGCTTACAAAGAATAGATTTCAGTCGATTTTTACATTAAATGCTTCTTAGTTACTATTTAAATAATATATTTATTTTCTGCTCTTGTGTGTTTACTTGATTTCAATGCTTTTCTTAAGCATTTAATGCAAATATTGTTGTGAATTAGTTGACGAATAATTATACGCAGTCTACGGTAATACTTTCTTTGAAATGTTGGCTTTCATTTTATTCATAGCATTTTTAGGGTGCATTTTTATGAACACTATACTCATTGCATCAGTTTTAAAAAGCATACCGTTTTTGTCTTTTTTTTATAATTATTTAATACTCATACGTACTGTGTTATAGTTTCTGCTAATGTGCACATGCATGCATTAGTAATTTATGTACAACAGAATATTTTCATTAATACTATTCTTTTTTACTATTAGAAAAGTACGAACAAAAATTATAAAAATATAAAAAAAAAGTATGAATTTTTTCTCAGCTAAAAAGGGATATGAAATTTTCCAAATACTTGTGTAATGGAAATTGAATTTAATGGTTTAGTTAGCTTTAGGCGAAAACAAACAAATTTCTTGTTTTAAGTACTGCGTCAAATCAATTGCTCAAATTAGTTGTTACAGTAAAACATATGCGTAAATTTTGATATTATGTACAGCGTTTGGCAGTGTTAATGACGATTTTAAACAGTCTTGAATTTTAAAACGAAGGATAGGTATTATTGAATTCATGCTTTTCAGTAATATATTGTTATAATACATGTATACAAATATATATTTTGCGTACTAACCTTTCCACAATGTAGATATATGGTCTTCATATAATATGAAGGTTTTGTTCTCAGTGCGATTGGGTACATATTACTCCTTCTGCTCTTTAATTAGTGCTGATTATCACAATTCTTTTGGTAGAATATTAAAGAATATCCTAAATTGTTCGTTTTTACTTTAATTTAGTTAAGTTAAACTATTGAGCTTCATAAGGCCCGCAGATAGAAAAAATCAATCAAATGAAGGTCGAACCGCTGGCATTGTCTGCTGAAAAAATTCTTTTGTTATGTTATTTTATGCGCGCTTCGGACATTTCTTACCAAAAATATTACGCTTTGGATATTCGATGTTACTATTTCGTTGGTTGCCCCTGACCAGTATTTACATTTACTAAATGTGTAATATAATATTATATGATTATGATATTTATTAATATATGTATATGTATGTGATATACCTACCGTTAGCTACAGAGACTTTTATACCAGGTACCGCGCAAGAATGGCTCCACTTTCGTAATTTTTTGAAATCAATTAAAATTATTTTGCTTTTAATACTTACCTATATGCTTAAGTCATTCTATGGAGGTTCGATTGTTTCGTTACCTGCGTCACTTTCCCTTCCAAGAAAATTCGGCAACGAAAATTTGAAGAAGACTGTTTGATGAAATTTTAAGCTTTTCTCTTCTACCTTAATACGTTCAAATCAATAACGGCCATTCCATAAATGCAGTAAAGTACAAGTCGTCTCTCTCACCTGGAATCGAAGAACTTGGATCTCCAGAATACTTATCGGGCGTCCTAACCCCTACAATGTACGGCAGCCACAAACTTGTCGCTTAAATCATTTGTTTAAAATAAAACCTAGAGAAGAAATTATTTAAAATCATGCTCCGGGAAAAACTACCCTTTATAATAAAGGATTATTATAGTGGTTCACAATCTTGTACTCAAATTGTAAGACAACCGTAAAAAGAGAATTATGTTAATTCTTAAAAGTAATGTGTAATGTAACCAGATTTCGCACCAGCAACTTTAAAATTGTTCAAGATTTTTTTTTTCGCCTTTTATACGCGTATGACTTAATAAAGTTGGCGCTACCAAGGTAGCACTACTTTAAAGCCATCCCCTGGAGTAAAAGTTAACAACTTTTTCATTGACGCAAGATAAAGAAGATTTTATAAAACCCAAAGTAAATGACATGTGTTGCAATTCGGGGTTTTTTTTTAAGATTTGGATATACATCCACATTTGATAGCGAAACAGTACGAAGGACGAGTATTACAAAATAAGTTAGAGCCTTATAAGTGGCTAAGGCAGCTAGTAAATGTTCTACATCAATTCGCTTCATACATAATTGTCCATCTATCGTTGTCCCAAAATGCTAAAAATACACCATACATAAAATAATCGCTCTAAACTTGGCGTAATAAATTTAGATATCACATTACTATTTTAAATCAATTTTCATCTTCAACGCCAAATGCTTTATAAAGGCTTATTGTAGCCATGCCATTTGTAACAAACCGCAAATTAACATTGTACAAATGAATGTGACACCCAAACGCTCTTAAGATAGAGTCAAGTTTCAGCATATTCGTCTGTCAATGTTTTTTTTGTGGTTTATTCAGAGATAGGAATTTTTGAGATATTTTGATAAAATTTGCTACGCTAGCGGGTTTTGGCCAAAGAACGAACTCTATTTAAAATAGACTCACGCGGATTACTTTCGCGACCATACCGCATAGCTGTAAGTCGTTATACGAATCAAAATTGAATGGTTTTTAATAGTCAATCGTGAACATAGGTAAATAATAATAAGATCTCTGATAAGAAAGTGAATTTCACTAAACTTGAACTGTGTCAATTCGTGTTTTAGACCAACTCACGTAAGGGTTCTTATGAAAAGTATGTTTATACATAAAAGCAAAGTATACTTTTTAGTAATTTTAGATGAAAATAATAAAAGTATTATTTTACGAGAAGTGATAGGGGTATTTAATAGCTTTGCTATGCTACGATATTTTTACTTGTTTCTGCACTTATTCACTTATTATTATCAAACAAATTGACCATTGAAATATTGAACATTGATGTTGTAATAATAATTTTAATTTATTATGTATTCGTATGTTATTACGCATGTTTGTTTTATGCTATAATTAGGTAATTTTTCTAAATAAATAAGTGCTTCGTCACATTTTTATTAAATTTTATTTTATTCAAAATGACTTTTACTTAAATTCATAACGGGCATTATTATCTACTTCGTTTAAGCATGTTTCGATAGGCTTTATTATTTCATCAGCGCAGCACTTCTTTCAAATATGCAGAAACATTTCAAAAGTTTCACTTATTTTGATACTAACTTATATACAACTTTTGGGACAATTGACGAAATATATATTTTGAACTAAAATGTCATTGTAACGCTATTTGATAAATGTTGTTCGATATACGACATCCAACCCCATATAATGACTTACATCTTTTAATACTTTTTCCCCACGGACACGTTTCGTTTTCTTTTTAACAAGAGCATCTATTTTCATTTTCAGTCTTTATCTCAGCTATACAAACACTCATAAGCAGGTTGATAAGCCTAAATCGATAAGGAAATGACAAGCGATGTGTTTAATCGAACTAATACGAACATCATTCAGCCTAATACATTAATTTATGGAAATTTCTAGTGAGATACGTTTAATGGCTAAGACGATAAGCATTACTTAAGGCGGCTTTTTTGTATCCCATGCACGATAATATGGGTAATACACAAAAAAAAATAAAATAAGTAATTTTCCGTAATATGAAATAGAGCTTTAGGAAATTTTTAGAAAACGCTGTTGCAATTTAGGTTGTTTAAGAGATTTTGCTTCAAAACTAAACTTATTATCATTGACATAATTTTTTTTAAAAATCATTTTAAAGTTATAGTCAAATTATATTCATATTTGGCGAGCAAAACATTTACGCACAACATGAAATTTTAACATAAATTCTCCCAAAAAAAAAAGACAAGGAAAACGAAAATAAAACTCTACCGATGTTGATGCCGATGTTGATGCTGTTAATGGTAATGGTGAACAAATAAAACAGGCATATTATCAGACTATACACGGCTGGTTAATGTTTAAGTAAGCGTAGCCTGTTTGCTTCCCTTACGTTTCTGTCATGGGTGAGAATATTGTTTTAAGCACGAAGAGTGCGTTTGCTCGCTTGTACAAAAGCAATTATGGGTGTCATGTTAAAGACCACAAAATTTTATGTATGGTGTGCAAAAATTTTTAAGCGGTTAAGATAAATATTTTTTTTCCATTTCTCTATTCACGAAATCATACAAAACGTAATAATGGCAGCATTATGTATATATAAGTAACGTATAAAAAAAATATTTAAAAGGTTACGAAGATCAAATACATACATTGAATGCACATCTAAACCTGAGACGTAGGCATAGGCTTTAATTCGACAATAAGATTTTTTCTTTTTACTTCCAATTCATTACTTTAGAGGGAAATCTTTCTTTGTTTCTATATATTCGATATATGAGAGCTAGGAGAAGCAATAAAAAATTGTATATGCTCCTGTTTGGATGCTGACTTCTTTATTTTGTTTATGTGTATATTTACCCTAAATTAAAAAATAGGAAAACCGTAGGGAGTATTACCATAGATACGACTAATTATAATTAATTGTGGGTAAATAGTTATTTCATTTGGTAACAATTATTTGGATTGATAAATACTATTATACAATTCGGTTTACTAAAAATGTTAGAATACTTCGAAATTGTTCATGTACTATCTTCCACTTAAATACAGAAAAAAGAAACTTTCAAAGTAACGCCTCGATGGATTTCAGTTTTATTTTTATTGACCAAAGATGCGCTTTTTTCTCGTTGCAACCATTATACTGGACGCAAGAGGGGGAAATATAAATTCAAAAATATCATCATGTCTTCACTATGAGCAAGACAATATTAATAAGAACAAGTAAGAAAATTAAATTCGTTCGGGACCGAAGCTTTTACTCCAAAATTTTTATGCATAATGAGAAAAAAACCAATTGTTAATTCCTTTTGAAAAACAGAAGTGTTCTCAGTTTACATAGTGCTGTGGGCGTTTCCTTCGACTAATTTGGCCCATTTTCAATGCCAACCTGCGTGCAAGAACTTCCAATGATTTTGCCAAATTCTTAGTCGATAGCTTCATTTTTACGGCCAGGAGAATGTTTACAAAAAACATTACACGGATGGACAGGTGGACATATTTAAATGGATTTGGAAGTTGATGCTGATCAAAAATATATATATTTTGGGGGGTATCTGATGAATCCTTCTGGGCGTTGCGAACGTTTTCACAAAATGAATATAACCCTCATCCCTCACAATTCTAAATTTCAATTTTGAGAAGATTTTGCGTGGTGCGTGGACTATACAATTGGTTTGACGGGTTTGAAGAATTCTATTGATATTATATTGCAATGTATTTGAAATTTTGTCACCTTTGATTGGTTTTTATATTACGCAAATTTTTTCTTTAGTGGTTCCAAAAAGAATTTTTGCGCCAACTAAGATTTCGGGAAAGCATTTAAAGTTCAAAAAACATTCTTTAACGTAAATTAGAGAAATTCGAAATCAATAAATAAGATGCTATAATCTTCAAAGCAGAGTTTGGTTTGGTACAGATGGTCTATTCAGAGTGCTTTGGGAAAAGCTAGAAACTTAATAAAAAAACTTTTAGGTGATGAACTTTTACCCCTATATTCTAAAAGTTTTTGAGTTTTTTTTTAGCCCATAAAAAAATGCTTAGTGAGTTTTTCTGCTTGAATAAAGTTTATATCCGGTATGTGAAATGAATGTGTTTAAATGATACCAGCAAAATAACAATCTTCCAATATTTTTAACATCGAGATGCGAGATATTAAAAATATTACCGCAGCATACATTATCGTGAAATTTTAAGCCGATGGAAATAATATAATAATAATCGCAATAATAATAATAAATAATAAAAGTCGCAAAGTGCTCAGAAGAGCGTTTCAAGATGTGAAAATAAGCTGTAAAGTCACTTGTTTTATATATTGAGAGTAGAATTTAGTTCACAGTACAGTGAGGTGCTGAATAAGACTATGACTTCTTCATTTGAAAGTATTCTGTTTAAGCTACAAGCAAATTACCACAATAAATTGTACGCAGCACAGTTTCATGGGGTGTGAACAGGTTTGTGGCAAAATTACGTAAACCTATGGTAAACCTATGTGAATGATGAACAGTTGTTGCTATATCATATCCAAAGCACAAGCAACCATGAATCACAATAGATCTATAGAATAGAAGAGTTTGGGCGAAGGAATGGGAATTGCAACAGAATAAGAAGTAAAAAATAAGATAGATAGAAAAATTTTTTAAAATAAGATTTTAATAACTAAAAAGTGAAAAATCTCTTTTTTCACAGTGTCACTCTTGTGTAAATGTATAGATAAATTAGGTGTACTGCGGGGAAAACTCGATTTTCTTACACATTGATACCTTGAGCACATCTTAAGATTTTCTATATAATCATATGACATTGATTGAGGAAAAAAATTTATTGTCCACCTTTTAGTTTCATTAAAATAAAAGCTTATTTAAAACTATTTGTATTTCATTTCATTTATTTTTATAACCCTGCTTTTGTTTTTAAATATGTTCTTACTGGCGTTATATAATACATAGCGTGCAATGTTCTTATTTGACAATCGATAAAAAAATCAATAAATTGCTAATTTTACTGGCGTTACACGCTTAGTAAAGAGTAGGGGTGAAGAAAGCCGCTAATGCGAATTGTTATTCCAACTCAGTGAAATTAAAAAAAGAATGGATGAAGTTTTATTCTTAGAAACTCTCCGAATTTACTTGAAAAAGTTTTCCTTATTTATATTTTATTTATATTTTATATTTTAACTGTATTCAATTGTTCATTGCTTACCGTAAAAAATTAATAAAACTAAAGCAAAGTAAAGTGTTAAAAAAACCTCCAAAGTAAACTTCCTACTTATGAGTATTTAAGTATAATTTATGATCAAATGTGGTATGCGGTAGGCTATGCGGTACTCACACATTTATGAATCAAATCAAGCGTGAAAAAGTT
Source organism: Glossina pallidipes (assembly GCA_000688715.1). Lineage (NCBI taxonomy): Eukaryota > Metazoa > Arthropoda > Insecta > Diptera > Glossinidae > Glossina > Glossina pallidipes. Next base: position 35,949 of record JMRQ01006283.1, on the reverse strand, counting down.
AATGAAACCGCTTGGTATTCAAAAAAAAAAGCGTAAGAAATCCGTTTCATAATCAAAGTTGTCATGGCAATCGTATTCTCAACTTATTTCATATATAGAATATAAAAAAAACAAGTGTTCGCTTTATACGTAGTAACGTAGAAGTAACGTAGAATCCACATGTGTGCGCCTTTAAAATGTTTGAAATGTTGTTAATGTCACGATCATCGAACGGGCTACGGGCTACAGCATGGCTTGATAGGGTTACTATTACCAAAGTTAAATATGACGCGTAAATTTCTTGATCTAATTTGCTGTCAAGCATTAGGTAGCGAAAATTTATTCTTAAGAGTTCTTTCAAGTGTTATCCGAAATTTGTCTGAAGCTTAAAGATTTAAATAGGTATGGTTCGAGTCCCATTGACTTCACGAGAAAATTCCATTCGGCAAAAAAATGTTTTAGACGTTAGGTATATAAAATTTGTTCCAAGATCTTAAAAACGGACTCTATTTTTTGGAGATTTCGTTTTTAATACAAAATAATTTTTGTTTTTTAAATTCTTTTCTATTCTGTTATATTGAGTTCACTTTAGTTTGAGACATCGACGATTTAAAGCATTACCCCAATCACTTTAAAATATATTGTATATATTTATATGTATAAATATGAAAAAAGAAAAATTTGTTTAAATTAAAATTTAGATGCTTCTTCATGTAAAAAATAGGGTCTTTTTTAATCTTTTTTTGTTTTTTTTTTGCTCTTTTGCCCACAGATGAATGGAAAGTCATACGTAGAGTTTTGTGTATATATTTTTTTAAATCTTATGAAAGTCAATACAATCTTTGCTTTACTTTATATTATTAGAATAAATATGCACAAACCTTTACGCATACACATGTGTATATTTATAAATGCAGAACGTATAACTACGTGGGTATTTACACAGTTGAACATAAATATGTAGAGGTATATATATATGTATAGTCCGCAATATAGTGCAACGTGTGCATTTCTTATGTTGGTAGAGTGTAATTAAAATTAAATAAATGCCACATAGAATGGAAAATACAACACATGCACATATACACGCGTACACGTGTATATTTATATGTAAACACATACATAGAGCAACACGCGATGCGAGTTAACCTTCCCTGTATGTTGATCTATGTTAACGTGCTGCTAAATTAAGCAATTCTGCTTTTAGTTTAAGGGATACGAAGTAAAAACAAAAATTGAAAATAATTTCCTTGCGAAGTTATCTAATGTGAATATTTACGTGGATATCCTTCGTTTTAGAAGAGCATTATTTGTATAATGAAGCACTGCGTTAGCTGTTTTATGTATGCCTTTCGAATGTTTCATTTTTGTTATCTGTTTATTTATACCTATGCGAAAGGAGCTAAGAGTATGGTTATGCAGTTATTTTGGTTGCAATTTGCAATAAAAGTCGGGTTAGGTGAGCTTAATAACGGAATCTCGCTATATAATTTTCAGGTTAGGTTACGCCTTTTGAGACTAAGTCTTAACTTTTAAGCTTTTTTTAGCTATGCGAGCTGGAGTATGAAATCTTCTAAGGATACTAATTACTCTAACAGCAGGATGCACGATTCGCCGTCCATGGGGACTACGTACTAAGACTACTTCTCATATAAACAAATATCGTCGACCACTCACTTCCGCGTGATCACCGTTAAGTGTTATTTTGTGGAGGCTGGTTGCTACTATTTCGCTTCTTCTGGTAGGCCCTTAGTAGATTACATTATTAGTTTCCACGATCTCTTCTCTCCACCTGCTGCCTATCTACCGAGCACCATTGTGATAAAAACCTCTATGGCCACGTTTCCCAACTACTAATCATATTATTGATAATATTGTTCCGTTCGTTTTGAGGCCAGCCTTTTTCGAATCTCATGCAGCGAAATGTTGCATGCCAAGCATCTTCCTCTATCTGGGCAGCTCGGGGATAAGGAAGAGCTGTCATGTTCGAATCTGTGTAGGTACTTCAGGAAATTTTTCTTGTAACATTTGGAGTTATGTTCTAACGTCTATTCGTGTTCGTTGACCCTTTAATAATGGGAGATTAGATTTCTAAACTAAAATTGTCATTTAGGTTTAAAGATTTTATGATCGCGAGAGTTAATTGTTTCGATAACCAAATGGCTGAATGTGTTGCATATAACGATGCCATTAGGCATGACTCTATTCAGTAATCAGGATCTTAACACGGAACGATAATAAGTGCTGATTTAAAAGTCGACAACTTAAGTTAAGTAAAAATTGATATCGTGAGTGAATTTTAAAAGTTTTTGAGACTTCAGCCGTTGAATTTCGGAGTCAAATTTAACAACCGTCAAGTGTTAAGGAAACGTACTCGATTAGTTAGTTCGTAAGGATCTTAGTCAGCAGCATTTTGTTGTGAAATATCGAGAAGTGAGAATATAAAATTAAAATTTCCTATAGGAGTTTGAAGGGAAAGTTATGTATCAAACGATATCCAATCTCTGTGGGAAAAATTACGAAAAGAAAACTAAACGCCATGGAATTCTTTATGGAGTTGCCTCTTCATTCATTAGAAATTTCGTTAAAACAAAAGCTTGAACAGCTTAAAACAAAAGGAGAGATCATTTGGCACACAGTTCGTATATGTCCGTATACATATATACAACGTTGTAGTTGGCTAAACGCTCTCTTCCCAGAATTCTCTCTCTTATAGAATTCTTTAGAATTATAGATTCTCTAGGTTTGAACAAACATCACGAGGATATTAATGTATTTATATGTAATTTCTAGGCAATATTTTATGTAGCACCAGTCAGGTAAATGAAATAAAGCGAATTTAATTTTGAAACTTATGTAGTGCATGTGCAAGATTCGTTTTAAGATGTGAATTTTGCCGAATATATTTTATTTTGCGAATTAAATTCTTTCAGTAAAAGAAAAAGAACACATTTTTATACTACATGGTCTTGCTATCATTACGTGTTCACTGGTAGGTGGTGGTATCTTTTTTGTTGGTTTTCATTTTTTTAACTACGCATCGACGGTAGCTGTCATTGGTGTTGCCCTTCATCAACATCATTATCGTCATACGTCAAAGCATTAAAATTATTTTTAATGTTTTACATTAAGTTTTCATTTTTCTTTTATTTATTTATTTTTTTGTCTTCTTGTTTTGCTTTTTATCTTCATTTTATATTAAATTTAATGCTTGCAGAGAATATCCTAGTCAGTGAATATAACAGAGTTATTGTCAATAAACTATATATAAGTATGTATGCATGTGAACGTAGATTAAATTTTGTATAAATTACATTTTAACGACTTTATTTAATGCTGCTTTTAGAGCAAGTAAATAGCATAAAAATTTCATTTTAATTAAAATTAAATGACTAATACACTAAAATTTCGATTTATAAGTTTCTCACAACCATCACCAAAGCAAAGGTTTATATCATGTATTATTGCGTTTGAGACGTTGAGCATTCCATCTTAGATATCAAAGAATATTTACCAAAATATTTGCACCGCAAACGATTTTGAATTGATTTAACTTCGTTTGTCTATATGTCCAGCTATCGCTAGAAGTTTATTTAGAGGGTAAAAATTCAGATATGAAACTAGAATTTATTATTTTTTACTTTTAGTTCAAAGCCATCGGGCTACGTGAATCATTAAAAAATGTGGCTAAATAACGAGATTTTTTTAAGTGTAAGATATTAAGCCGATTAAATAATGGGCGTTGTGTCTGCTCCCCTATCTATTTCCCTATAGTCTTGGGTTGGAAGTGTAGTGGTGCTCTAATGGACTAACTTATCATTTTTCCAATTTTGAAAATGGTTTTTATTTGTGTGATGATATATTGAGTAGTATACTTTTTTCATTAATCGTTATGTATCGTAAAAAATATTGTTAAAGATGTTTGTCTTTATGTAAGCCTTTCTATTAACCGTTTGAGTCCCGGACAGTTTTGAAAAAACACTGTCGAAGAATCCCACTGTCTGGGTCTGGGTCTTCTCGGCATGAAATCTGAACAGCGCGATCGCGCTGCTTGGTACTCAAACGGTTAAATCTCTGCATCAACAAATTTCCTTTAAACGAGGAAATGATTCAATTTAACAAAAAAAATTTGTTTTTGATGAGAATCTTAATTGTAAGTATAAAAACTAACTTAAAATAATTCAATCTTTAAAAATTTCGGCGAGAAAGTTGTGTAGGTCGGTACGGTCTCCCACGTCCACAGTTAACGAAAAAAGCAATTCGATTTCTTAAATCCGGCATCGTTTGTTGTAAGGGTATAATAACGCAAATTGCGTTATGCGTTTTTATAACGAATCATGCCACGGTGTGACTCTCAGTCACCTATGAGAATCATCGGAATAATGGTATGCATATCCAAACCATATATATCGAAACAAAATATTATGTATTTAGGCCATACATTCTTTTGGAGTTTTGGGTCACAATTTAAATGTGCCTACGCCTGTTATTATAATAATTGATTCAGAATCATTTTTTAAATCAATTTATGCATGTCAGTGTATCAGTAGTGTCTGTGTGATGTCCGCCCAGATATTTATGTTTTGAATAGAAGTTGAATGTTTCAAGTACTGTAGTGGAATTTTGTGCGCTGACCTTTTTTATCGAAATTGAATTGAAGCAATGAACTTTTTTGATCATTCCTTATATAAGTTAATATTTCGATAATGTTATTGCTGATAGAAGCCAGTTAAAGATAGTACACCACATAAAAGTGAAAAATTTTTATCGGATAAACTCACATTTTGAACCCTTTCTCATATGAACGCTCTTGGCAATATGTAAGCCTTCATAAGAGAATATAAAAGAATCTTTTGAAACATGAAAATGAGTTTAACGTTGCCTGTCGATACACCTGTGTACTAATATCAATTAGAATTACGTAGGTCTACTTTTTGCATCACCTTTCATATAAGGTTTCCCCTAAAAGCCAGCTTTTATATGAAATAAAAGTAGAATTTTTTATATTTTATAACAAAGGTTGAGTAGAAATGGCATTAGGCGAGGCGTGATTTATATTTATATTTATATTTATAATTAATAGTGATTTTTGTCTAATTATAACGGTTTGGCTCGTGTGCGTATGTTTAAAGTGATGCACATGCAATATTTATTTTAAAGTGAATGAAATTTCCTCAATTTGTTTTTTCCTATCTTACAGCACACTTACAACCACACACTCGCGCGCACCCACACAGTCACACAAGTAACAATAATAATAAAAATTCATTAAATTATTTGGAAAAACTCGAAATAAAGTGAAAAATGATGAATACCTTCATCTTGGGAGAAGTAAACATCACCGGCTGTAAAGTAACTAATCTTGTCGAGCCAAGCAAACATAAATTAACGTTACTCAGGGCGCACAAGTTGCCTGCCAAGGTTATGTATATTCACACAATCAGCAACGAACTTACTCTTAAATGCAGAAAAACGTTGATAATAAGGTCATTGCAATTATAGTGTAAAGAGAGAAAAAGGACAAGAAAAATAAGTAAATGTATTTACGAATATATCACCGGACAGGAAAGTTTCTTTTTGTTCATTATTAATACTGTGTGTGCGAAAGGCTTTACTTATGTAAAATTTGTCATGCTTTTTGTCAAGCAAGCTTTGTTCGTTAACCTTACTGAAATCTTAATAACGTTTGCTGATCATGGACCCAAGTAGTATATATACAGTATTACGTTGCACCACCGATTTAAAGCATACTTAATTGGTAATTTAAATTCAATTGAAAATTCGAAATTAAGGCTAAGCTGAGATGTGCGTAAAAGGGTGTAAATGGACTTTTTCTAGTTTAGTATTACATTCAATTTCATGGCTTTATTATCGTTCATTTAAATTAGATAAAGTTGGAAAAGGGATGTACGGAATACGTTCGGTTTAGGTTAAGCCGAATATTTTAGTATCCGGCAATTACTAATTGTAGTCTGCAAACCAAGAAAGGAATATTTTCGAGACTAAGAAAAAAACTACTGTTCACTTTTAATTACTTTGCTCAGTTTATATAATATTGGCTGATAAAGAAAGAAATGTCGTATTTTTGGACAAAATAAAACTCAATTCTTTCGTAATCTATAAATATTTTATCAACAACAGTAGATTTCCATAGATTTAAACACTTAGTGATTTCACGAATTAACATTTGGCGGTTCGCTTTAATTAATGTCTTAATTTTATTTCGATTAGTGCCTATTGGCTTCCCGAGCCGTTACGCAGCAACGCCGAAAAGAAATTTTCAAAATCAGTTTTGTCACTAGCGTTCTGTCCATTCATCGCCCTCATCCAATAATTTCTTTCCTTCTTGAACAATGTTTTTATCTTTTCGCTAGTAGCAGAAGTAAAACGCCGAAAATGCTGCTTTCGACTTTTCACCTTTAGCAAAGCACCAAACGAAAACATATTTTCCACATAAGCATTACAATATCAGCTATCAGGTATACGAGGACAGTGCGCCTTAAATGTGAACTTGGCTATGAAAAAATGCAATTACATCCACTGTTGGGAAAAAACGAAGTAACTTTCCGAATAACCCAACGTATACGTGCACGCAGTAAAATAATTGGAAGTGAAGTGAAATCAACCTTGCAAAGATAGAAAAAGGAATTTAAGACTAAGGGCAATGTTCTAGCCAAAGCTGTGTGCAATTTTGTCGTATTAGCAGATATATTCTTCCCTACACCCAACACCGTGGTTGCGTTAAATTTGTGAAACTTAATTGCGCATGGAGCCGTTTACTTTTTCTTTTGTTTCAGTTGAATAGGCTGATATAACAAGATCATTCTTTATTAGTATGGTGGAGACTTGCTTAAAATTCAGGCCTGTATTTGGCGCACGATACTTAATATAACGTCACATCCCTCAATTAAATGCTGTAGTAATTAGAAAATTAGCTTATGTTACGGAAATCTGGCATAGGGTTTTAATTTTCTTATTATTGCATTGCAGTTGAATGTTTGCGGATAAGTTATTAAACTTATTGAAGCGGCATCATATCTGCTTATTCTATGCTATGGTTTAAGCTTTCAAGCGCAACGTGTGTTGTAAAATGGCTTGTTAACTATGTTGCAATGAACGAGGAGTTCTCCGCCGTAGAAAACTGTTGGCATTACATAAATTTTAAGAAGTGATTGAACCATAGAACAGGAAACATGAAATTAGTGTTTTCTATAAGGGTAGCAGACGCCACTTTTCTACTGAAGAGTGTCATTAAAATATACATCATTGCCTTTTGCCACAGACACCTATCCAGTAACATCATTGTCCAGTATCAGGTTGGTGTTTTAATTTCGCTTTATTTTACTGGCTTTTATTCAAAATATCATGTCATGATTATTAGAAGGGAAATGACCTCGTTTGGTTTTAAGATTATATAGAAAAAAACTATTTACACAACCGTGTAAGGAAAAATGTGTAGCATCCTCTTTATCGACATGTATTGCGGTTGGCAAATGACAATATGATCGTACTCGCTCGCATGCCCGCATTTCATAATTACATCATCATCAGCATATATGTGCAACTTAAAGGATTTTCATTATTTAGGCAGATAATTATCATAAAGAAGGAAAAATGGGCGGCGCGTCATGCAGCTGCCGGTCGCCGATAAAGATCTAGTGATACGGACCTTATCGAGAAAAGTAAAGTTCGCAACAATATATTTCGAAAATTAGAACTTGTGTAGTGGGTTGAACTCGAAAATATCTGGTCATGTCAGACAGGCAGGCGGGTCATTTATGTTGGTTCACAAAATAGTGAGACATAGATTCATATCCCGTCCATTTGATGTTCCACGCATCCTTGTCATAAGCACGCTGCATAATTACTTTATATAATTTTGTATAATTTATTGAAAACTTTTTTCGCTTTAAAACTGTCTAGCGATAATTATTAAAAATGCGGGCAAAGACGAATGTAATTTTGTTCTTTTTTTTAAAGGATGGTTTATGTTTCGCGTATTTAAGGACGTCAAAATGCCAACAGACGAAGCGATGGATCCAACGCACTGTCTTCGTTGTGACACTAGGAATTACATCGCTAGTAATTGTATCCCTTAATTTTGTTTGTTGGATAAAGAGTTTTCCTATTGCTATTGCCGTTGTAAACTATCTTTGCACACAATTTCCATTCAATTTATAAACAAGAATATCTGTTTAAAAAATTAAGTTTGCCACGTCAATTATAGCATCTTTGATGTCTTGAAAGGAATATCTTTCTTAGTGGACCATGCATGTGTTATCATAAATATTTGGAAGCATTTCGTTTTCTTATTTTCAAAAATGCAACACCGAGAAAATAGAAAAATAATGAGTGATGAAAAGATAATAAGCGAAACTCCATTACGGAAACTTTAATCTACACCATGCTTTTGTGCCAACTAACTTTATGAACGTTGACCAAATTAGTTATTTAATCAACCAATCAACTACTTTTTTGCCCTTTAAAAAATGTTCGATTCCTATAACCGATATAGGTTGACGCTAATATGCTCCTACTGTATTAAAAAAATAGGAGAAACTTTTACTTATATAAAAATTTGTGAGCTTCGAATATCAACGTAAACATTTTTATGCTAGTTTGGCACAATTGTCATTAATATCCGACAAGACTTTCATGCCATTAAGGTTATTAGTCTATACACTGAAGCATCTGAAACATCTGTAAACTGTTGAAATGAATTAATTTATTAGACAAATAATCTATTTTACATTCTGATTAAAACATGCATAAAATGTTTGATCAGATATATTGAAAATGTTAAAAATCTCTTATGGTAATGGAAAAATAGCACAAAGACTTTGAAAACAGTAGAAATTCATTTGAAAGTCGACCCACGTCCGAAAGGTCCACAAACTTTAATCACTGGTAATATCAAGGGCCTTGTATATATCAATCGTTGCCTAAATATAAGAGACATTGTAGCTATAATTGGAGTAAATCAGTCAAGCATAAGCAACGATCTGCGATTGTCTCGTTTGCCTTCTTTTCTTGTTCCAACACAATTCAAATATTTTGGAAGGCAACGACGTAGCCAATTCATTGGAGAAATTCTTTAAATACATGATGATGACTTGAGACGCGTAAACACATATTTACATCGTACTACATAGCAGCAGCAGTACAAATATGTGTAGCAGCAATAGTACCAGTAGTAGTAGGAGTTGTAGTAGCAGCAGCGGTAGTGGCAGTAGTGGTGGTACTGGTGGTAGTAGTAACTGTAGTTTATTATTTATTGTAGTTAAATAGTTACCAACTGCTCTGTTTTTCCTTCTTGACCCTTTGAATGTGTTCACTACATTATCAAATATTACCTTAATCCCTCACAAGATCAAGACTTTGCGTTTATTTCATTCAATTTGTACCTCTGTAAATTAATATCAAGCACTGGGGAACGCTGTTTCTTTCAACTGGCTTAATAGCGGTTAGAGCATGTTCCATGCAGGAGTTAAATGTTGTATTGATGCTTGTTTATATAAATTTATGTTATTCATTTCCCTATCAACACTTTCATGGTGGCGTGAATATATATACATATATACGTACATACACATATATATATATGTATGTATATATATATATATATATATATATATATATATGTATACATTTATTTACATATACTTATTTACACATACCCCTATGACTATTTTCTTTTCATTTCTCGACCTTTACATAACGGCAGGTGCCTATAAAATATTTTGAATCATTTGGTTTCGTGCGATAACACTCTGATTGAAAGTTTGCCAAGGAACCAACCACAGGAGCGTAAATAAGCAGAAGCTATGAAAAGCTCAGTAACCTCCGTAATTTAAGAAAAATTCCTTGTATTCAAATTAACGGCTTTGCAATTTGTATAATGCATAGTATAATACACATGAATATAAGAAGTATATTAAAAATATCTCACACATTAACCGTGCATAGCAGACTAAGTTATGCGCACGTAAGTTATTAGTTCAAAGATTTATCAAATGATATGTACATTTATACACAAATTGGAACGGAGGGACACATGGCCACACAGACAATTTATGATGCCAAGGAATACGAAAAGATGTCGCATGCGAATTGCATGCGAAAGATTGCTTGAAGGGCGCAACGATGAAACAGTGTTAGTCACTGTTAAGCGGTGGCCTTTATTAGTGGCTTAGATAATTAGTTATTTAAAAACACAGGCTTTACTAGTGCTTAACAAGTGCCTAACATGTACGTTTACATATTAAGTGATTCGGTTAATTCGCTGCGAAGATCCATGAAGCGTAAACGAGATATACTTATTGGTATAAATATTTTCTCGTAAAAGTGACGGGAATCGCTATACAAAAATTTGAGCTCACCATTGGTTGGAATGATTGACGGTCGCGGAGCGACAACATCTGCGATGAAAACAAGTAACTGAGTGACTGTATCCACGATACTGACAGCATTTGCAAAGTATGGTAACACATTATCGGTGAAGAGGAATAGAGGGCGAAACCCGAAGTTAATTGACAGAGACCGATGAACATTAAAAACGATTGGCGGCGAAAAAAACAACATAACTCAAGAGTCGCTCGAGTAACACTGTTTCAACAAAAACTGTAAGGGGGTAGCTCAACAAAATTAACATTTCACACAAACAAAACTGTTACTACTTCATAAGCGGTCTAACGAGACATCATTCACATTGTTTCCCACAAACCCCAGAGCAAGCCTACGATCGTGCCTGCCTGTTTACTACAGTCAAGCATGTACAGTTATACCGTCCGTTATGATTTGGGCGTCTGTATCGTGGTATTCAGCTGGTTCTCCCATTCACCCTACTAGCCGGTTTACCCCGAATGAATAATTCGAAACTTCTCACTGGGGTAGCCCTTACCATGGTTAGCATATCGCTGTCAAACACTGTGTACTATGTACCTATATACACAACCCAAGGATTTCAGGGTTTTTTTTGAGGAGAATTAGAATATTATCAAATATCTTCGCTGGTTAACACAGTTGCCAGACCTTAGCATAATTGAACTGTTATGGAGAGTTTCAGAGCTGAGATAGAGGGGTAGATTTCCATCCCCAACATCATTGAAACAATTAGCGAATGTTTAGTATTTAGATACTCTACGAATCTATTTCACGAAAAATTGTATCTGTTTAGCACGCAAATGGTGGCACAACACCGCACATCTACACAATATTTATCGTGTAGATGTCAACAGTACTCAGAAACTTCTTTTCAGTGAGTTAAATCTAAACGAAGTTCAAAAACTTTACTTAAAACAATAAATGGCCTATAAAAGAAGAAATTCTTTTAACTACGGCGATCAAAGAAAGAAAAGATCACTCATTATTAACTTTGTTCTATAACCCTTAGTGTGACCCTTTTTATTTTCCTTAATAAAGATGCGAAGCATTTCTATTGGCTTGTTTATACAGCTAATAAGTCGTTAGAAATGACGACATTTTAAAAGTTGAATCACAATTATTGGTACATTATTGATTCCCGAGGCTTGATTCTATGATTTGCAACGTGTCTAACGCCCAAAACTTTGACGGAAGTTTCGAGTAAACGAATTCATAAGACCTGTTAACATCTTCTTTAATGCTTTTATGCCGCTTCTTTTAGTTATATTCCCGAATTCTTCAAAAAAACGTAATAACCACCATTGACATTTCCAACATTTTTAACAATTTCAAAAGCTTATTAGAGAGACAAATGTGAATATAAGATCGTTTTTGATTTAATTAATGCTTTTAATGTCAGTAAGAAACGAAGAACAAATTAAATTGTAGCATAATTAATATAAAAAGTTGATGCAAGCGAACTAATCAATTAAGAAGCTGTAAAAATACACATTACCAATCTATCGTTCTGTCTTACCGCTTTAATAACGCGAAATTTAGTTGCTTTATACCATAGAGCAAAGCAAGGTTTGCGATTTGGAAATTCCGTATATTTTTCGATGCGAGTCTCATAATCTCGTTTTTATAAAATATTCTCAACTTGCTGCACTTTGTTGAAAGTGTTTTTCAATGAGCTGGTGTGGAAGCAATTGTTTGTGTGCTGTGATTTCTCTCTAAATTATTTACGAGGTTCATGCTAAACTTCATGTCTAAACTAAATTAATTAGTAGTTTTATTGAAACATTGTAAAACACTTGTTTGTTCATTAGCCATAATAAATACGACATTTGTGTATCGTATGCACACAAACGCGTATTCCTCCTTCTCACATTGCCGTAAATAGATATAAGCGAGTTTGCAGTTTAATGATGTATATGTACTGAGCTGGCACCGCGATAATAGAATTTAAATAAAATTTAAAACAGTTGTGCAACTGTAAATTCTCTCTATCAAGCTTTATTGCATATAATTATGAGAAAATTCATTTCAAGGTAATATTAATAGTAATACAATCAGAATTATCCACTCATAGCAACTCAGTTCGCAAAACTATACGCAATTAATCATAGAGATTATAAATTATCCAGTAATTATATATATCCCTGTATAGATATAAGTGAATTATAATTAATTATAACAACAATTTGATTTCTCTTGGCGGTGAAGAGGTTTTCCGGTAATTACAATATATACGATAATTCGTGTTATAGTTCATATGCGAATCTTTTCGTAATAAATGATCGTAAGTTGGTAAAACCTAATACACTCAAAATTAAATTTTAGATGTCCAGAAATTAGAATAAAAAATTTCTTTGTTAAGTAAAATCGTGCTTGCTGTCCGATCGGGACCATTTTTACTTGACCCTTGAGACGATTCGAACCAATGTTTCTTGCAAATTTAGGTTCATTTTAAAGATAGTATTTGTCTTAAAAATATTAGGCCTGTGAAAAAACACGATTTTTTACATTGATTTAATTCATACCCAAAGACACTGGTTAACGATTTCGAATAAATCCGTCGTCCATCATTAAGGTTAATATTCTTTAACCCAGCTAATATATTAAAATTTGTAGTCTTTTTGCAAAACGTTCTTCGATGTTTTAATTATTCTCATCGATCTATGGCCATTAATTGAGATTTTGTATACCATCCTTTGGTTTAAAATTTAAAATATGTGATAACAGAATCAAGAGCTCATACGCTTAAGTGTCTCTTTGACACTCTTTTTTAAAGCACTAAAGGCGCATTGTAAAAATTGCAAAAAAAAAACTCGATTCACTTAGATGTCGTCGACTTCTTCGAAGCATTGTCTTCGTGGCACCGTGTATTCAATTTATCACAAAAATAATCGGTCGGTAAAAGGCCGTTTTATGTTAAAAAGTGTCTTCGTTCGCACTCAACTTGGTAGGCTCAAGAAAATGTTACCTTTGGAAATCGTTTAGCTAAAAAGCAAGCTCATAACTGAGAATGATCTTGCAATGGAGTTTTCCTTAGAGATAGACTAGAAAATATATACTAAGCTTATATCGTATTGGAGATTCGAGGCTTTAAGCAAAGTACATCAGAAACTTATCCCAGAACTAATCGGACCATGAGAATATCGCTTCATTGAAAAATTTTGGAATTAGCTAGACCCGTGCCATCATATTCAGTAGTTGCATTTTCTGTTTATTTGCCGCGGTAACATTATGCACTGTACATATTCATTTGAATTTTCTATTTATTGGAGCTATTGTAAGCAATTGTATTGTAAGTTCTAATGGAGATAAGAAATTTTTATGAAAAATTTGCACCACGCTCTCGAAGGATGTACTATTTTTAATGATTTTCGACAATACACTTAGATAAACTGATGTGTTAAAGAACACGAAAAGGAGGAAAAAAATGATGATGAATCCAACCTAAAAAAAGTCTCTTTATATGAAAAAAGCTCAGATCTAATTATTTAGCTTTATTAGCCGATATGTCCATTTTTTGTAGAAATCAATACATAGATCGAATAGACAGATGAAATCAATGAATACATCGATACAGAAATTGTTTGCACACTAATAACGGACTTTCCAGTTCCAGTTCCAAAGTTTTATCCGGAAATGCTCTTTCGAATGCTAAAAAACTTAAATAGCTTCGATAAAACCCAAATTTGGTTTTATATATATAATATATATATATATATATATATATATATATATATATATATATATATATATATTTGTTTTATATATTTGTTTTATATATATATATATATATAAAACTTGAGATATCGCGCTGAAACGGAACGAAACAATTACCAAAAAAAGTGTTTCAAATCTGCCTTTACGTATGCGAAGGCAATTTTTTGAGCCTCTACTACTTAACTGTTCTTACGAAAATTGAATTTTTATATAATATTGTGAAAAGGTATAATCTTAGTGGTAAAAATTGGTAATTTAGAATAAAAATTAACCTTACTAAGCTTTGGCCACGTATTTTTGAATTCTATCCCTTATAATGGTTCCAATATAAAATAAACGTTTATGTGGCAGAAATGTCCAATTTTTAATGCGTTGTAATGAAAAGTTGTTCGTAAGAGTAATTTCATATGAAACCTAACCGAGAGTGGATTGAGTAGATCTATTTTTTGCCTCTATAAAAATACCTTATTTTTAATATTTTATGATGAAAATCTATCTCTAATAGTAACTTGACATAAAAATTAACTTAATCAAATTTGAATTTTTGGACGCCAATCCACCATGTAAGTGTTCTCTTGAATAACAAGCCCTTTTTGCGACAAAAATGTTTAATATTTTATGATCGAAATTGGTTCATAGTAACAATATAGAATAAAAATTAACCGCAGAGAATTTTGATTACATAGGCCTATTATTTAAACTCTACCATGTATAGGGGCTCTTATCAAAAGTAAGCTCTTATATGACGACAAAGTCTAATTTGTTGTTTTTTACAACGTTGGCAAGTAAATGAAGTGTGTTAAGTTTGGACTACATTAGTTGATGTTTTAAGTACCATCCGGAATGAGGGCTTTCATGAAAAGTATGGCCTTACAGGAAAATAATTTTTTGTACATTATATAATATTTAATCCATGGTAACGAAGATGAATGAATAACTGTATTAAATGAAGTGGTACAGGGTATTTAAACAACGGCTGTGGTTGAAAATAGTGCTGTTTCTTCTTTATTTTTTTTTATTTAAATAAAAAATTTATTTTATTGTGAAGAACCAAAACTTTTTTATTTATAATGTAAGCTGGTGTTATGCTCTTTAGATATGAAAAATATCGTTCATACGAAGGGTCAGGTTTCTGCTATAAATCTATTCAAAGGCCTAAATTTTCGAAAACGTTTTTCTATAATTTTTTCGCAATTCCATCTGACCGCAATTTATCGACGAATATTGGTTTTTAGGGCATGATTGTTTGTAGATTTTTTGATACAGTATACGTTTCAAATAACCTCAAAGAAGTGAGTTGAAAAGTACTAAGCCGCATGATCTTGCCAATGGACATCGGAATTTTTCAAATTTGACATTTGTCGAATTTGGATTACAAACACTTACGTTTTACGACTTACATAGGTGCCATTCACCACGGTCTTGTCACTATCATGAGGAAAGAAAACAGTAACTTTTTAGAAGTGTTGGAGTTGTGTTTTCTTTCTACAGCTTGCATATTTGGAGACAATAAGCAGTCATAACATCAACATATATCGCAACGCTTCTAATAACCACAACGTCGAATTTTGTGCCAAATAGAGATCAATTACCGACAGCGTTTTTCTTTGCGCGAACGATAAAAAAAGAAAAAGTTTTTTAGATAGTGTGCTGATGGAATTTGAAAAGTGGTTCTGCGTTGAGAATGCCAGGTGTAAAAATTCATGGGTAGATCCACACATACCATTCACAGCGGCTGCGACTCCGAATATTCTGTGTTTGGTGAGATAGGAAAAGTCTGGTCTTTTATTAGTAGTTAAAGTCTTATGAAGCAGTTACTTCCGAACGCGAAAAATAGCGAAATATCACAAAAAGGTAACCCACGAGGTACACAGACAAAATGGGTACGCGATACGTTGGAAGTGCTCAATTGGGAAAAGGTAGTCCAGCCCATGCAGTTTACTCATCAAACTCGAGTCCTTGCCATTAACACTTCTTTACATCGATGGGACGCGCACTTGCCGAGCAATTCTTCACCTATTACGAAAATGGCTTGAGGACTGGTTCACCTCCAAAAGCCGGCAGGGTTTTTACGTAGCATTCATAAATTGTGAGATAAGTGAAAAAAATGTACAGCTAGTGATGGGCAACACTTCGAATAAAGTATTTCATATCATTTTCATACAATAAACGAGACCATGACTGTAGATGGCATAGTTTTCGCATTTCATACAATAAAAAAGTTTAATGCTAAACCACAACTCAAAATTTAAACACAGTATATGTTTTAGGTTAGCTTTTAAATTACTCTAGATTGTACATACTTAAGAAGTAGTCAATGCCGTCTATTGGGCCTTTAATTGTTTTGTTTATCAATGTGTTCTAAAAGTGTAATCGCACCTTTTTTTGAACGTTTAAAATACATATCAGTTTAAAGATTTCAAGATATGTTGTTATAGTCAAAAGCTAACATACCAATCCTGATTAGCAAATCAAATTTTAATGTTCCGCAATATTATTGTTAACAGGAAAATTAGTTAAATTAAAGAGACGTCTGGCAGATATATTAATAAATAGCGAGTTTGTACGAAAAAAAGAAGAAAAAAAAACCATTTCAAACCGCAAAACATGTAAACGTATGTGTTATCTTAAATATCAAATACCAAAAAACTAGAAGATAATTATATTCGGCCAAGGTCGAATATTTTCACACTTATTATGTTTGTATGGTATTTAGCTGAAAAAGAGAAAATGACACCAGCGATCTCTTCAATTAGTACATCGAAAGTGTATCGTATGTGTTTCAAATTACGTTTGTAAAAGAAGTCGTGGCACTTTGTAAAGAATAGCATGAGTCAAAGACCTTATTTGTGCATAGTTCCTTCATAATCGCGATACCTTGGTCCGGTTTAATTTTTTTTTATATAATTTCGTGCAAAACCATTGATCTGTCTTGGTAGTTTTCGTTTTCATCTAAAAAGATGGAACATGTCCACAAGATGAGACTTTCAGTAACAGATTAGCACACGAATAAAAAGACTGTTATTTTTCAGCTGATTGAGATTTCCATGCTGATCATGAAAGTATGCGTACATCCACACGATACAAATGTTTGAAAGCCTTAATAAGCTCTTTTAAAGGGTAAAAAAAAGATAAACAATAATTATAATACGTACTCGGCAATGTTTACAAAAACGAATTCATTAACAATGACTGTAATGTACGTTTAAGCCCAGCAACAAATTGCAGATTGCAGAGAAAGTCATTGACGAAAAAACACAAAAAAGAAGAACACAAAAAAAGAGACAAGAGAAAAACGAAATAATATCTAATATTTATACAACCAATTAACATACACACATTTGCATACAGATCATGGCTATGTGTTCACATACTTTTACACATAAATAGTAAAATATATATGTAACACTAAATACAATGTGATTATTAAACTGGTGACTGTTTATTTTAATTAATCAAGAAAAAAAAAAGATCATATTTATCAATTAATTGCTCAGCTAATTATAGAAAAATAAGTTATTTTCGTACGTCTATATATGATTCTAATAAATAAACATACAGCAAAAAAAGCTTTTAAAAAAAGTATTAAATATCAATCACCTACGAAGCGTGAAATTGGCAACAAATAACTAAAACAGGGATCATCTCTCCATTTAATGGTTATGAGCAATGGCTTTCTCTCGATTCTGAATATTGTCAATCACACTTTAGGGTGATTGTGTTAATTTTACATTTCAAGTTTTAGCCTACAATATTTTCGTCCATTGTAAGCATATTTATATACGGAATTCAACAATTTTGTAAATATAGCGTTGGGCCCATCAATTAAGAAAGAAGTTTTTATTCAAATTTTTATGATTGTGAACATTCCAATAACGAATTCTTGATAGATGAATTTCTATGTTTATCATACCTTGTATCGTATGCGTATTTTTATACCCATCACCGCAGGATCAGGTGTATATTCATTTTGTCAAAACGTTTGCGACGTCCAGAAGAAAGCATCAGAGACTACACAAAGTACATATATTCTTGATCATTATCAAATCCTAAATCGATTTAAGCATGTCCTCCTGTCCATCCGTGTAATGTTTGTTGTAAACATTCTCCTGGCCGTAAAAATGAAGCTATCGACTTCAAATTTGGCAGAATCATTGAAAGTTCTTGCACGCAGATTGGCATTGAAAATGGGCCATGTTGGTCGAAGGACACGCCCGCAGCATCACGTAAACTGAGAACACCTCTGTTTTCCAAAAGGAATTATGAATTGGTTTTTTGCTCATTATGCATAAAAATGTTGTCCTTTTACTTCTTTTGTGGTATTTTGGAGTAAAAGCTTCGGTCCCGACCGAATTTAAATTTCTTACTTGTTTTGGTTTAATAATGAAAAATTCAAATCAGTAGCAATTAAAGGAAAAACTTGTGATGCTCTTGTAAATGTCTAATTGATTATTAGCCTATAAAACTGTAAGCAAAGCAATGGGTCACCAACATTTTTATAAAATTGTCTCACTCACCTTAGAGAGAATCTTTGTAGCGCGTAGATATATACGGTTGCATACCTCTATTAAACGCACGGTTGCGATGATTACATTCAAAATTACTAAAAAATACACAGATGCAAGCAGTGCAAAGTAAAGCTGTCGAAAAAAATGTAATACGCGTAGGTGCTAACGTGAATATTAATTGTCATCGAAGAAAATAATTTTGAAAGGAAAGTTAGAAGTTTGCGCAGCTGCATCTGGTATTACCCAGCTCACATTTTAAGTGAAGTACAAGTTATGGTTTTGGAGTTGAACTTGGGAAATGCTATAAAATATAAAATGATATATACAATTTTTATATACAATATAAATATAAATTTTATTAATATATATTATTATTGCATTTTATTATTATATATATTTCAGTCAATTCGTATGGTAGCCAATTTCTTTCCATTTGGATCTTTGTCATCGCATGTAAACGTCTAGAAACAGTTGACTCATCAACTGCTAAGCTGTTCGAAATTTTTTTGAGAGTGTGTGTTGGATTTCATCCAATTCTCATTGACATAAAAACCACCACTGTTAAGCCGTTGAAACCATAACCGACAATTGGGATATGATGCACCAGCGTCACCACAAGTTTCTAAAAGTGTTTGATGAGCTTCGGCAACAGCTTTCTTGAAATCAAATAACAAAAGTAATGAATGTCGAAAATGTAATTTTGAGCGTTCAATGATTAGCGCTTGTATGCACAGAATAACTCAATAACACTACGTGAGAAACTGTTATTTTATGCAGAGAACGCTGAGAAACATCGAATTTAACCACTTTGTACATTGACACTACGCATTACTTTATCATTTTCCTCAATACATTTTACTGATTAAAACATAAGCTTGCGCTTATTACATACATAAGATATCAAGAGTATTATGTTGGATCACTAAAAACTACGGGGCTTTTTCTATAAGAGATGACTTTAAGTTCATAACTTTGATTATACTTTTGTGTATGTGTAAATCAGTGAAAAGTAATCAACTTTTTGGAAACAAATTAAAATCTGGAAAAAACGGTAGGGTCCCACGAGGTAACATTTTGTAGGTTTCTGCAAAAATTCGAGGCGGTTGTGGTGAAGATGCCTTATCGAAACCAGCAGTTAGCAAGTGGCATTCTCATCTTCCCTAGCAAGTGGCATTCTCATCTTCGCTCTCATGACATCGGCGTGACAATAATCGTTGACCAAAAAACATTTTTGACAGCATGTCTTGTACGAGAGTTATATTAGAGATGAAAAAGAATGTAATTCAAGATGGTTCAAGCTGTATGCAAGATACTCAAACCTGAATTGACGTCACGTATCGTAATGTTTTGTATTTTGTAGGAAGGAAATCACGCATTATGACCTGCTTTGACCTGACCAGACAATTGATTCAACGCTCTACTGTCAATAGATTAAAGACCGTAATTGAGGTGAAGCGTCCACAATTTATAAAGAGAAAGGTGTTGTCTTCCGTTATGGTAATCCCAGATCAAACACATGCTTTAATAACGACAAAAATAAATATATTGTCACAAATTTCCGCTTTCTCTAAGATACGGTCCGCATCAGTAGATCGTGGATATTATTTTCAAGAGAAATGCACATCAAAGTTCTTTTAATTCCAAGTTTTTTTATTTACAATCTATTCTTTAAGGCTAGGATTATTTACATTTTACTTTGGCAATACTCTCGACTTCTCAACTTTAGTATTCTTTTCTAGTATTCTTTATTCGACTCAAATGTTTTTGTCCTACTCAAATGTTCTCGTACGGCTAAACTGCCTTGCGCAAATAGTCTACTTATATAAATTGTTACAAGCATGTTACTAACTTAATGGTTTCATTTTTAATCCGTTAACCTGCTTTTCTGCTAATCGTTTTCCTCCGCCGACAGCTGTAGGACGCGCCGCGCATGTTCACGTGGGTTTTTCCCTGTCTGTTTTTCGGCTAATCTTTATCGTCGGCCGGCAGCCGCATGACGCGCCGCGAATGTGCGCTAGGGAATTTACTTGGGAAAAATCAATTAGTTAGCATTAACTGGGTTTGGCATTTTCGTAACAATATTATACCGCTATAATAAAATAAAAGTAAGAAGTACGAAAAGTAAAAGTACTTCGGATTTATTGATTACATGTTATTCTCCGAATATCTCTACACGGGGCTTGCGAAGAACTTTCCAGACAAATGTTAAGAATTGAATGCTTTCGAAATACATTTCAGTAGATAGCGCCATACCACTACACGCTGATCTAAAGTAACGTATCATCGAAGTCGATGGCTAGCCCGATTTTTTTTTTTAGTTGCTCTACATTAATATAAATATAAATATTATATAAGAATTAAGTTATCCGTACCACTCTTCTAAACATTTCCAATGTAAAGTTCATTATTTTTAGCATAAATGATGTTTCATGTCCTCTTACTCTACACAGTTGAACGAAGAAGCCCAATAATACAATGAAAATATAACTTAAGCTTATCTTAAAAATATTAAAATAATTATTAACATTAAAAAGGTGCTTATTAACATCGGATATTAATATATTGCAAAATCGATAAAATTCTAGAACCCTTCATAAACAAATATAACCGCGTATAAAACTTCAATTCTTTCATCGAAACAAAAATTGTGATCGGTGGTTTTGACAGACCCTTTTTGAGATTAACTTTAAATCTTACAAAAGGTGCCAAAGAAATCTACAGGGCTGGGAAAAGAAATGTTGATGCGTGTTCAACATGCGATTTCTGGGTGATGCAAAAAACTTTGCAACCAACTGTTCTCAATTACTCAAAGTCCATTGGACGTAAACAAGGTTTAAGATGCTTTTGTTGTTGCACATAATTTCCATCGCTTTAGATTGACAAGTTGCTATTCTATCTTGCGATGCCACTACCATGGCATAAACTTCCTAAAATGTCAATGTGGGCTTTTTGTCAGTTTGTAAACTTAACTTCTCTCTTCGATTTCGTTGCAACCTGTTTCACCTATTATGGTCGTACATTATTATTTTTTTATTGCTTGTTGTCAATCGATTCGTAAATTATATAAACGCGTTGTTTTTTATTCAGAGACAGAAATATGATCACGTGCGTATATTGTGGAACTACGTAACGCGGCGATCGCATGTGAAATTTTTTGTTTAAAACGGATTTGTCGCAGAGTAATTTTCGGCAATCGAAGCCTACGCCTTTAGTGATTTTGCGGCTTCTTCTTTAATTATGTTATCATATGGTTTCGGAATAACTATATATATACATATATATATAATTTATATATAATATTGACGACAAACGTGCGACTTTAAATTAACTTGGTCAATTTCGCCTGTATGTCATGTGCTATTGGAAATTGAACCCGAGATTCGAAACATGGTACATACACACTCAGTTTATCTGCGTACATAAAAGCGTTCACAATCTTCCAATTTATGCACATAATGATAAGACTGCTAACAGGACATTTGCTAAAGTAATTTTCTAAAAGGAATACAAATTTTGTACTCCTTATACCCATCTTTTATATTAATAGGTTACAGAAACTTCAGATTGCAGCTTACTTTGATTTGTGATCGATAATAGGTAGGAGTTGTTTAATTTTCTGAAATGAATTAAAAATTAAACCATTTATAGACCTTTAAAATATATTTTAAGGAGAGATGCGAGCAATGATAACGGCATAGCTAACAGTAGACGGCTAATAGTAGTGGTGTGAAAGGGATTATAATAAAGTTAACCAGTTTGCCTTTGAATTCAGTGAACACTGTTTTCGGTCGAGCGCAATCCATGTAACAACAAACACAAAAAATAGATTGTCAAAGAGCTACGTTTCACCCCTATACCGGCCTGGCATATACAAATACGCAAAAGTATGCCCACGAGAAAAACAAATATCAGTATAGCAACAAGTGTAGGCCATGTCACGTCAGCGTTGATAATCGCAACGTCAAAATGTCTTCTGTAATAACAGTTGACGACGGGTTTTTATTGAGAGTGTTTTTTGGGTTATTTTACTACACACACGCAACATAATAAATGGAACATTCTAACTATAATAGTTTTCGGTTTTTTTTTTTTTTTTTAAGGGAAATGACTGTTCACAACAGATTTAACCACAATTTTATTAAAAACAAAAGCTATGCTTAGCACTTTCATGACAAAAGAATGTCAGGGAAAGCTAACTTTTCATAAACTTTTATATTAAAAGTAGATGAAATCTATCACCGTTAAAATGTATATACGTGCGAATAGTGTGTATGGATGTATGTGTATGTCCGTTAGGTCTGCAATATAAAAATTTTACGTCTCACTAATTTTTAATAGGTTATAGTGTATCGCTATTTTTATTACCTCCACTAGTGCTGACTACAAACAAAATTTTATTTAATCATTTAATTGTCAGTGACCTGGTTTTTATGTTCATGCCCACCATCGAGGGAGTGGGGATACATTCATTTTGTCAAAGCCTTTGCAACACCCAGAAAGAAGCTACAGATACATACATGTTCTTAATCAAGATCAACAACTGAATCGATTTAAGCAAGTTCGTTGGTGTAATATCTGCGGTAAGCATTCTTTTAGTCGTCTGTAGAATTGGAAAACCCAATGGCAACTAATTCACGCGAATTGGCGTTGAAAATGGTTCCAATCGGTTAAAGAGCTTGCTCAAAGTGGAATGAAAGTTGAAATCAATTTTATTTTCAAAAGCCTGAGTGGCCGAGTAGGCAAGAGTCTCGACTAGCAATTCAATGGTCGTGGGTTCAAACCTCAAGTGCGGTAGAGTTTTTAATAATAAAAATAATAATAATATTAATAAAAAAAATAAATAAATAAATAAAAAGCCGAAAGCCTTAGATGCTAGTGCTTTTAAGACTTTAGTCTTAGAATTTATTCTCTGGCTAAATTTAGATAATAATAATAATAATAATAATAATAATTTGGTCTTGTGTTCATTACTTATAAACTACAATATATATAAAAACAAAAATTTGAATGTGTATTCCATAGATAATTCTACAGTCCCCGTAGAAAAATAATTTGAATACTACTAATATTGATTTCACAAAACAGCTGCAAAACGCAGAAGGAAGCTTCAGAGATTTACATATGACCTTGATTAGCGTTTCAATATTTGTTAATATGTAGTATCAAATACTTAGTAGTAGGCACGCTTGTCCTTCCATCGGCCAGTCTTTGTAAATGTATATGCTAAATATTCGCCTGCTCTCGAAGGTGAAGACACCAGCTACAAATCTGCTAAAAACATTAGAAGTTATTGCAAGTGGGTTGGTCCCGAAAATCGCCTAAATCAGTCAAAGCACACTCCTCTGTATAACACAAACTGGAAGAACTCCCATTTGCGGAAACAAAATTGTGTTTTTTATCGCTCGCTGCTCGTCTTAAAGGAGATATAGCGATAAAAATTTCCATGCTTGTTCCGTGGGTAACCCTGTAGCATATGGACAAAAACGACAAAATTAGTATGAAGAATCGAATTTTTTGATTCCTGTCATTGACAGGTGCAGGTATATTCAGTTTGGCAAAAGGGTTGCAAGACTCAGAAGAAACTTTCATAGACTCTATATGCATTCTTGGTCAGCATCAAATTCGGAATGCAGCTAAATATGTCCGTCCGTTCATTGGTCCATCTGTCCGTCTGCGCAGCTGTGTGCTGTCTGTGATAAACATTCTCCCGTTCGCATAAATAAAGATATCGCTGACAAATTTGCAAAAGAATTTGAAAATTATCCAAACTTTTCAAACAACACTCTTAAAACGCCACACGTCTTTGTAAAAAAAACCGCGAACAGCTTTGTTTTCCGCGTTTTTTGCTTTTTACTTATAAAGTACAGCATATGCAGCATATACATTTCCATTTTTGTTCTGCAAATAGAGAAAATCAGCCGCGCCCGCAGATTATTATAGAATATGAATATTTAGTTCCTTTTTTTTAGTCTTTCTTAGGATCAGGGTGGTGAGTATGAAAGATTCAATCACAACCGAATTTAATATTCTTTCTTGTTTGTTTCCATTTCGCCTATAAAAGGAACTACAGGAACGAACTATATTTTCATGATCTATAATATATAGTGGGCGCAGCTGATTTTTTTTACTTCCAAAATAAAAATTTTTGTCGTACAGGCATGTGGGTGGTGTAAGGGTTTGTTTTGAAAAGTTTAGGTCAATTCCAATTTCTTTTGCAAATTTGTAGGCGATATCTTCATTTGCGGGAGAATGTTTACCACAATTACTAGAAAGTTGCGCCAACAGACACATCGACAGACGAATAGGCGGACATGTTTAGATGCAGTCCAAATTCGAAACTGGCCACGGATTTATATATTTATGGGGTTTTTTTAGTTTTGTACACAAATGCTACACCATCGCCCATAGAATATGCGTTTAATTTTTGCTACATTTATCTGCTATTGTTTATGACTGATTAAGAAATAACCAATTTTTCATTCGCTTTGAAAAACGGAGGTGTTTTCGTATTACGTGGTACTGTGGGCGTGTCCTTCGACCGATTTGGTCTATTTTCAGTACCAACCTGCGTGCAATAACTTCCAATGTTTTTGCCAAATTTGAAGTTGATAGAATTTGACGATGATCAAAAATATATATACTTTGTGGGATCTCTGATGCTTCCTTCTGAACGTTGCAAACGTTTTGAATATACCCTTCGTCGTTCGGTGATGGATTTAAAAACGAAAAAACTAAACTTCCATACTCTATAATATCGATTTTTGTAAAACATACCTGGATAGTTTTATTATGTATCTTCTGTTGTTTCTAACGAACGAAAAATAGGGGAAGCAGAAGTGTTCTTATTCTGATATTTCCGCAAGCTTGCATAGCAAATATCCCGAAACACATCAGAGATTTGCTTAGTGTACATAAAGTAAATTTTCTTAATTATCGTAAGGTTATGAATCGATTTGATGCTTTGCTTGTAAAACTTGACATAGAAAGACAAAATTTGGTACGTATAGCCCTTATAACATCCCAATCTTTAAACCATACAATAGCAAGTGTGAGAAGCGACAATAAGAAATTTTCCGCTGCTATTAAGAGCGCGGTTTGGAAACCTAGTTGTGTCGACTGCTTTATTTTTAAATTATATAGAACGAAAAAGTTGCTTTTTATATATATTGGTGGAATAAGTTGTGAAGAGAATTGTTCCCAGAAGTTGTGCTCATCCGTCCATTATTATATAATAAAAGGCGGAGCTCTTTCTCACATTTTAAATTATTTCTTTTCTTTCTTTAGCTTTAAACAATTGAATTTATCCGCAGATATTTGGCGCCCGCATAGTTTACTGGTTAGATTGCCAGGCACTTACAAATTCGATTCCTGGTGGCGTCGATTAAAAAATTATACTTTGCAACATGCCGGTCGCCTTGTCGTTTTCTAATGTCCGGGTTGTGCGAGAAACGCTTTCTTCCTAGTTTTTCATCGTTAAAAATGTAACAATTTTTTTCCAAAGCTATAACTATTAATGCGAATGATCTTCGCAGCTCTATTTGGTGCAATCACCATTTGGTGTCTCTCCGTGTGTTGAGATCACGAGCATGACCTCAAAACATCATTTGTCATATTACATTTATGTTAGATGCTTGCACCTAACTATATTGGTTTGCTAACGATCCAATCAACCACCAATTTTCGCACTTCCTCATAATTTCGAAATCGCGTGCCAGCCAAGAGGTGCTGCATTGATCTGAACAAGTGGTAACAAGAATTCGCTTTTTCGGTAAATACGCTGAGCGCGGCAGAACTTCCCATTCGAGCTGCAACATAGTATCCTTAACAACTCTTGCAACGTGTGTTCGTTGCTATGCAACAAGATGACCTTGCGCCTATTGGCCGCTATTGTTAGTCGTTTTGGCAAGTATACATCGTTCAATCCGTTAAACTGACGTCGGTAGACATCTGCATTCACTGTTGCGGTATCTTCTTCTTTCGGTCTTACGCCTCGTGATGCACTACACCTTGCTGATCGCAAAACTATGTAGCCACAAATATTCTGCTTCGGTGTCGATAGCTCTCCTGAGTTAATCCATGGGTTTTTGCGCTTGGGATTGTCCTAGTAGACAAATTTTTCATAGCCAGTCATCATACGCCATAAAAAAGTGTTCGTTTTGCCTGGCAAATAACGGAGCCGCAATGTTGAAATGGTTCGAAATTGCATTTTCAGTCAATTCGTATGGTAGCCATTTTCTTTCCATTTGGATCTTTGTCATCGCATGTAAACGTCTAGAAACAGTTGACTCATCAACTGCTAAGCTGTTCGAAATTTTTTTGAGAGTGTGTGTTGGATTTCATCCAATTCTCATTGACATAAAAACCACCACTGTTAAGCCGTTGAAACCATAACCGACAATTGGGATATGATGCACCAGCGTCACCACAAGTTTCTAAAAGTGTTTGATGAGCTTCGGCAACAGCTTTCTTGAAATCAAATAACAAAAGTAATGAATGTCGAAAATGTAATTTTGAGCGTTCAATGATTAGCGCTTGTATGCACAGAATAACTCAATAACACTACGTGAGAAACTGTTATTTTATGCAGAGAACGCTGAGAAACATCGAATTTAACCACTTTGTACATTGACACTACGCATTACTTTATCATTTTCCTCAATACATTTTACTGATTAAAACATAAGCTTGCGCTTATTACATACATAAGATATCAAGAGTATTATGTTGGATCACTAAAAACTACGGGGCTTTTTCTATAAGAGATGACTTTAAGTTCATAACTTTGATTATACTTTTGTGTATGTGTAAATCAGTGAAAAGTAATCAACTTTTTGGAAACAAATTAAAATCTGGAAAAAACGGTAGGGTCCCACGAGGTAACATTTTGTAGGTTTCTGCAAAAATTCGAGGCGGTTGTGGTGAAGATGCCTTATCGAAACCAGCAGTTAGCAAGTGGCATTCTCATCTTCCCTAGCAAGTGGCATTCTCATCTTCGCTCTCATGACATCGGCGTGACAATAATCGTTGACCAAAAAACATTTTTGACAGCATGTCTTGTACGAGAGTTATATTAGAGATGAAAAAGAATGTAATTCAAGATGGTTCAAGCTGTATGCAAGATACTCAAACCTGAATTGACGTCACGTATCGTAATGTTTTGTATTTTGTAGGAAGGAAATCACGCATTATGACCTGCTTTGACCTGACCAGACAATTGATTCAACGCTCTACTGTCAATAGATTAAAGACCGTAATTGAGGTGAAGCGTCCACAATTTATAAAGAGAAAGGTGTTGTCTTCCGTTATGGTAATCCCAGATCAAACACATGCTTTAATAACGACAAAAATAAATATATTGTCACAAATTTCCGCTTTCTCTAAGATACGGTCCGCATCAGTAGATCGTGGATATTATTTTCAAGAGAAATGCACATCAAAGTTCTTTTAATTCCAAGTTTTTTTATTTACAATCTATTCTTTAAGGCTAGGATTATTTACATTTTACTTTGGCAATACTCTCGACTTCTCAACTTTAGTATTCTTTTCTAGTATTCTTTATTCGACTCAAATGTTTTTGTCCTACTCAAATGTTCTCGTACGGCTAAACTGCCTTGCGCAAATAGTCTACTTATATAAATTGTTACAAGCATGTTACTAACTTAATGGTTTCATTTTTAATCCGTTAACCTGCTTTTCTGCTAATCGTTTTCCTCCGCCGACAGCTGTAGGACGCGCCGCGCATGTTCACGTGGGTTTTTCCCTGTCTGTTTTTCGGCTAATCTTTATCGTCGGCCGGCAGCCGCATGACGCGCCGCGAATGTGCGCTAGGGAATTTACTTGGGAAAAATCAATTAGTTAGCATTAACTGGGTTTGGCATTTTCGTAACAATATGTTGACTGAGAAATTTTGATGCAACATGGGGTACGTGTTGCTGACTGCTGTATATCATTCGCTTGGTTGTTTTCCTTTGTCCTTTGTGGAATTCTTAAACACCTTACGGTTTATTTTTTTTAGAAAACAAGTCTAAAAGCTGACTATGAATATCTATGCAAAACAAAAACTTTTTTCCACTAGCTTCACAGATTTGAAGAAATTCTTTAGAGATTCTGTAGAATGCTGTTCGTTATGTTGTATACGAATAAAAATCTTCTATTGTAACTTAATAAAAACTAATAAATTTTTATTACTCATGTAGCAGATAACATGACACAAAATTTCCACAACATGTCACTTAACCTACAATCAAGTATAGATATGGAATAGAAATGGCGGTGGCAACAGTAAATAAACAGACAAATGTGCATAAAAAATATGAAACGGCAAGCAAGTAATGAAATATAGAAAGGAAGTAAAGACGTATACGTACATGTTATGTATGTTTAACAAGGGTGACATGATTGCAGGACATGCATATTCAAAATTGATGTAGATATGTGAAGATGAACATGAAATGTGCGTACATTTCTAACAATACATTACAAGACTACTTTTTATAAAACACTAGTTCATTTTTTTCCAAGTCATTTTCTTTGTACGTATATATGTACATGCATTGATATGCGGAAGATGTTTATTTGTTGCATGGTGTTTGTAAAATCTTTCGAATAAAATTCTTCGTCATACCAGACGACTGCATAATTCTGGGAAAAGTTTATTTTGCACCTTTGCTCTTTAGTTTCTTTTACTTTATTATTTAAGCTTTCAAGGCCTCGATTTTTGACATCTGTGAATTCGTACAAAAATATACATTACAAGTTATCTTAATAACACCAAATGCACATATATATGTGAAAATCAAATGTAAGAACAATCAAACTTACAAATAGAAATTTTCCAAGCACATCGTATAAAAATTTCTGCTTTTATCGATTTATGAGCAGATAAATATTTTGATGTTTGTGTTATTCGTACGTAAATACATAAAAACATTTTCATACGCACATATGCTGTCAAATCATTCAGTTTGTCAGTTTAACACTTAAGCAAACAGTCAGTCATTCCATTAGACTTAAATATGAATGTGTGTTTAAGTGTATGTACGTGTGCGGTCTATTTTCACACTCTACAAATTTATCGAATTTGAGTATATGTAGAAACTCATAAGTATACGCTGTTACATATATATGTTACGCTAACGAATTTCTTACGATTATGATATGCATTTAGCTCATATTCATATGCGTTTGCGCTTGTTAGTAACTGATGTTGTCTCTCTTATAAGCTCAATATATTGTTACTCACTATGCCTCTTTATGCTATTTTACGCTTTTATGCCAAAAGTTTTGCAGGTTGTGTGACTAGCGTAAGTCTTGTTTAGAATTGTTGGAAGATTTATTTACAAATCAATTATTCGAAGGAACTCTTATTCTCAAAGTTTCACTTATCGTTTTGTCTGCTCCAATATCCCGATTTAGCTCTCTTCAGTTGATTGCCACCAATTCCGAGTTTCATACCGACATTCTTGCATTAATCCCTTTTACCCGATAAATGTTTTGCAAATTTTTTTTAATATTTTTACCAATTGCGAGCTATGTCAGCAGATAAAGTATTGTAAATCTTTATCTGACTTTTACATTTTAAGAACTCTGTTTCCTACAAAAACGGATAGTTTTCATGCAGACTCATTTTATAAAATTCGTGATTTTCGTAACATTATTTTAGATTAAGAATCGAATATCACAAATGTTTTTTTCTAAATTACACCATAAACATCATTAATGCTTCAACTGCGCTTGACAAAAGTATTAAAATTATTTTTTCGATTTTTATAATGTGTATGAGGGATTGTTTTCTGACTGTCGACTGGTAATGAAACGCGTTATTATAGGGGATGAGAGTCAGATCTACGTATAGGACTCGTAAATAACCGATTAGTCAAACAAATATCGTGCAAGAGGTGAACCAAAACCGAAAAAATGGTGCCAAAGTCGCTCAAAAATCATGAATGCAAATGGCATTAACTGTTTTCTTCGATTATCGTGGTTTTGTGGACTATAAATTTCTGGAACTGTGCTAAATTGCTAACAAGTAATATTATTTGAGCCAATGAAGACGATGAAAGTGATTTCCGAGGATAAATAAAGATTCAGTTTATTCTTCACACAGTCATACGCACACAAAAGTCATACGCAGTTTATAAAAATTGTAACGTTTTACATATATACACAAAATAGTTTAATATAAACAATTGTAACGATTCCACTACGGAGTATACTCCGGAGTCAGGGCTAATCCCAGACGTTTGTTGCAAGAAATTTTATTATTTAAGAAGACTTTTTATTTATTGTTTGACTCGGTTGTTTTATTTCAATTATGTAAATTTTGGTTTACATTGCTCAAAAGGATAATTAAATACAGAATAATATACGTGCGTGATAGGGGAAAAAACTAGTATAACAAGTTTGTGCTGCGTGACGTATTTTGTTTGCCGACATCGTTAAAATTGCCGTGAAGCGCTGTTCTGGGCGCCGCTTTGATGGATTACCGAAAATCCTGTTCCTTGACGAATTACCGAAAATATACCGTTCTGGATACCGTTTGAAGAATTACCGTATGTTTAATGTGCAATGAACATCGGTATAGTTCAGCGTACAGTCACTCCAGCTTATTCCAGCGATGTATTCTTCAGACCGAAGGGATAAAGGGAAATATTTTTCAGACCGTAGGATGGTTGACGCTCCTATTGCAGGAAACAGTCAATCATCAACGTTCTGAAGGATAATAGGGAATATTCCTCAGACCGAAGTATAATTAACAGTCCTATTGCAGGAAACAGGCAATCATCACGTTCTAAAGGAATAATATGCTTACCTTTCTGCTCGGCTGTCGCTGAATAATAAAAGACTGATCAGCGATCGCGCGCTGCTTTTATAGCGGTCGATTCACCACACTTGCTATGCTGCTAACACAGATCTGAGAGAGAGATAACTTGAGATGAATTTCTGGTTTACAATGTTGTATCTTAGTAAACAGAGAGCTTAAGGGTCAGTGTATCTCTCCACATTTGCATTTTGCTGTTGTCAAGGAGATTTAGGAAAACTTCCATGACGTCAGCAACATGAACCGGATCCTAATATCCAAACCGCTTTGTGTGTGTATGCCTACGTGCACGCAAAATGGGTTTATTGTATACATTGCAAGTGTGGAGACAGATCTCTTATATCAATTATCCTAGCATGTGAGATCAGTAATACACGTGAATTATGAGTATGAGAGCGTATGTGTATTAGAATATTATCCGCCTGAGTGGCCGAGTAGGCAATTCAATGATCGTGGGTTCAAATCTCAAGTGCGGTAGAGTTTTTAATAATAACAATAATAGTAATAAAAAAAAAAATAAAGCCGAAAGCCTTACATGCTAGTGCTTTAAGACTTTAGTCTTAGCATTTATTCTCTGGCTAAATTTATAAAATAATAATAATAATAATAATAATAATAATAATAATATTAGAATATTAGAGAATATATGGGATCTATATAGCAATGTGCACAAAGCACAAAAGTAAAAAATCTACGTATATGGAAGTGTAGGTAATATTCAAAGCATTTGTATGTATGGTATATATGTAGATATGTAGATTTAGTATATATCTAGATGTCTCTAAGCGTATTGAAGCAGTTCAAATAGGTAAATGAGTATGGATATAAATATATGGGAGTGTAGAGGTAAATTTACACACATTTATACGTATATGTGTATATACGGATATATATAGTATATATATAGATATGTATAAGCGTAAATAAATCGAGAAGTTCGACTAGGTGTACAGTTTCGACTATAAATATATGTATGTGTAGTATATCTATGCCTAATTATGAGAATAGTATATTTGTTTATATGTATGTATATATAAGTATATAAGATATTGTATGTATAAATAAGTATATGTAAGTGTAGTACATATATGTATAAATTTGAGAATAGTATATTTATTTATATCTATAAGCGTAAGCGTATAGAGAAGTTCACATGGGTGGATGGATATGAATATAAGTATATGTAAGTGTAATATATGTATGTATAAGTGTGAGAATACATATATTTATATGTACGCATTAGCGTAAGGG
Organism: Glossina pallidipes; assembly: GCA_000688715.1. Taxonomy (NCBI): domain Eukaryota; kingdom Metazoa; phylum Arthropoda; class Insecta; order Diptera; family Glossinidae; genus Glossina; species Glossina pallidipes. The sequence continues at coordinate 3,294 of JMRQ01006283.1, read as the reverse complement.
AGCGATCACTTTGTTTGTCTATGTATAAAAGTGATTACGATTAATATATGGAGGGCAAGCAAGCATATCGCAAAACTTGAGAATAAAATTTTCGAAGACAAGATGATCATGTCTGAAAAGTAAGCGGAATTGTACATCTGCATGTATCAACATATGTATTTGGTTATCCTTAAAAATGTTGATTAATTGCTTGTAATATTTCAACCGGAAACCGCCATAAATATGAAATAATAACAACAACGTAATTGATAGTAAAAAGCAAAAACAATATATGTGTTTGTGACGGCCGACGGCATCTCGACGGCTTTTTATTTTTTTATCTAAAAGCAACTAGTGCACCCGACACAACAATTAAGACGGTTCACTGAAAAAGCATATCAAAGCAGATTTGTTTTTTTTGCTTAAGGCTTAACACTACTTTGTGGGCACACAGTTGTGGCTCATATTTTAGAATTTATTTACAAAAAGCAATCAATTTATTAAAACAAATTTTCCATATGTTCAAGTATTAAAGAATGTTCTAAATAACTTTTTAGAAACAAAGCAGCAGTGAAGTAGTCCTCGCAAAAAAATTTTTTCTTTATTGCGTCTCATCGGGACAATATTTTTAAAAATCCTAGATTTGCTATATGAAGTAAAAAAATTAAAAAAAATCTTTTAATATCATAAATTACGTAGGATGTTTTGAAAAAATTTATTTAAAAAAAAAAAAATTACTTTCATTTTAAACAGAACTTTTTCAAAAAAATCCGTCAAGAATCGGCTCTAAAGTTGAATTAAATTAATAATGAAGTAAGAGAAGCTTGAGACCCCTCGAGAAAAACGGTGTTCATGTTTTTAGTTATAGTTGGTCGAAAAGTGAACGTTTTGGATCATATAAAGAATTCGACCTCCCGTAAAATCATTTAAATATCTCTCATCATTATTTTTCTATTTATAAAGAAAGACGCAGCTGCAATTACTATCAGCCGCAAACTAGCTTAAGACTTAATATAAAATATGTTAACAAAAGAGAAGAGAAATAACTGTGTACACGCTACATTAAATTCATGTTCACTACCATCATAGAGTCGTGAGAGTCACGTCAAGGGTTAGTTGAACTGTAACATTCAAACGAACAAAGCCAGAAAGAAATTTAGAGCGTTGTAAAAGTAAGTTCCCGTAAATAATTTGTAAGTAGATTTCCTAATTTTGTAAACAAAACCCACAAATCACAATTCAGCGGTGTGGACTCAATTTCAAAAGGAGTTGAATAAATAACGTAAAACCATAAAATAAAAACCCATTTACGTTACAATATTGTTACAAAGGACTTGAAAGTAGTTAAACAGTTTGTAACCGACTCTGTGCGATTGTTTGTGGTAAGTTTAATAATCGGAATCGACGATTCACGTGAATCAGAGTCATATCATGTCATATAATAAAAGCCGTCAACGAATTCCAACCTTTAACAGATCAGATGCAAACGTTATACATAAAACAACGTTGCTGTTTTCAAGCAAGGGTAAGTCACTAAGTTTAGGCCTATATCCCTTTAGAATCCCAATGAAGATTAAGTAACGCGAATAGTAAAAACTGTGTCTGTGTAGATTCAACTGAAGCAATGTAATATTGATAACTAGAACGCCAAACAATTGAAGCATAGTCACCAACAGATTGAACCAGGCTCATGAAATATCTTTTCGCTTAACAAGGGTCATCGAATTCCTTCGAGCATCGTTTCATGATACCTACCAAAATTTTCGCTGTATTGGCAATAAGTTTGTGATATTCTTATTTTGTTGTAAATCAAAAATAATGACGTAATGAAAACTCACTGTAATAAAATATTCCGTACTTAACCGAGGAAAATTAACTTTTAGTAAAAATATTCGAAGTTGTATTTAACAAATTTTTTAATTAATTCCTACTCTGCCGACATTCTGCAGGCTAACGATCGAAAAATATATTAACAGGGTTACCTACCAAAGGTGACGCCTAGATCAAGCAACCAGAAGATTTTTTCTAAATTAAAATTACTCACATAACGAGACAAGACGTAACGAGACGGGATAGACGAGAAAAATTTGGCTTTTTGCGTTTATTCAAGTTTTAGTTCACGAAGTCCAATTTACTCTACAAGATTGTGATACTCATAGCAGATGGACCTACCTATCGTTTTTGAATATTTGCGAGATCACTAAAGTTGCGAAAAGAAAAAAGAAAACATTGGCAAATTGCCCATTAGCCTTGAATGTTTTTTTAAGAGTGAAATTTAAGTGCTGGTAAACTTTTGCCTAACATTATCGTTTTGTATCGTGATGTGGGATAGGTTCTCTCAAATGATAATCAAATATGATATGATTCTAATTGATTTATTTATATCCGTCTATCCCGATGGAAGCAATATTAAACGAATCTCGACTGTGATATGAGACGAACTACCTTATGTTTAAATTTTCGGTAATTTCGCCTGCCGAAAAATTGATAACACATTGGATTGCGGGGTGCAGTGCGGGGTGCTACTTCAACCCCACCTATCCTAAAAATATAGATTTGGTGCGTATTTTTCTATAAAACGTTAAATTTGTTTTGCACCCAAACGAAGCTGAAAGCTTTTATTATTTTTTTTATTATTTGTACTTTTTATTATTTGTACGCATGCCATTTACTTGATTGGAACTATTCTTCTCCAGAAAACTATATAATGGGTGCTACAAAAAATCTCCAAGATTTCTTGTCACTAGATGTTGTTAATGCCTATACTTCGGGCTACACTTATCTGATTGTCTCATACGAACATGTGAATTAAAAGTGACATTACAGGTTATATTTTTTGCAAAGATAGTTTTCTACACATTCTCTGCTCGTGTAAAAAGTTATATTGATTTGAAAATGACTGAAAGTCCTTATGTGATACCTTTTTACCATAAAAAAGGTAAAACATGCAAAAACATACTGAAAAATTTTTGAAGTGTACGATGAGAAGGGTATGAGTGAACGAAGGCCGTCGTTCTGAAATTTCGAGGTCAAAGACGCACCTCCTTCTGGTCGGCCAGTCACTGAAAAAGTCGATGAAATTCTGCAACTGCTGGAGCAAGACTGGCACCCAAACTGTCACGAAATACCGTGACAGTGTAGAAACATTTTAAAAGACATTACATTACAAAACATTACAAAAACAAGATCAAAATAAAACCAAAACACCGCGAACGTTGATCTGTGAGTAGTATATATATGGGGGAACGTCGGCCGCACGCTTCCCCGCTCCCGCCGCACACACACACACACACACACACACACACACGCACACAC